>OZ007530.1:8457291-8945186 GCA_963931895.1 Eupithecia pulchellata
TTCTTGTTGGTTATGATTCTATGACCCAACCTTAAGATTTGAAGTTTTAGTTAGTATTCTCCAATACCGACGAGCATAAATGCAAAGATTGATTTAAATCATTAAACTATTCGCGGCTATCAATATACCGTTGACGTTACGCAGGTCCATACCACACCGTTTACGCTACCAGTTTGTTGTTGGTATTATTGCTACGTAAACGCTTTCTGCATTCGATTTATACTACACAATTTTGTCACAGATTCACCAGCATACTGAACCTTCGTGCACTCATGATAGTGTTGACAATAATATATCGTAATCCTCAAATCACGTCGGCCGCCATTCACAGGCCCCCCATTTGTTACTGGCGACATTATCATTGTCCGCCACTAGCCTCATATTCGGACGTCATTTGTCAGCCCCTATACTGGCTCGTTGACTATTTCACATGTACTTTGAATGGGACACATTGATAGGAATATTACGCAACAAATTTATTACACCCTATCAATGATTAATTTTCCGATGTCGTAAAATATATCGTCAAGGAGACTTCGCTAACGTATAGTTAGCGAAGTCTCCTTGACGATATATACATATCTCCTGTGTCGTGAAATAGGCGACGACTTTGTCATGGATTGTCGCAAATAACGGAAGAGCTGATCTGCTTTGGGCGAGATGATGCTGTGTTATCCACCATTATTTAGGGTAAGTACCAACCGTAGGTAAAACCACTTCGAGTGATGGTTAAAAACCACTTTCTGAAATGTAGATATTCGCTGATGTTACTTTTGCGCAAGCTATCTGACAATACTTTAACTTGCGCTTGTTCGTTTTAACGCTTTTATTAACTGTATTGTTTCTGGTCCAAAGCTTTCTATAAGAACAACAAGATCCAAGTTTCGTGAAATTATTTTAACAAACTTTGGATTTTCTGTGTCCATAAATAATGGCTGTCTTTGATGAATTGAAATCAGATGATCTTGACAGCTTCAAACTTGAACGATAGCGGATATTCTTGAAGAATCAAATTTCCAAACGATCAATAGAACGTTCTTAGAATAGAAACTGAGACAGCGATTCAACAATACCGCAAATATTCGTTCATTCATTGCAAAACCTGAATTGTAAATATTACTTTTTATGCTGAATGATTTATTAATTGATTCTTCATGAGCAAGCATCTCAGCCTTCATATCAATTCCAGCCGGGTCTTTAGTAACATTAAATTAATGATATTGCTGTATAAGCTGCCATTTGTAACAATTCTGACTGCAAAAATATGTATATAAAATACAACATCTCCGAAGATTAGCTTCAAACCTTAAGTTATTATTGTTACCTTAGTATCTAACTAAATAAAACATTATAACTCTGCATAAAAGACGAGTCTCGAGTCTATTTTTTATGTCAACGCCTTTTTAATATTTTTATGATACAAATTGGGCGGCACGGCATATTTTAACTCGAAGAAAGATTCCAAGGTTTTAAGGGTTTTGCCATCGGTTGCAAAACCCTTATGAAATCGCTTTGGGTCTGTTTTGTGTTTTTAATCCTTAATATCTCAGAAACTACTGCAGCTATCGACTTAAACTTTGAAATAATAATACATTTTGTGCGCCCGCACATATTTATAGAAAAATAAATGAAAAATCAAAATGAAGATTTTCCATACAAATTTTGAAATCGAAATTTTAAATGGAACGTACAAAGTCAAAAGTGGTATAAAATAAAAGGTACACGTTTGTAGATTTCAAAATAGTTTTTGAAATTTTGGTAGGTTTTATACTTTTTAAAATATTTTGAAAAAGGTCAAAAAAATGACCGTTCCCCCCCTCTATCTCCGAAGATTGCAGAGCGATCGACGTGATATGTAGCAAGTGTTTGTAGATATGGATCTATATTTTACAGGAAAAATATAGAGAAGTCTGTAAAAATAATTGTTTTTGAAATATGGTCAAAAAAGGGTGGGAAATATTTCTGAAGGGCTGACTACCCCACCGAGTTGGGTATCAAATGAAAGGTATTGGCTTGTACATTCCAATACAGTTTTTGAAATTTCGATAAGTTTTATACTTTTCGAAATATTTTGAAAAAGGTCGAAAAATTGACCGGTACCCCCCCCCCCCTATCTCCGAAGATTGCAGAGTGATTGATGTAAAATGTACTATGCGTTTGTAGATATAGATCTATATTTTACAGGAAAAATATAGAGAAGTCTGTAAAAATAATACTTTTTGAAATATGGTCAAAAAAGGGCGGGAAAAATTTCTAAAGGGGTGACTACCCCACCGAGTTGGGTATCAAATGAAAGGTATCAGTTTGTATATTTTAATGCAGTTTTTAAAATTTCGATAGGTTTTATACTTTTCGAAATATTTTGAAAAATGTCGAAAATTTTACCGTTCCCCCCCCCCTCTATCTCCGAAGATAGCAGAGTGATCTACATAAAATGTACTAAGCGTTTGTAGATATAGGTCTATATTTTACAGGAAAAATATAGAGAAGTCTGTTAAAACAATACTTTGCGAAATATGGTCAAAAAACGAATTTTCATACAATGGGGGCTATTTCATTGAGAGCAATATCAAATCAAAGGTATGGATTTCGACAATTCAAAACAGGTTTTAAAAATCGTCTAAGTTTCATACTTAGTGAAATACGTAGAAAAAAGTCGAAAAAATAATTGTAGGTACCAACCCACTTACCTACCCACTAATCTCTGTAGTAACTGTAATAGTAGGGTTCCACATCGCCACAAAACCGTTGTTCTCAAAATTTTAAAGTCCAAACCCAATGTATTCCACTGCGCTCGAAGAATATTTAGATAATAAGATTATTGAATTCATGAATTCCACCGTGCTCCAAAAAAATATGAGAAGAGTAATGTATCCTGGATAATCCACACAACATTATTTAGCGACAAGCTAAGCAAGCTTGTGTAATTCGTACTACAGCGATATCTGTTATACTAAGTATAACAGATATCGCTGTAGTATAACAGATATCGCTGCCTAGTTTTTTAAGGGAAAGAGATAGAAATATAATTGTGAGTTTGTAAGAAAGAGGAAGAAAAACTAAGTACCACTATGCAAAAAAGTCATTTTGGGCGTAACTTGATATCCGGCCTAATGCTTCTCAAGCCGAGACTTAATAAAGTATATATAAGTATCACATTAGATGATTTATTTTTGTGTACGTAGAAAAGGACTAGAACACTCGAACAAATAATCTGCAGATCTTACAAATATTAGTCCCGAGGCGGGAATCAAACCGCAACCTCCTGCGTTGTAAGCCCACCGCGCTAACAGGTCGTCAATATACGTACCTACCTAAACGACAAAAGTTCAAAACCCTCGGCGCGCGAGTTACACTCGCACTTGTCGTACTTGTTGTGTACAGAAAAGGACTAGAACACCCGAACAAATAATCGGAAGATCCTACAAATATTAGTCCCGAGGCAGGAATCAAACCTCAACCTCCTGCGTTGTAAGCCCACCGCGCCAAGAGGTTGTCATATACGTACCTACCTAAACGACAAAAGTTCAAAACCCTCGGCGTGCGAGTTACACTCGCACTTGTCGTACTTGTTTATTAACGAGGGCAGTCTTTTGAAGGAACTTATTACTTAAATATATTAATATACATGGGTTTTGATACATGAGTTTTTTTTATTTATCGCCTATAATTACCTATGTTTCCCGACGTTTCAACAGGATTACGCTCTATCGTAGACACGGGATGACTGGAGTACTGTAGCTACAAACTCTGCGAAGACGGGAGCATTATATGCGATTACCCTCACTTCGTCTTCAGAACTAGTATTCTCCATTTGCGCACTCAGAAGACACCAATAACAGCGCCGTGACGCTTTGAAAAACCAGATCTCGTAAGTTTAAATAACAGTATGGCTTAAAGATAGATGTTTATAGAGTTTAGTAAAGCTAATAAGATAGCTCTGATACAGCATACGTACGTTATAGATTTTTGATGGGACAAAATAATACTTACCCGTTGAACACTTTCAGTAGGTGCCTACAGGTCCCCAATACACTAATGAACACAAATGTCAAATATTAAAAATGCTTTACTTCCTTTAGACCTTGAAGGCTTCTTGGACACGTCGCAAATTTCAACTATAACTAGGAAGTAAAGTGACACATCAGCTCTTTTACAAGGAGTCATGAATGCCCACGAATGACTTCTAAACTTAGGCCAGGAGAGAACTCTTTGAAACTCTACTCATTCTAGTTCTCTATACTCATTCTCTTGCTAGTTCGGTTCCCCATACTGTTAGAATTAAAAACACATATTAGCGTCTATAAATATTAACATATCATTTTTGATAAATTGGGTGCTTGTATCTTGTTTTAAATAAATAATGCTGGACAATCCACACAGCATCATCTAGCCCCAAGCTTAAGAACTTGTGTTAAGGGTACGTAAAATTCAATTAGACTTTATTTAATTTCGTAAAAGTATGTTGAAATAAGTTTATGGGAGAACCCTAGTAAAATGCTATTTTATTAAAATAACAACAGACCATGGTGAAAATATGCTCAAATTACAAATTCATCCGTCGCCGGAGCCTTAAGCCCGTGTGTAGTATTGATATGCTGCTACACCCACTAATATTTCAATGAAATTAATCATAGTTATGTACGGAGGAATGCAAGCCAATACAATTATTGGCCCGAGTTATCTCATTGTCAATAACTCGGCATATATTAACATAATGTATAGTACTTGATCTAGTTAAAATGTTTTGGATGTGTTTGGGTAATTAATTTGGTAATTATAATATTCAAATCACCACCGTGAGTAATTTAATTTTACGTCATAGCTATAAATGTATTGTTTAGACCTGACTGGTAACACTGGTTGCTATTGCTATTAATTTACCGCAAGTTTTTACCGCCCCGTCACAGTAAAATAAGAATGCAAGATGTTTATGGATTCACATACAGTGACTTTTTCTGGCAATGTAGGATAGTTATGTTTTATTCAAAAGTGGATAAAGCCCACTTTTTGACATAAGCTGTCCGTTTTGACATAAGCTGTAAATTTTTCCCGGTTTTTGATTAGCAAATATTAGGTCCTTACATATAAAATTGGCGTTTTTCGTACTGGCCACTTTAATCACAAATTTCTCCTCTTTGGAAGCGGATCCATCGCAAACCACGTCCGAGTTAGCTGCAGGCTGCGGTGTTAGTGATAAAACTGTTTTAATTCACTTGAAGCAAATTGGGAAGATTAAAAAGCTTGAAAGGTGGGTACCTCACGAATTGACTGAAGCAAACCGGCAAACGCGCGTCGACTGCTGCGTTACATTACTAAACCGGCACAATAATGAAGGTATTTTAAACCGAATCATTACCTGTGATGAAAAATGAGTTCTTTACGATAATCGGAAGCGCTCAGCGCAATGGTTGGATCCTGGCCAGCCAGCCAAATCCTGCCCCAAGCGAAAATTAACCCCACAAAAGTTACTTGTAAGCGTTTGGTGGACTAGTGCCGGTATTGTTCATTACAGTTTTCTCAAATCTGGCCAGACTATTACGGCTGATGTCTATTGTACAGCAATTGCAAACCATGATGGAAAAGCTAGCGGCTAAACAACCTAGGCTGGTCAATCGCTCCACGCCACTGCTGCTTCACGACAACGCTAGACCACACACTGCGCAACAGACGGCTACTAAATTAGAAGAGCTTCAATTGGAAAGTCTTAGACATCCTCCGTACTCCCCGGACCTTGCTCCAACAGATTACCATTTTTTTCGAAATTTGGATAACTTCTTGCAAGGGAAAAAATTCAACTCCGATGGGGCAGTCCAAATCGCCTTCAAAGATTTTATTGATTCCCGTCCGACTGGTTTTTTTAGTAAAGGGATCAATGAACTAACCACACCTATAAGATGGCAAAAGTGCATAGAAAATAATGGTTCATACTTTGATTAATTAAATATATTATATTAAAAAATATTCGACTTTTTGTTCCTCCCATACAAAACGCCAATTTCATATGTAAGGACCTAATATACAAAACAATTATGTCCCTAGATTATCATTTGTAGAACTCATGCATCCCCATCACGTTCACTTTATGTGTTTTTGTCGAGATAACGTGCGTCGGGATGCCGTACTTTAACCCCACGGTGGGCGATATTATACAATTAAAAGTTGCAAGGTAATTTACGTGTTTTACCAAAATTTTAATAAGATACTTGGTACGAGTACATTCCAAATTATTCCTCTCTCGGAATAATTTGGAATGTAATTAATGTAATTTCTCTCTCGCTATAAAAACATTAAAAAATTGGTAGGTACACAGCTCAAAACACGAAAGCGCCAGAATTTAACAGTCCGACTGAACGAACTTCATGGACTCACTCTGCGCTGCACGGAACGCTGCCGTCGTCGTCGCCTTGTTCGGACACAAGTCGTTACCAATCAAGTATCTATCTAATTTTAAAAATTTATGTATCTAAGTAACATAAATAAAAATCACTGAAACACACACTGAAATGTGGCCCCAATTGGTGATTTAACAAAAATAAGAACGCACGGGTAAAACATTATTCAATGAAACATTCATTCGAACATTTGTTCAACAAACATTATTTACTCGCTATTGGAGGATACTACCAATCTGTCTGTTATGGTACTTACACCAAGTTTGTGTCTTGCGATCCTCATAGATCGCAAGACACAAACTTGGTGGTAGTAAAAGCTAAACGATCACACGTCAATCATACAGGTAAAATACGCTGCTATTACAGCGTAGGGAGACTGTCACTCAACAGTTTTCTATATTTTGAAGCCAAAAAAGGACCTTTTATATAATTATCATATGCTTGTCATGTCAACTCACTGACATCACAAGCATAAAATTATTATAGGTTATGTCAGTACATGCATACGCACACGAGACGAATATGAAAATGAGACGTATTTGTCGCATTGTAAAGCTACTCCTCGTTAGTGTCTACTGTCATTCTATGACTTTTTCTTTAACGAAGTCAATGGTTCTCGAAAAACTAATATAGTTTATACGCATAGCCCCCATACTTAAAGCCTTTCATTTGGAAGAATGTTGAAAATATTTTTTTTTAATACAATAATTATATTAAATACGCTTGCGAGCTATAAACTGGAATCACTTCATCGCAGACCATATTTTACAGTTTCCATGGAATAAACTGCAGATTGGTGATTGAAAAGAAATTTGAAAAGAAATATAGAAAAAAAAAAAAAATATATATATATATCCGCTATACAGCATTGTGCGTATCGCTCTCCCGGTCTCCTGTAGACTCTCCGTCGACGGTCGCTGCCATGCAGGCACATCCTAGTCTCGTCCGAAAACTCGGCTCCATTGCTGTATATCCCAATCTAAGTGATCACGAGCAAACTGAAGTCGGGCTTGTCGGTGGGCTGTAGACAATTTGGGTCCCGTTGCTGGCCTTTTTGGGGTCAAGTTAGCTTCTTTGAGTCTTCGCCTCACTGTCCACTCGCTGACAGTTCTCCCTCGAACTTCTCCGAGCTCCCGCTCGACGTCAACGCCAGTTAGATGTCGATTTCGGAGAGAAGTGCTGACAATAAATCGGTCATCTCTCGCCGAAGTGCATCGCTGTCGTCCAGATCCTGGTCTTCGGACTAAGTTTCCAGTCTCTCTAAACCTCTTGTATACTTTGGAGACACAGGACTGGCTCAGATGAAGCGTCGAGAGTCTCAACGCTGAGAGAACCCTTGCTGGATTAGGGTGACGATTTGAGCGGCTTCTATTGGTGTGGTTTCCATTTTCTTGTAACTCCAGTATTTTGAGTGACGTGATATATTGGACTGATGAAAAAATTGCATAAATTCCCAGTTTTTATAGGGATTCAGGAGTTTGAAAAAATTGATGTTTCTTTCCAAAAATTTATGTCTTTTGTTTTCACGTTCCATGACATATGATGAACATTTTTTTCGCTATGATATCTAAAGAGTTTGAAAGCTAATAAAATTATCTTTAAAATAATATACCACAACCTACAGTTTATTGCATGGAAAATGTATAATATGGTCTGCAAAAACCAGCGATGAAGTGATTCCAGTTTATAGCTCGCAAGTGTAGATATATATTTTTATTATATATTGTAAACAACCTGAACAAATATCAGCAGATCGTACAAACATTTGTCCCGAGCTGAAACTTATATTTTACAATTTAATAGTATTGAGCAGCTATTGCGCACTTCTTTCTATACCTACTAATTATCTAGTCTATACATATGTATATTATCTGTTTAACAAACACAACCAATGTTTATCTTCATGAAGTTGATGAAGATAAACATTGACAAGAACTGTAGTATGGTAATGAAAAACCTAAAATAACAGATGCCGGTCTAACCTAGACCGGCATCTGTTATTTTGCATCTCTTTAAGCAAAGTTGAAGTTTCAAAATAAAAGTTTTTACTTTTATTTTGAAAAGCTTACTGTTTTGATGAAAATTAACTTAATTCATCTCATCTGAACATGATTTTCTATGGATAAAACAAACAAATACCTCGCGTTGTGGGCAGCGCGGCAAATAATAGGTAACCAAACAGAGTAAATAATAACGCCGATGAAACTGGACCGTGTTCTGTTAATTCGGTGTTCAAATTCAAATAGCTATTTATTTTATTGACGACTTGTCTGTCAACACCATTTAGATTAATAAGGGAATATTGGGGACAATGTCTGATAGTGTTTGTATTGCTTGCGATCGTATACCACATTATTATTTAACAATTAATGAGTGAGCATTTTATTTTAAGTGTTTCATAAATCATGGAACCCAAAAAAACAAACAACCCATTTCACACGGTAGGATAGGACGTATAGATCAACAAAACTATTCATAGCAAAACAACTCCAAAACTAAGCTCTTGACGATTTTTTCGCGCAAAAGCGATCTCTTCTAGATATCCATGGATAGATAGAATCATTGAGTTGTACAGGGGCATCTATGTGAATATGTGGATAGAAAGGAAGAAATTACTTTATTATACCACACAAAGAGAACATCACAAACAGACGAGTAGAGTTAGTATAAAAGACGGCATTATCGCTATGATCTCTTCCAGGAGACTTGAGAGTAGGTTTTATAATTTGATATATAAATAAACACCAATAATACATATAAACATACTACAAACATAATTATTATTATGAAGGACAGGTTTAATTGTGTACCGATTTTTTTAAGATCCGTAAAATTATATTTATTTTTATCTATCTAGCTATAAATTTATTACATTTACATTATGCATAGAGAGCTAAGCATGCTTTCAGTGATAACAGGTGAAACAGTCACCATCATCACTTTTTTACATCTTTCCTCTAATTCAATTATTAACTTTTTTAAGTTAGTACTTCAGCAAATGTCATTCCACGTTAGCAACTGATATGTAACGAATTCCCTTCTTAAAGTCCGATACACTTCCACCGCTAAACTAACGTAATTAGCCAACTTTGACCCAACTCCACCTGTGTGATCAATCATGGAAGACCTAGGTTCATTAGTCGTGCTACTAATGCTGTGTGGACCGAATTCATTCATCAGCCAGTGTAATCCATTGCTCTGTGCAAGGCCTATACAAATTACGCGTGATTATCCTACTGTAGAATCGTAACTGTACGATCCTTTATTGTTTTACACGAACTGAAACAGGGTTTACTTTGGTAATTCCAGTCAAAACAAAACATGTTTTCTAAAAATCATCACGAAGAGACTTTGCTTTGTTTTATCAGTGATTAAATTATAAGCAGATCTTGATTTTTCTACTCATTAATAATAATAATGCTAGGACAATCCATACATCATCGAGCCCCAACCTAAGAGGAAACACTAGCTCGATGACTTATAATTATATATGTGAGAGCTGGGTTCATGAAGCGAACAAATGAAACGCCAACAACTTCTTTACACTTTTGTTCAGAGCTCTTTACTGTACGAGCGACAAAAACAGAATGGTTGCTCCATGCAATTACAGCTATTTATAACAGTCATAGCTAGTACTAGTCAAATCACTATTTCACACTTTAAATTATAATGTAAATAAATAAATTCCGTAAAAATAAATTATGATGACATAATTAATATTATTAATTTTAACAATCATTGATTTAATCTATTAATTAATAAACTAAGACCGGAAGTATCTTCTTAGAATTACAATTAGGTCTGAAAATACTTTTCTTAATTTTAATTAGTTATTTCAGGCATAATTTCAAGAAATAATAACCTGACATTTAAACTTAAATCAAAACTAATTTAGTTAGCTATTGCTTTTTAATAGCAGCGCCATCATATATAATCCATCCATACAATTTATTTATAAAAGCGAAAGTGGCTGTTTCTATCTGTCTGTCCATCTTTCACGCCTACTATAAATAAATAAATAATTCCGGACAATCCACACAGCATCATCTAGCCTCAAGCTAAGCACAGCTCGTGTTATGGGTACTAGATGACTGATATACATAATAAATATTAATACATATATAGATATTTTATCATACATAGAAAACGACCAGAACACCCTGAACAAATACCTGCAGATCGTACAAATATTTGTCCCGAGGCGGGAATCGAACCCGCAACCTCCTGCGTCGCAAGTGTACATTCGCCCACCGCGCCACAGAGGTCATCACTATGGAAACGGTTTTGATGAAATATGGTATTTGGTTTTCTAGGCCGGGAGAAAGGTTATAGGATACTTTTTATCCCCGCGTCATGTTAGTACAAAAAAAAAAAAAAAAAATTATTTTTTTATTTTTTATTTTATTTTTCATAGTACAGGGACACGCGATATAACTGAATCCGGATTTTGATGCGGTTTTCATTAATAGATAGAATCGCTCAAGGAGATTTTTATTTACCTACCAAAATCTTTTCCCTGAAATTATGTAGATCCCGCTTTACGCTTTAACTTTTTAAGGGCTATGTCCAACTGTGGACTGTTTATAGCCTGATGATGTTGATTAATGAGGTTAGTTTTTAGGGTATTCATTTAAAAACATTTTTCTAGTAATCTATGAATCGTCCCTTCCATGAGAAATTCGTAGCATAGCGGCACTTTATGTTAGGTATTTAATAATATGAGCATAACGGGACTCGTGCAAAGCGGATCTAACCCGTTTATATGTACTGTACAACATGATTAGCATTGCACCCGTACAAAGCCGGGGAAGGTCGCTACTCCAATATATTATTATCGTTGATTGGCGAGGAACATTAAACGAATCATGTTAGACTCAATGTACCAAATACATTCCTGATGTAACATACGCAAGCATAACCACATTACTTGTATCCAATGTCTTAGTTTCCTAGAACCAAGCAATGTGCTGCGAGATCCATTTCAGCTAACCCTATTCCCAGTAAATTCCCTATATCGTGGCAAGTTTAGACCTTGGTAGGGACTCTGTTTTCTATGGTCCAACACATGAGGTAAAGGTTTATTTGTTGGGCAATTTTTTTTATATATTATTTTATATGCTACTAGCGTTCCGCCCGGCTTCGCACGGGTATTCAACAAAATTTTTATTGTTCATGCGGATCCCTAACATTTAGATAATATTTTATAGCCTATGTTCATCAGGGAAAATTTAGGATTCTAATGGTATTTTTTTTTCAAATCGGTCCAGTAGTTTCGGAACATATTCAATTCAAACAATCAAATCTTTCCTCTTTATAATATTAGTATAGATTAAGTGTACTTGCTGATACTTAGGGCCTTAACCCCGACAATTCAGCCCGTACTAAGGAACTGCGTAGCGAGGTGAACGAAGATCCGCTTACAACGCAGTAGGTTGCGAGTTCGATACCAGCCTCGGGACTAATGTTTGTACGATCCTGCATATATTATTTGTTCCGGATTCTAGTGTGGATTGTCCAGCATCATTTATTTATATTATCAGTGAGAGGGTAGCAGTTTCCTGCTCTATATTATTCAATAACTCCATTGGATCTCCAATCTGCCTGATTATAGCAATATTCCTTTTGGTTACGGAAGCTATGTTTAACATGTTAATAAGTGTGCCAAAAAACGCTTGAATGCTTTAATTTAGAGCACACTGAATACACAAAAGCCGAGCGCCTTTGATTGTAGTTTGCTACATGCGTCCATTCGCACACAGGCCATGTATGTTTAATTACCATGCAGCCTTACTATGCAAAACGATATCACAGTCAATTCTGTCGAGGCGTGGATGATATTGTATGAACAAATTATGGCTTGTACTGTTACAGACAGTATATTGATAAGCTAGAAAAGGAGGTTGATATGAGAAATTTTACGAAGAAAGAGAAGAAAGATGAATTAAAAACATCTGCCTATCTGTGTACATGGCTTATTCCCAGAGTTCCACGATTCCATCGTATTAAAAAAACAAAAGTTCATAGTTTGATTGTCAAGAGGTCCATGATATTTTAAATAAATAATAAATAATATGTAATAAATAATATGAATACGAAATATATATCTAGAGATTCTTTTAATGAGATCGAAGACCGTGACTTGTTTTTAAATAAGGCTTTGCTGAGCCTAAAATGCTCTCTAAATGATGATGGTTAGAGATGATTCTGACATTTCATCAACACTTTCCAATTGCTGCCAAGAGAGGTAGGTTAGTATGACCTTGTGTGGCGTTTAAGCCAAACATTCACATTTTACAAACAAAACTAGCGGTCCGCCCCGGCCTCGCACGGGTATTTAACAAAGATTAATTTTTTCATACGGAACCCTAACTTTCTCGAAAATATTCTTTATTCTATGTTCATTCATGTAATTCCTCTATATTCAGTAGGAGTCCGATAGGGCGCAGCAAATCATTAACATAATATGCTTCCTTCCTATAAGGAAATGAAAAAGTATTCGTAAGTTTTTAGGCACAACCCATACTAATGACTCTGCTCCTTTCAATTCAACATTTATATCTTTTCTCTCTTTCTTCTTACATATATTTTTCATATTCACCTCCTATTCTAGCTAATACTGTCTGTAGCAACACCAGCCATATCTATACTTAATATTATAAAGAGGATATATTTGATTGTTCCGTAAGCTCCGAAACTCCTGGACCAATTTAACAACCTTTCACCGTCATAATATGACTTACAAATGCTTTAGAATCTTTGCAAAAAAGGGATCCGGAGGAAAAATTCAATAATGTAACCCAATGTGTATTTTTGTGTAAAAAAAATTGAAATATTAAATACCCGAGAGCGCTAGTCGTTAAATAACCATAAATCCAAGTCATCTTCAACAGGCAATCTCAAAGCATCTTGATTTATTTACATGATGAAGGCTACAGATCTAACATAAAAGGGCAGTGTCCGAAAAATTGGCACTCTCTATCCCATTTATAAGGATAAGTGCACACATGTTTCAACACCAACAACGTGTGTACTTTTGTATTAACTACAACATCAGGTGGCTAGAATCGTGTCTCCTAGTGGTTATTAGAGTGTTATAAAAGTTTTATCAACCCTCATTAACTAAGGTTTGATAACGGTAAGCGATAATGTAAACCCAGACCCTGTCACGCATTGCTGGTTATTTTAAATAGACCTCATCAATTCAAGCCAGATATGATAGAAACAGATTTACATGCCTTCTTACTTAAACAAAGAAAGAAATAAAGAAATAAATACAATGTCTGTGTGGCCGCTTCTATGTCAAGTGAAAATAAAAGATATACCTATTTATAATAGTGGTTTTCTTTTCTAGTTTTTATATCACACGTGTATAAAACCAGAATAGAAAACCACTATACAAACTGTTCGTAGCATCTGTTTGTACTAAACCTTAAAAGACTCGCCAAGTGATATATCGGTTAACGAACAGCCCAATCTGGTTGATTTACAGTGCCAATAATCTTCTTCGTCAGGGCACACGTCAGGTGTCAGCCGAGCCGCGGGGGCCTATTGTCACGTCGCACAATAGAAACATACGGGATAGATGGAATATCTTTTAAATACATGTATTATTGGTGATCTTACCTTGCGGCAGGACTTTAAATAATACGAGGATATCAGCTTACAATTTGTATTAATTAAAATAACTTGTACATCGAATAAATCTATTTTTAATCTAGTTAATTATTTACATTGCAATACACGTAGGCGCCTTGCGCTGGTCGTGCTCCGAATGATTGACAGAACACTCGCATTCGATTAGAAGCCGGCTTTTTTTAAATATAGAGATAAAGACACACACCAAGTAAATTAAAAGTTTCAAATATTTCTGCTGTTTTTAAGTGTATCTAACACTATCCCATGGGACAGTTCACGTGAGAAATAATAGCACAACCAACCCTGTTACCAGAAGGCAAAATGCCCCGATGCTGGCAGCATTGCCACATTGGATGGCAATGCTAATTCGTTGACACTGATCCGATCAAAGACAAACGTCTTAATTCGCAAACTTATGTTGTAGGTACTCAGTCACCGCAGAAGATGTTTGTCATGATCGAACGGCCTGCACAAACCACGACTTACATAATTCCCCAGGTTGACCCTAGGACATTATGTAACTGAACCACAGGATGGAGAGTTAGAATTCTGAGTGTGATGATCCGTCTTGAACGTAATATGAAAAAAAGTTCATAATAAACTAATTGAATATTAACAAAAAATGTGTAAAACAGTGTTTTAAACGTGTTTTACGAGAGCTTTCGTCGCGATTTTCTTCCCGTATGTTTCCTATAAGCTGCAGACGCGCAGCGAAAAAATGTCGTATTAAGGTCATATAGACAATGAACCGAGCAGACGGTGACGCCTGTTTTCCTTGGCCTCGACTCAAATGTTGCATTTGGAAAATGAAACGTATTCTTACGAAAGAAATAATGCCATTGTATTCCGATTTAGATATAGCAATTTTCTGCACGTTTGCATGCTAACCCGATTGCAGTTGGAGTTTTGTTTTGAATGAGTACAATGGTAGTCGTTCTATTTCAGGATAATACAAAACTATTTTATGAAAAGAACCGTACAGCTAGCGCAGATGGAATTCAAGACGGCATCAAAACCTTGCTTTTACTCTGTACGGAAGAGCTTTCGAGCTTTGCCACTAAGGACGTCTTTGACAGTTATCGCCACTTAGGGACTTTCGTCCATAGACTTCCATAGTTCATGGTCATTGCAAGCTTAATTGCAAGGTCTTCTATTTTATTAAAGTGCGTACAAATGCCCTTATATTTCAAATTTCTAAGGAATCAAATAATATCTCAAAAATATACGATTTCGACGATTAGAACCTGCAACCTTTCCAAACTACGGAAATTAGCTAATCAATTACGCCACGAAGTCAAATACCGAGATTTCGAAAACTTGGAAAAAAATATTTTGGCCTCTAACGCCGTTAGCTCCACTCAAACATTGAAGTTTATACAGTCCGAGGTTTTAAACCCGTCGTTGTCAACTTTTTTGAGAAATTATTATAAATTGGCTTCAATTAGCTATGCGCTTACGTTGGTATAAGTTTACCATGACGACGTCTTGTCTGCTATGCTCAGCTACGTCGCCATCGCGTCGAGTATCTACGTCGTATATTCTACAACGTAGCACCTACGCCGTAGCGGCTATACCAAAGCAGGTATTTAACGTTGCGCAAAGTTATAGTTTTAATTATTTAGCCACAAGTTTGACGAAAGTCTGCATTGTTTAGCAGCGAGATAAGTTTTGTGATGGAGGTAGTGTGTTATAGAGGTATAGTGTTATAGCTTGGTGCTTTTGACAGGGTGACAATCTTATTTATATAAATATTTTTAGAATGATGTGTCCGCCTATTATTAGTGTATATATAAGAACCTTAAATAAGTGCCTAAATTTAAGAATGTGTCATATATACGTTGTTGGCGTTCCTTATATAAATAAATAAATAAATATTTCTACCTTGAGTTTGTCATCTCGCTTCTTGATAAATATGTTTAACGCATTCACTACCTCTGCAGCGTGACCCGGACTGGCAAGCTGTAGCTATTAGGAATCGCAAATCTACAATATATGCATCACTGGCTGTGAAGTTGTTAAAATATCTTATTCACTGCCAAGTCTGAACGATCACCTGGTGATTTCCCATGCCACGCCGCTTAGTAAATATTTAACAATATTTATCTGTTTACAAACACGTGTACAGGTTTCTAGAAAGTAACGCTTGGCCATATTAATAATTTAGTGAAAAAACCCAGAGCTTCTGAAAGTTCTCCGTTACATTTTCTCCCGAGGTATTATAAACACGTTTAATATTCAGCGCGCTTCCTGCTCTCGTTATTTCAACGGCTATTCAGCTAATTTGACAGAGGAAGCTTTCCAAAACATTTTTGTTGCCAAATTTCTGACTTTAAGAATAGTTTTCCATTTCTAAAGATCCTTTTGTAACACACACTTTTATAACGAAAACAACAGAAGACGGTCACGTACATTAATATAGGATATGAACACTTATGCCAAGGTGCGTTTGTGAGTGCTTACCCATTCAACCCACAATTTTTCTACCCAATATTAATTTACCCTGCTCAACCCGAAAGGTATGCTCCGTTCTACCCAGTCCAAAAATCCGAGTCACAGTGTAACGGGCGTATAGCAGACATCGAGTCAGTCAGCTCTGTGAGAAGGTACAAATTGATGTAGCTGACTGTTCCAAATGTTAATCAACATTTTATTTCTTTCCCTTTGTAATTCTGACATCATAAGTGCTTACTTTCGTCGTACAAGGAAAAGCTTCAATATTTCCAAGAGCCACGTGTAGAAATGACAATAACAATAAAATAAACCGACATATCGATAAGAGGTGTCGAAAAGAATGACACACTTTACTTAGCGCTTAGATTTTACGAGCGTGTTTTGGTACAGACGCTTTCAGTTTGTGATGGTTTTATTGTAGACTCAATTTTGTCCACGGATTCACTTAGGAGAATTGTCGAGAAACAATTAGAGTTGTCTTACACTCACGATAAGGCTGCTCCACTATTTTAGCTCATCATTATCATCAACCACTAGCAAGGATGCCACGAGCATATTTTCTTACAAGATTTTAGACACTTACTTATACCCCGCTATCTCGTTACACCACCATTTTTATGTGATATCACAAAGCCTATAACCATGCATTATTTGCTGCGCACATGGCTATCGTTAGAGTGAGACTAATAATAATAAATAAATAATGGGCAATAACCCCCAAATGATAAATAATGCCATCTATGGCACTCATTAGGGGAGGCCTAGAGGTCCAGCATTGGACTATTGGCTGACGATTAAATAATGCTGGATAGTTCACACAACGTCATACTAGATGATATACATAATACAATACAATGCATTACATAAACTCGAAATTGTTTCTGAGTACACTTACCTCGGGCAGATTTTGCAGTTGGGTAAAAACAATTTCGAGAAGGAAGCCAAGAGGAGGATCCAGCTAGGCTGGGCAGCGTTCGGAAAATTACGTCGAGTCTTCTCGTCATCCATACCGCAATGTTTGAAAACGAAAGTTTTTAATCAGTGCGTTCTACCAGTCATGACCTACGGAGCTGAAACGTGGACACTCACGATAGGGTTGGTCCACCAGTTCAAAGTCACCCAGCGCTATGGAAAGAGCTATGCTCGGAGTTTCTCTGAAGGATAGGATTCGTAACCAATTCATCCGACAGAGAACTAAAGTCATCGACATAGCTCAGAGAATTAGCCAACTGAAGTGGCAGTGGGCCGGCCATATTTCGCGAAGAGCCGATAACCGCTGGGGTAAACGTGTTCTTGAGTGGAGACCGCGACTCGGTAAACGTAGTGTAGGACGCCCTCCGGCCAGGTGGGATGACGATCTGCGAAAGACTGCTGGCAGATGCTGGATGCGACAAGCCTAAGACAGGGCGCTATGGCGCTCATTAGGGGAGGCCTATGTCCAACAGTGGACTAACATAGGCTGATGATGATGATGATGATGACATTACATATATAAATATTTCTTTTTTATTATATGTACTAATTCGTAGTGAGTCCGAATGAGAAACTTTTTAAACCAAAGTTTGCATAAAGCTAACATACCTAGTAAGACAAATCACGTTTTCTTGCTCTAGTGTCCTTTCCAAGTAAGATTATTCGGTCGATACGCATAGGACAGGCTATTATCATCTTAAGTCATGGGGTCCTCAATAAAGCTGGTTTTACTATGTACTGAAGCTATAGGCAGTTTTCTCACAACATATCGATACAAGTACATACTTTATGATGAACCTATTCGAGGTCTATTAACGACTGTAGTATAAGCCCTTAGCAAAACGTATATTTATTTTCCACTACGTTTCCATCGCGTTGCAGTGATTGTCGTCACGCGGCGAGTGGTTTTTCATCGTGTTACAGCCACGCATTTCATTTCCATGGTCTACTATTTACAAAGTGTTCTTCGAAAAGAGAATCAGACAAAATACATTGTTATTTTAAAGTTATTAGTAAGTGCAATACATTCACATTCTTAGTCAAAGTTGATAATTATTATATTTAAGTTTATTATTATTATAAGTATATTGCTAGATTGCTTTTCATAGTCCTAAAATAGGAAGAAAAAAGGCTATATTTAAAAAAAACTTATAATCGTAGATTGAAAGTTGACTCTCCCAGGGTTATGACACCACCTTGTGGCTAAGTTCACAATCGTCAAGTACACATGACATGTTAATTTTATGTGGCACCAAGTAAACTGACGTAGAATCTGTATTTCTAGCTTTCCGACTACAAAACCACTCGCTAGGCTGAAAGACGGAACTATGCATACCAAATAAGATTAAATTTTATGTTATTCAAACATCGTTAAAAACTCCAGTCCCTGTAACTCATGAATAATGAAACGGAATGGTAGCGGAATGGAATAAAGGTATTAAAATTGTCCCACATTACATAAAATAATATTATCTAATTTCAATTGAGGGTTCATTTGGAGTTGAACCTGTAATTATCTAAAATACGTTGCGCGTCGAACTAACTGTTAGAAATGGCCATTTTAGTAAACTAAATTGTTTTCGATATCTAGTGCTATTAACCTCTAATATAATCCATTGGGAGGCCTATGTCCAGCAGTGGACTATTATAAGCTGATGATGATGATGATAACCCATTGCTGGATAGAGGACCCCCTGAGGCCCAGTGGCCACCAAAGTGGAAATATGTGAAGATGTCCAAAGCGCAAACGAGAAGATACGTTTTTGAGCAAGCAGGAGTCTCCACCGAAGCTGTGAGGAGATGTTACCTGGGAAGAACTGGGCTACATGCAGCGAGCGTTGGAGCATACAATTATGGCCAGCTAGGAAAGCAATGCTTACTCCGCTGCGATCTTTTTTTGTTTTAATTGCATACAAATATAATGCACTCAACTAGCTTGTATCCGTGAAATTAAGCGGAGACAAGATGTATAAAGACTACGATCTATTGGTCGATCTCCGCTCATCTAGTCCCAGCCTTTGTGGAATCCGGCCCTAATGGTGATCTGTCTTCAACTTGCTGCATACACCTTCTTCTATAATTCTTTTGCAGTCTTTCGCAGGTTGTGGACTGCTAACTGTTGTTGGGACTGCATCTTGCTTAATTCTTTGAATTATGTCGGCAACTTAATTTCTTTATCGGATATATTTGTTTCAAATCCAATCACTTCCCTTGATTCTTTTGCTGCTTGATTGGCGTAAACGTCTTATTATTTTATTTTGCTACGAGTATGTAGTCGAAGGCAACCACCCCTCAAAAAACTCATAGGTACACCTCATTTAAATACACTTTGTTTCTTCCTACCAGAACCAAAGAAGGTGTATTGTATTTTATAAGCAAAGGCATTACTTATAAGAATCAAAAGCAGAAAGACTTGTAGGTATATCTCGGGTCTTAGTTATTAACTACATGCATAATTAATTAGTGCGGGATGTTTACCTTTTCCGCAGATAATGAACAAAATCGAGAGCACACAGGTATTTCCAGTAGAAGAGAGAAGCGTTAACGGCACTGGACTTGATAGTTTTCAATGAATTTTACATGATATTGTTAAAGCTACTTCCATCGGCTGTACTCGCGATTATCTGGGATAAATCCACCACTAAGCCTTTGACTGCGGCAATATGTAACGCTAGGTCTAAGGCTACATCGGTGCAAAATTCTAAAAACATCAATACAAAAATCGAAACATCCAAACTCTCGCATTGACTAATAATATTAGTGTTACAGTTGGATTCATCAAAGGTATCAAATAAATTTCTCAAATAAAATCCAATTGGATTTCAAAGATCTAAAGAATTCCTTCCTACAAAGCCAAGTAAGGTCGAATTTATCCTCTGAACAAATAATTTGAGGAATTTGAATTAAATTAAGTTAAGCGTTCTATTTTGAACAAAAACCATTTATTAAATGTGTCAGGTTTTTAGCTAATAACTTTTTTTGCTTAACATGCATCATAAATTTTCAATTTCATATCTATAAATCATCATAATAAAATAAATAATGCTAGACAATGCACACAAATAAAATTAAAACGAAAATCATCCAGGGTTTGAAGATCTAAAAGACATTTCCAAAGCACAAAAACTTAAAGGACACCGAAACCCTCATAATTTTTATGTTTTCATAATTGGGTCAAAGACTGTTCACGGTTTGTACCTCAACTTGGGATTGCATAAATTATGAAGCATAGACGCGTAAGTAAGGTATAATAAGTAAAAGTTAGGCAAGTTGTGGAATACCTTATTTAGTTTTGATACGCCCCTTAGAAGATACATAATGGAACTTAAATATTAGTTGTGTGAAAGTATTTCTCTTGTGTGTGGCCGAGCCATAACAAGTTAGTTTTATAACTCAGTCAGTAAAATAATCGTACCCAAATAAATACTAGGTACTAGAATTTTTTCATACAGAAAAGCAACTACATAATAGACAATGCTGATGCGCTGCCCTGGTACTCACTAGTTCTCGGGTCACGCGGCAGAAAACCGCCGTACCTCACGTATTATACAAGAACAGAAAATAAGTAAGCTCTATCGAGACCTGCATATTTGCGCCTCTTGACATCCTGAGTCTTATCTGCTGCCGCACCAACCCTTATAGATATCCTCGAAAGATGGAAACGTGGTAGTGAGGCTATAAGGAAAGTACTAAGCAACCCATACCTATAATGAGGCTCCCCCAGCTGCCATGTAACTAGTGTCTCTAAGCATTTTATTAAATTGTTGGAGGTAGATTTGTGTAACAGTATTTTACACCCGAATAATGAGCGGTTTTCAATTTGTATTCTTATATTGGAATTCAAGGTACCTATATCAATGTCAAATGAAAGGAAAATAAAAACAAAAAAAATTATGCGTAATTAGCAAGACTGACTTGAAACTTGAAAAAGTTGGTATTCCTTTCATTCGACATTGACTTACCCTTATTTCCAGTTGAGGCCCTTCCACCTATCGAGATATTCGGAAAAGTTCGAAACTAACTTTTATTTTTTTATGCAATTAGATAACTGTTCATTCAACGTAGATTTTCATAGGCTGCTAAGATTTGTGAGCATCAAAACAATTTAATAATATTTAATTATGAAAATATTTTATTTTGAATATTTTAACTAAGCCTCTTTTATAAACAGGCTTTTATATCATCAAGGGACCAAAGTGCTAGGGAAGAAAAATCCAACAAACACTAACTCGACGGGGCTAATTCGTTTTATTTAAGAGTTCCTATGGTACCTTCGGTCTACAGCATCAGACCAGCTCTGTCAACATTAAACATTAAACTGTCAACTTAATAAGTATACCAAAAAACAGCTCAATCGGGACTGCAATTGGGTGATAACTGGTCAAAAATTCATTGTCAAAATTTAGCTCAAATATACTAACAACGCAAGTAAAATAAAAGCTTGTAAAAACAGAGAAACTGGTTGGTTGGCAACTACTAAACCAACCTCTTCAGTCATCAAATCTCAAACAAAATACCCCCTTGAACAATCTATGGAGAACATTTTCCTATAAATCAAGATCAGCTTTCAACAGCCTTTGATAGATATTAATAAATCTGAATGTTTTGTTGTTTGTTTTGTTGAGTCTGTTCCCAGGCAGTTTGGTTGGATAACATCTTTCTCACCATATACCCAAGAGCAAAAGTTTGTAAAGATGTGATGTGTTCTCGAGAAAACACCTAATTTTGACCACAGTATCACGAGACGGTAATGAACGATATGATCGACAGTACAACGAAAGTCTTGAAAGAATATCCACAAAGGTGGATATTCTTTCAAGACTTTGTGTGCTATACCCGTGCTTATCTTGGACTACCTAAGATTTCCTCGACTACCTACGGAGCTGATAATGAGAAAATTTGGTGAACTTGCAGTACAAAATTTGACTAGATTTGATCACGGTGGTGCGTGCAAAGCCGAAAGTATAAGTGAATTAAATAATGTTTATTTCATTCACTTATGTTCTTTAATAAATTGTGACAATATTTTTTCTAGGCAATCATTATACTAAAAGTACAAATTTATTAGGAGACAAGTATGCACTTATTATGATGACCTATTATTATGTCTGTCGTATTTAATGAAATCTTTTAAAAATATTGGATCGAAGCCCACCAAGGAAAGTCATGGGCAAAGCTTAGCTTTTATAATAAGTGAAGATTGGTTATCAATAAAAATAGCTGATATTCCACCTTCCCATACCGCGAAATGGAATTGAAAATTGACTGGATATATTTTCCATTCGAGGCGTGAGCGTGTCACTGTCACATTTAAAAGTAAGTTAATACCATGTATGACTAAAATTTACTGCTATCCTACTTTACTTATAACACGAAAGTTATCTCCATAAAATCTGATCGATCCCCGACGATATACTTGTTAAAGTTTACTATGACAATGTTCCTAAGATTTCGGCTACTTTATTGGAAGCGGACCTTCATAAATAAGACCCTCGGCTCGCATCTACGCCGCCGATATAATCATCATCATACAAATTCCTGCCATTTTTTGAAGTTTCCCGGTTATGATCATTGACATAACTCTTCCCGATGCTCATCCCATACAAATTATTAGGGTTCAGCTATTATAAATTGTTTTAATTTGGTACTAATGCTAAGTTTTAGGAAAAAAATTCCAATGCACAAGCTATGTACGCCTAAAACCTTAATTAACAAAAAAAAGTTAAATGTAAATAACTGAATTTGAACTAGTATTTCCTATTGAAATAATTGAGCTCGGTTTGTACGTTAGTATTATCATGTAATATAATATTGTGTGTTACACATACCAAAATATTGTATCTATCGATGTCACAAATATAATGTAGTTCAAATATTGAAATTCAAATTAAAATAATTATATTCAAAGCTACGAGATCCAACTTACTCTGGTTTGATGGAAAATATATCAAAACACGTTTTACATTATGTATGTTATGCCATTTGATATGAATTTATGATATTCCATATTTCCTGCATAGCACACTCTAGCTAGCTACTCTATGCACAGCACATAAACTAGTTCTGCATTATGCATCAAAACAGAGAGTAGGTATTTACTCACCAGAGCACTCTGTTTTATATTCGACGAGAAAATTTAATACCAAAATTTATAGACGCAGAATTTAAAAAATACCTAAATAGAGAGTTATTCAAGAACTGTTAAGGATGACTAGAAACCAACCATGCAAGTTCTTATAAAAACTGTATACAGGGTGATTGGTAGCTGCTTGCAAAGCTTTGATAGTAAGACCAAACCGAACTATTTGAGCCATTTTTGTTTAAAACAGAGTCTTACCGTCATTTTTTTTCTGATTATTTAGAGTTTCTAGGGAGAAACATAAGAATGTAGCGGTGAATTCTAAATAAACCAGTTTTAACAAGTTCTTTATTTTATCAAATAAAGTAATATGTATGAGTAACATAAAAAAACATGTCATTTCCTAGCTTTCAGTGACTACAGATTTTTACAGTTATATATGTAGTTATAAATGATGGGTAGTTATAAACTAGCCGTTCTTTTTATCATAGATTTTCAAAAAAGTTACAGATGTTGAAAAATCAGAGTTTTCACTGTCACGGTCCCACAGAATGTAATAATATTTTTAATGTATTTCTTGACCTTAATGTCCCGTCCATAAATTTTTTTGGACGGGACTTATAAAGTTCAGGAATAAATTAAATTGACATCATATTTTATGCACTGAAATTATAAGTACTTACGTAAGAAATAGTTTTGTTAAAACTTTCAACGAATGAACTCACGCTAACTAAAAATACATTGAAATTCCTAAGAAAACAGAATTAACTTTTCAAACATCTAGTTGCGAACGTAATTTCTAGAATCTTCGGGAACAACATAGAATGACCGTCTTGCTCAAGAAAGACTCAGTTAAAATCGCACGCTTGAATGTGCTTCGTGACATTCGCTCGTACTCGTATCATATACCTTTGCAATTAATTGATTTAGAAAATGCGGAAGTGACTTGTATTAGTATTATTTATTTATGTTTCAAGAATTGCCTCTAATGAATTATTTTCATCAATTAATATAAATATAAAATTATTTTTTATAACATCATTTATATTATTAATTATTTATCATTCAACTATTATTTTATAATAAATTAATTTGAATAAACTTAAGTAATGTTTACTATACGTATGGGAAAATGTACTGAACGGGATTTTATATAACCCTTACTATTATGTGAACTGAAATGGCAGCGGGCCGGCCGTTATCTCTCGAAGAACCGACAACCATTGGGAAAAACGTGGTCTTGTGGAGACCACGACTCAGCGAACGTAGTGTAGGACGCCCTGCAGGCAGATGCTGGATGCGACAAGCTGAAGACAGGTTACTAAGGCGCTCATTAGGATAGGCCTATGTCCAGCTGTGGACTAACTGGGCTGCTGATGATGATTTAGTGACCATGTTATGTGGACGTACAGCTTTAGATAACTAAAGCTAAACTAAGCTGTGCTTCCACTGGATCTGAAATATTGTGTGAGAATTTGTTGGTTTATATGGATTTTTGGGGAGAGAGGGGAGGGAAGGCCTATGTATGTATGTATTATAGGCTGATGATGATGATGATATTGATTTCAATAGTACCTACAGCGTGCACTGGATCGGCATAATGGCATTCGGATGCCGGACATAATATTGTAAATAATAACGCACGTACACTGCATATGCTCTGATCCGGTGGGTGCATAATTTAGGAGAAACTGTAGCGGTGGAATAGTGCATTTTTTCCCATGAGTAACTTTTAAAACTTGGCAATATTTCATACGTTAACTTAACTATCCAATGAGAAAATAAATGATCTTCCAGAAAACCTTATTGGGAGAGAGAAATAAAGCTATAAAAGTGGATAAATTGTTAAATTTTCACCTGCTTTAGTATTAACTACTACATAATATAACAATATAGGTAAAATACATAAAATCTTATAAAATCTATGTGACTATAAGAGATTAATATAATTATATACACAAGTATGAATTATACATATATTAGATACATTAGAGTCATTGAGATAAACTCTGTCTTTGACTTAACGCTACAAAATAAAGAGTAAGGGGCTAATATGAATATCGTGCGGGAGAGAATTCCATGTAGTTATGTGCACAGGGTACGGTGATAAGACCTGAAAACTGTATGAATGTATTCCTGACTCATAACCCGATTTTGTTTACATTTGCAAAATTCTAGTATCGCAACGCAGTAAAGACATTTCCATTGAACCTTACATCATCAAAACTTTTTACATCGCTTCGCTCGCGTTGGTATTTTGATCCTCATAAGACTGCTCTTGAGCTCTCAAAATATGTATACCATTCATCTCTACCAACTGGAAGGTTTTTATTTTCGAAGGAAATATAAGGTACTTATATTATATACTTATACAACCGGTCTACCCCGGCTTCGCCGGGGGTAGTATGGGTATTAAACAAAAAATTCTGAAATTATTTTGGTTACATTATTGAAGTCTTCATACGGATCCCTAATGAATGAATGAATGAATGAACACTTTATTGTATTTTTCTATAAATAAACAGTTACATAGTCTTATATCTAAATTAATTTTCTTCCAGGCAACCTTATTAGTAGCTAGCTATACAAGAACAAAAATAGAGATGGTAGTACAACAGAAAATGAAACTGTTATCAATAAACATAATGTATACAAAAACTCAACTAGAAATATACCAAGAAATAAAACAAATTATAATAAAAATAACAAAGCTACAAAAAAAAATAAAAATAATATGTGTATAACGTAGGAATTGGTGAAATAATAGCTAATGCTGAAAGAAGTTTTCGAATCGGTCTATTAGTTTCGGAGCCTATTCAATTCAAACAAATAATGAAATTTATATTTTCTCTCCATAATGATTATAGTATAGAATAAAAATATTAAACCTCATCATTTACAACGTAAGGCTTAATAATGATTGGGCAGAAACTTCCTTATTTTTGGGTCGATGACGCTCCTTCGAAATTATTCAGATTTAAACTCGTTAAGGTATAACATACATGAACAAACCGTTTATTCATTACAAAAACAATCAAGATATACATTATATCTGTAACATATATACCTTGTGAGTTTTGTCATGGTGCTTACATTCATCGTTTAGCTTTCATGATCGGCTTCATGTTCGTGTTCCCTCCCGCACTGCTTACGATGTTTAAATGTAACGTATGTCTAAGCGCCCGAAACAAATACGTATCTGCACATCGTACAAACATTTTTGGCCCGAAGAAGGAATCGAACCGCATAACTTACGACATAGGTGGACTTTTACCCGCTACGCTACAAGGTTTGTCAATAAAAAACCATAAATTGTGTAATCGTGATGCACGATTGTTGATATAAGTACCTATGTTTTTTTAGTATTTACGACCATTTTAAATGTAGTTCTAAAAATTTTAAGTAAGGGAGATAGGGGAAATTATGAAACTACAAGGCGTAGTTTTTTTTTAAACAGGTTATGTACTTATAAATACAATCACAAGATCGCTAAAAATAATGAAACAAAGTCTCCGTGGTAACACATAACAAAATAATATAAAAACTCAGCCTATTTTCGTAAATATACTTGATACTGCTTATATTTATCATCAAAAGATCGTTGCGAAAATTCCTTCAGCTCCATCTTAGGCTCCCTTCACTTTCATACCTAAGCCCACTAAGGTGATGGCCAATGCTTCAATATTGAAGCGAGCCTTGCTGTGTGGCATTACACCCACTTATATGGGTATCGTTTTCGATCAACTCGCAATGTGTTTTACGAAAGAGATGTCCATTTTCAAATCCAAGATGGCCGACATTTTTCTATAGCAAATTTCTCTCATGGATCTCGATCAAAATGAAAGACGTTGTAGGTTATGACAAGTAGAAGCTCAAGGCAATAAAGGTACCTAAAGCAAAGCCCTTGCTTCGAAACGATCGATAAAAAAAGTTTTTGATTATAAAATTAAACACAACTGATATTTATTTATGAATAAATTTGGTTGTATATCGTATTGTAAAAATATGTTCACACTATATAATTTTATTGTTTCAAGCACGACCGTTTAACTACATAATTAAGAACACTTACCCTTTCGTTCAGCCATAAAAGTCAAGTTTTTTCCTACCGATATTTAGTCTTGGTTTGTTCGTCATCCACACTTAGTCTAATAACCTGACCAGAAATGCATTCAATAAAAACTATTTTAGTTTTCTGTGTCATTATATCAATAGTTTCCAGTATGCCTCAATCCTTTTTACCGGGTCTGCCTGATCCCATGTCATTCGTAAGTTGATTTCATCAATAGTTTTTTAATATCCCTAACCTGGGTCCTTAGCCAACCGGCATTCGCTATGAAGCGATTCGATTTTGAAAATTCTTATCGCTCTAGCGATGGCAACCTTCAAATGGATTAAACGTCAAGATTTTTGGTAGGCAATGTACGAATATTTTGATTTCACCAAACCGATTGACAACATCGAACGATCACTTCCATCAAATTCCTAGCCAAGTGGCAGTTTTGAGAAGCGACTTCACGTAGTTGTCTATTCTCTTGATGGATACACTAGCGAACGCTAAGACCCTGTAGAAATCGAATCGAAACGGCGATTTCATAAACAGCTGTTGGAATTACGTCAAAATTTTAGGTAGCCTTGCGCTAGCGTGGGTGTAGCATTCACGATCGCACCCTTGTTTCCCTGTGTCCACGAGGGATTAAAAATATACTTAACAACGAAAAAAACAAGATAAAGCTTTTGCATATGATCTGCAAAAATTCACACATTTGGCTTCTAAGGGCGAGAGTCGAAAGAAATTACAATACAAACTAAAACGTCTATTGTCAAAATGCAAAATAGTTTTGAATTTCTGTTATTTACTCCAATATTACCGAGATGATACGAGTGTCGTAAAATATGTATTTTCTCCTAATTATTTATTTCTTCATGATTTTAAGAACTTGTTGAAAATAATTAAATAATATAATTATATAGCTCAAAACCATTGTTATTTTCTTTCTATTGATTTTAATTACACAATAAACACTGCCATAAGTATTTCAAAAGATTGGGTAAACTTCCAAATCGAAACAATTTTTTTGTTATGTATCACGTTTGTTTACAGAAATTCTATCTGAAGTTATAGGTAACTAGCAGCCCGCCCCGGCTTCGCACGGGTATTTTAAAGAATTTTAAGTTCTTACACACACACACACGTTAGATAAGGTACTTTATTATTGAAGTTTTCATAAGGATCACTAACTTTAAAAATATTCTATAGCCCATCTATAGCCTATGATTATCATTCTAATGATGATTTTTTTTTCCAAAAAGGTCTAGTAGTTTCAGAACCTATTCAATTCAAACCACAAACAAACAATAAAATCTTTCTTTTTTAAAATTGTACCTTTACCTCCTTTACTTATATAAAGACTTTTCTCTCGCACCGCTATATCGCCTACATCAGCATGGTTCCAATCTTGAAGTTTTTATATTTTTTGACATTGAGTTTCCTCTCGCACCCTCTCGCACCCCAGTAACGAATTGTGATGTCTATGACAATCCATAACTGACACTGGCGGAATCGTCGTAGCAAAAGCGGTGCCATAAAAAAAGAAGTTGAAGTTGAGTCACAGCCAAGTCACAGCAAAAGCGAGCAGCGCGAAAAAAGAAAAAATAAAAGAAGTTGATGTATAGCGCTATGGTTTTATTATTGAAGTTTTTATACTCTATTCTCTAACTTTTTTGAAAATATTTTATAGCCTATGTTCATCACGGAAATTTTAGGATTCTTATGGTGGAAGAATTTTTCAAATTGGTCCAGTAGTTTCGGAGCCTATTCAATTCAAACAAACAAACAAACAAACAAACATACAAACAATCAAATCTTTCCTCTTTATAATATTAGTATAGACAACCTACTTGGCTTGGTACTCCTTTTTATTTGACCCGTCATTTCATGAACGGTGTACGGACGAATTATGCGAATGATTGAGTTCGATAACTATAGACTACAGACCGTACACCATAAGTTGTCCTGCCTCAGGAATTGGCAGCATTATATTGGCAGCACGATATTGCCAACATTATGAATCTTTTACCCCATTATGTGAACGTGTGTTTATGTTTTAATTTCATATTTGTATATAAATATATAAGTAGTTAGGACTAGGAAAGTTTTAAATTATGAAACAATAAAAATTTTAAATTATTTATTGAAATTGTTCTGACACTAATTATGGTCAAAAGGAACATAAATAAACAACACAAAAAATTCTTATAAATCGAAATCTTCAAGATCCACGACGATTTTCAGCAGAATTGACTTGTTGCAGGCAGCAATAGCTTCGCTTCTTTATATTATGTATTCTACTCGTGGTTTTCTCCGACATGACTGAAAATGACACATAAAATTTGTATTTGTATAATATAAAATTCAAAAATTCAATATTTGTATATATACAAATAAGGGATATCATAACAAGATAAATTAAATAACCTGGATAATTTACTTTTTATTTTATCTTTTTATGTGAGTAAATCTTATGATCCATTCTAAAGGTATCGTGTATAAAGCTGGTATCCCTATTTTACTTACCAGTTGCATTGATGGTGCAACGCGAGATCGCACTAGATTTAATGGATTTAACTGGGCATGGTCTGCCTTTTCTTCCTCACAAAAGGCACGCACCTTCAACACAATCTCTTTTGCACTGCTTTTGCATGAATAATTCGAAAAATATTAATTAATAACACAAATACGAGCGCAATACTTCAATCAAACTATGACAGTCTAACAACAAAAGATTGACAACCAATTGTGCCAACTTATCGGCATTTAGCGATGCGATCAGACGTATAGACAAGGCGATAGCTACGCAAAGGTTACTTTGTCTACCAATTGAACTTCGCCATCATTTGAGCTATGATGATTGTCGTTGCGATGCGTGATATCGAAGGAATATGTCAAATCCATACATTTTTGTACGATTCTACCATCGCTTTCGCTAATCAAATGTTACTTTGTCTAGAGCCCGAATTGTGTTGCCTAAAATAAATTATCTATTATTATTACTTCGTAAGTAAGATAGCTTCATCATTAATATAATCTTCAGAACTGCAACAGTCTGCAGTTAAGTCAATTGTTACAATTGTAAATTTAATTAGGTTATTTACTCGTAACTGATATATAAACATGTCAATATATTTATGAAAATTTGATGTAAGTTCAATTTCAATAAGTTCATTACATAATTTAAATACTATAAATAAGAACAAACTGGCTGTGCCCACTACTAGGCTCATACTAGGCTACATAAGATTAATGTATCTTTAAAGGGCAATGTATACGCTTCTACAAAACTCCAAGTGAGTTGCAACCACTGCAGACCCACCATACCCCTGGTCATACCCCTGGGGGTATAGTGGGACGAAACCATACCACTATAGTAGTGTTGGGAATATAACTATAAATAAATTCAAACGGACTGTCAAAAATATTCTTTGCAAAAAGGCTTACTATATACAATATCAGATTATCTGGAGACAAAAAAGTTTGGGACGAGTTATGCTCCAACTCTAAAACTAACTAACTTGTTAGATACAATGTAAAGGTTTCTTGTTCGCTTCTTTACTTTACCTTAAAAAAATTTAAGTGAATTATTAATCAAAGTGATCACTTTTTTTCCCATTTTTATTTCTTATTTAACTTGTATTTTGTGACGTGGGTAAGAGTCCTGTAAGGTCTAAAGGAAATAAAGTACTTTGCTATTGAATTTTCTTTGTTAAAAACTTTGAGATAGATTGAGTCATCGATGTAGGAATAAGTATTTTTTTAAAAATAAATTGCATTATTATTGTTTGTATGCACAAAAAATAATGAGCTTAGCTAAGAAGTAACTTTCTTTTTTTTTCAGTTTGATTTTCCAAATAACCTTTTCGGTGGCATCTTCGGTAAAGGAGGGTAAGAAATTATGAATTCACTATTATCCTTAATAATTTTACCTGTTTATATTTTTCTGTAGAATCAAAAACATTGTTGTCATGGTTTTGTAAATCCAAAGCAATTTTATGACTGTGTTATCTTCGGAGTAGGAAAATTGCTTTTTCCTTGAAGTTTGAATTTATTTTTAAGTTTGTTTTTTTTTTGTTGTTTTAGAGAATATAACTAAAGATTATAAATTTTCGTTTACATAAAATATCTTTGTGTTCTGAAAATAGCTAACTAGATTACTAATAAATAGAATTGAATAATAAATTATAAGATGTCAATTATGTATAAGAAATATTATCTATAATAAATATTCATAAAAATAATATATTATCTATAATAAATATTATAAATATAAATATTATCTATATAATATATTATCTATATAGTGGTCACAGCATTTGTTACATCAATCAAATGACGTAAAATTTATCAACAGATACGGTTAGGTGCAAAATTAATTTTAATGTTAAATTTTTATGAAACCCGCATAGTAGTTGCACAAACTGATTTTATTTTTATTAGCTAAAACCTACCTACCGTAAAATGTTTCCACAACTAATACAATAGATGGCGCTGGGTGTATTTAGATTGCACTTTAATTATATTGTTAGGACTCTAATAACAATAAAATGTAACCATAAATATAAAGTTCAGGAATTTTTGCAAATAAATGTACACACTTACCTATTTAAGAATAATATGTTTTTCTTCTTGTTTCAGCGTGATTCCAAGCGGGAGTGCAAGTGCGTCTAAGGTGCTAGCATCAATACTTCCTTAAACATCTATCATCATCATCATAATCATCATCAGTTTCAGAACGAAAATAATGTTTTGAACGGTTCGTCAACTCACACCAATTCTAGTCGGGACAAGATTTATGGTGTGAGTTGATGATTGACCCCTACCCTAATAAGCGCCATAGCGTATCCTTAAACGTATCGATAACAAAATAATATTGTTATTAATTTATTTTATTTACATTCACGGGTATGTACAGCGTTTATTAGCTATTTGTTCCTAAATTGAGCAATTGTTTTAAATTATTGTGTTATAATTATTATTGTCTATATCTAATGGTAATTAACACTTTAGTAGTATAGTATCGATATATGATATGTTACGATTGATATTATTTAAACCGTAAAGATGTTATACAAATATAACGTGAAACCTTCAAGTATTTTAAAGTTTTTAATATGTAAGGCGATGATTAGTTCGATGAGTAGGTATTTAAAAGGCAATAAAAAGTGTTTTTAATATAATTTTCACAGTAAGAAGATAATGAATGATATATATACTACGTACCTACTTTAAAAATACTTACATATAAAAAAACTACATAAATTTTCTGGTGGTGGTAAATAAATCATTTTAAATTGTATGATTTCTTTGTCTTTACAAAAAGATACTGTATTATCATCAGCCATAAAATTAAATAAATAATCTGAAGGTATGTACGTATTATATGTACAACTAGCGGCCCGCCCCGGCTTCGCAAGGGTATTAAACAAAAATTTTAGAAATTAAACACAATAACACGATGGGTTTCACAGTTTTCATACGGATCCCTTACTTTTTCTAACAGCATTGGGATTTTTGACATTGACTCGACACTCCATAACTGACACTGGCCGTAGAGAAAAAGCAAGCACAGTGCGCAACCTCTTTTTCTATTCTGACGCGCCATAATAGAAAAAGAGGTTGAATATACAGCGCACGGTTCAATTATTGAATTTTTCATGCGGATCCCTATCTTTTTTGAAAATATTATATAGCCTATGTTCATCACGGAAAATTTAGGATTCTAATGGTGAAAGAATTCCAGTAGTTTCGGAGCCTATTCAATTCAAACAAACAAACAAACATACAAACAATCAAATCTTTCCTCTTTATAATATTTATGTACAATATATGCCTATTCTCAATTTTATCGTGATAACTTTGCAGTTACATGACCGTTACCCCTTCCCACATTATCCCTGATGAGATGAACAAAGGCTAATTATAGTATTTTCTAAATAGTTAGGGTTCCTCGGTTAGGTATAAAAAGTTTTATAAAATAACCCATCATGTGTGAAGATTTATAATATTGAAAATGTTTGTTTAATACCCGGGGTGGACCGCTAGTTTTATAGATTTAAAAATAAACAAGGTTCGTAACCTTACATTCATAATTTATAGGAAGGTGGTAAACTGACTTCTGTGATCAGCAAAAATATATTTATATATAGTTATATATCTTATATTATTGTATCTTTAACAATTTCTTGTAATATATTTTTTATTTCTCCTTCAACAAATAAATAAATATTGCTAGACAATTCACACAGCAGTTTCTAGCCCCAAGGTAAGTAGAGCTTGTGTTAGATAGTAAATTCTTTATTGCACACGACCATGCACACTTAACAAAACAATTAAAAACAAATTAAATTGATAAATAGATTGATAGAAACAAGAGATTATGACAATTGGCGGTCTTATGAGCGATTTCTAGTTTCTACCTAGGATAGAACCGTTGGATCTAGCACGGGGATCTGTGTAAGTGTGTACATTAGGTAATAATTATGTAGCTTATACTATATAAAAAAAAAAACAAATAATTTATGAATACTTTGCATGCAAATGCCTACTTAAATTACATACATACCTAAATACATACATATACATACTTATATAAATACACATGGGAACAAGATAATTGATATTTTTTATAGTACATAGAAAAATAATCGGCAGATCGTACTAATATATATCCCGAGGTCGTCGAACGCATAACCTCTTGCTTCCTTCGCCCATCGCGCCAAATAGGTCTACAAAAACCACATAGGTACCTCCGAAATCATCTAAAGATTGTTTAGCATCGCACAACAGGTTAAGTTGTAAATTTACCATTGAATATTCTTTAATATTCAGTTTTGCAGTTCATACATGAGATGGTGCAATTTAAATATTAACATAGCTAGAAACTTCGTGCCTGCGGATCTCTAATTTGAAGCTCGTGAAATGTAACCTAAATCCTTGGAGTAGCGTGTGCCTGCTGGCCCCAGATAAATGTAGACTGACTTAATAAAATGGGTTACATTTTGGTTTTAACAAGGTAGGTAGGTACCAGCTTGTTGGTTTATCCGCAGTCTGTGTCTAATATTATTATTTCAGCACCAAGTCACCAGCCAAACCCCAGCTGAACATAAAGAACAATGGCAGAATTTGGTCTGGACTTTTTTTTGCGTCCATGGATCTGATGTATATGAATCAAATTTAATAAATTTTCTACGATTTTTCAATTATTCACACCTTCTCGTAAAGGCCGGAGTTATTTTATGATATTTAAAAGCTTATCAAATGATATTCGAATTAGGTACATTCGAAATGTTACCATTTTATTAGTGGTGCGGGTACAATTATTGAATGCAATGTATCATTTGTCTTTGATAGTGTCATGTTGTCAGCAGTTGTCTGTCAAGACGCCTCAGAATCTAGAACGTAGTGGTTTTATTCTCTTTGACAGAATCCTTCCGAGACTTCGGCCAAAAAGCATATAATCACTACGTTACTTCGGCGTTTTTCATCTCTGCTGTGTTTTGTGTTTATATTTTGGTTTTCTATTTATTTTTACCCGAATTACGGAAGCCACAGGCGACGTATTTACATACGTATTTACACCCGACATGGACTGTTTATGGACTGATTTGATTGATACTGCCCTGTGTCTGGCTAGTGCATGGGCATTTTCTATGTAAAATAAAAAAATATCTATTAATGTAGGTTTACCTATATATATTGTTTTAAGTATATAAGTTATCTAGTAGGAACTCATAACATAACACAACCTCTGCTTAGCTTCGGGCTAGATGATGCTGTGTGGATTATCCAACATTAGGTACCTACCTATTTATTAAAATCCTCAGTTTTTTTGTGTTTACGGGGCAAGTAGGTAGGTAAATTTTTTTTAATACACGCCCAGCTTTCGTAAACATACAAGAAGTTTAGAATTTGTTTTGCTCATTTTGTTTATCATTTTTCATTTCGAATATTTAAGGTGGCGTGGTCTAATTGATAAGACCAAACCCAAGACCAAACCACATTATCTATTTCTTTATGATTTGATTTCAATCTGCGATGTTTTATAGACAAATATTGTTTGATGTTCATTCATAACCAAAAAATTCAAACACTGAAATCTTTTTTTTCCGGCTTTCCCCAAAGAAAATAGTCTCATTTATAGATTCTGGAGCTAACGCCAAATCTTTTAACATTTTTTTCATTACGGGACGCTTCAATTTGATCCCAGACAATTCTTAGTATGGAGACCTGCCATTGTTCTTTGCATTTACTCTTTTTTAAGAAAAGATGGCAGAAAGGCAGACCCTCTTAAAATACCTTAATTTTAACCGTCTTCTAAAATCCGTTTCGTTCTGGTTAAAATTTACTCTATTCTACCGGAAAGATAAATTTCCAGGTTATGTAAGCTAGCAAAGTTCGAGCAATTAACAAAATAAACCAACTATAGACAAAAGTTAAGCACATTCAGAAAACTGTGTCGAATCCCTTCGCAAGATTTAAGGAACACAAACATCGAAGCTCATACGAAGTTAAATAAAAGGCTTCTAATTAAGCATATCTTGTGCGGGTAAATTAAACAAAGGCCACACAAGTAGACTGTAATGTTACGCGTGTAAGTCTTACAGTAGGCAATTTACTGTTTGTTTACATAGAAATCTTATGAAATATCCCGGGTCCGATGCAAAACTCACACAACTCACGGTGTTAGGTAAGTTGGATGAATTTGAATTTGAACCTGGTTTGAATTTGGCAGGAGAGATACCGAACAAAATATAGAAAGATTACGTGAAAGACTTGTGAAATCTTCCAGATTTCTCAATCTGGAAGTTGGGAGATGACAACTGATAGACGTGGAAGAAATAAACTTGTGCTGATCCCATCTAGTGTAGAATCTAGTATAGAATCCAGAAGAAAAACCTTATACATACACTTGATATTTAAGGTGAAAAAACTATGAATTTAGCTGTTTATATTAATTACTAGCAGCCCGCCCCGGCTTCGCACGGGTATTTTAAAGAATTTTAAGTTCTTACACACACACACACACGTTAGATAAGGTACTTTATTATTGAAGTTTTCATAAGGATCACTAACTTTAAAAATATTCTATAGCCTATGATTATCATTCTAATGATGAATTTTTTTCCAAAAAGGTCTAGTAGTTTCAGAACCTATTCAATTCAAACCACAAACAAACAATAAAATCTTTCCTTTTTAAAATTGTACCTTTACCTCCTTTACTTATTTATATAAAGACTTTTCTCTCGCACCGCTATATCGCCTACATCGCATGGTTCCAATCTTGAAGTTTTTATATTTTTTGACATTGAGTTTCCTCTTGCACCCCAGTAACAAATTGCGATGTCTATGGCAATCCATAACTGACACTGGCGGAGTCGTCGTAGCAAAAGCTGTGCCATAAAAAAAGAAGTTGAAGTTGAGTAACAGCAAAAGAGAGCCGCGCAAAAAATGAAAAAAAAAAGAAGTTGGTGTATAGCGCTATGGTTTTATTATTGAAGTTTTTATACGGATCTCTAACTTTTTTGAAAATATTTTATAGCCTATGTTCATCACGGAAATTTTAGGATTCTTATGTGGAAGAATTTTTCAAATTGGTCCAGTAGTTTCGGAGCCTATTCAATTCAAACAAACAAACAAACAAACAAACAAACATACAAACAATCAAATCTTTCCTCTTTATAATATTAGTATAGATATAGATATAGACTACGTATAATGTTGCTCAAACAAGGTTATTAAAACAATCATAAAATGGAGAAAAACATGCTAGCAGCGTAGCAGTACCCAAATAGAATGAAAGAACCTAACAAAAATTCTACTGGTGTTCGTTTGCGGTTTAATTGTTTTAATTACGGGTCAGTTCTAGAAAACTTAATTTTGCTATGTAACCGAGGCTAAGCCAGCAAAAACGTAAAAAACTTTTAAAAAATCTGTCTTTAAAACGAATAACAAGGGTTGAATCCCAGCAACCGTCGTCGCTGCTGTGAAAAGAAAATTAATTGAAAACGTGAGTTCTCACTAATATCATTTCGCTTTCCTGCGAACATTTTTCTGCAAATACACGACTTTTTAATTGTTCAACGTTATTTCGCAAGGTGTCGTTTCACATCGCATTACGAGATCAAAAAAGTGGATTTCAAGGTGTTTCAGAAAAATTAAAGGAAAACAACTCGAGATTTTCGCGGTCTCGATTATAACTAGCGTCGAAAAGGCTGCCTCGTTATCGTGCCTTGTTGTTCTAGGTGATTACATTGCCAGCGAATCCCCTGACTCGTTTTGTATCTAGCGGTCGGCGGTTTCGCAATTTACTCGGATGGGAAAAATTTGCGGCAGCGCGGTCGTGGCGACGACGGAGCGTAGCGAGGAGCGAAATTTGCGAAGTGGCAGGCGCGTGCGCGGGACGAAGGCAGGGGGGAAGGGGGAATCAGAGCCGCAGTCATAGTCGCGCTTTGTCCAAGGACCCCACGTTTCCTCGTTCCCGATTTATAAATCGCGGGTCTCTCGCGTCCGTAGCAACATTTTTTTTTTGCTTAACCAAACTTTTGTCTTCTATTTTTATGGACTTTAAAGTTTAAAATTAAGTTGAGTGAGGATGCTGCAAAACGGCGTGGTGCGATAATGGATGAATGATGGTAATTATAAACTCAAACTTTATTTTGGTCATGGTTGATGTCATTTCATGGTCGTGAAAAGTTTTGATGATAGATTTTCATGTTGTGTTTCAAATTTAAGAGTTGTTTATTTACAACAGATTGGAAACAAGACAAAAGTTTTGATGGGAGACTGCAATTAAAACATGCACAACTTTTCTTTTAAAAACTCGTTACGGATTAAGACGTTAATATTTTTCTTTTCAAACGCGGACGTTGTTTCTGACACATTGTGGTGACGTGGTGACTACAAAAGCTTCTTGATTATTTATTAGAAGAAACAGAGTGAAATGTTTATGACTCCTTGATTTTCTTAATGAATTTTATTTATCGAAATTCATAAGTTTCGACTTAATGAGAATATTACTTAAACAAAAATCTGCAATCAATGGAGCCAGAGATTCAAGTGTGTACAGTCATCAACGAAACATTTAAAATTTATTTTATGGATTTAGATCAGACTCAGATCAGACTGATTAGAATTATCTATAATATGATTAGTATAAGTATTAATTGAAACGGAAAATGTATATTTAAAGCGACTCTTGTCACTGATTGAACTGTCACCGCTTTCTCCCATTACCGAAATTAAATAGTCGTGCTGAATATACATATTTGGGTGTAACTTTAATTTTGTACTAATGTAGGTATTTATTTAATTGGGGCACTCCTTACGACCTTGGGGCAAGTATTAATAGCATTCGCAATGACTGGTGTGTTATTTAAACTGATGTTGCATTAATTTGGTTTCCTAGATCTCAATGAAATAATTGCGAGGAGATTTTATAAAATATTGTTAGTTCCAGGATAATAAGCGATGATGAACCAGAATTAATGATAGGTATATATGCGACAGTCTCAGATTGTCTCGATACTTCTGATAGGTAAATACAGTTGCGCAAGGTTTGATGAAACTTTTGTATAGAGATATTTCATATGGTTTTGTTCTAGGTATGCACTAAATAAAGAGTATACCTATTGGATTAAATAAGCTACTGTTTCTCCCGAAAAAATCATGCAAAGCCGTGGACAGAAGCTAGTTTAAATATATTCCAATCCGAAGACGATATAACATCTCAAATGCTAAACATCAGAGGCTGAAAGACACATCAATCAAACATTTCATTCTGCTCAAAGCAGCAATCAATCAAGCTTGCTTGTTTATCAATGGCAGGAATCGCTCTTTATTTTATAGGTTGTTTGAATGTTCGTGGAAGGGAAATATTTTATAACCAGAGTGACAGGAACAATGTACAAGAAAATTGGAAATTCATGTCACTTTTCTAGACTGTTGAAGGGAATGAGTGGAAGGGTGATCCCTTCCACTCATCGTAAATTAGTAAGGAGATAGATTATACAAAAAGAATGCTAGGTTACTATTTTTATGTTGAAAACGCATGAACAAAGCCACGGCAAATATGTAGTTCTCCGTAAAATTTTGTTAGCACCGGTATTTTCTGATACTGGATAAATACTCACAAGCTGTGATCGCGACGCGGACGCCACATCTCGACATTTCTGAAGCGCCTGAAATATTGCAATAAACTGGAACATTTATCACTGCACTCAACTGTACCCACGTTACGTCACTCCCAAGGCGCGCCACTTCGCACGTTATTTTGCGAAAATGGAAACCTCTAGAAACACCGCTCCTTTTGAAAGGGCTCGTCCGAGGAAGTAAAGGTCACAAAATATTTACTTCCATCTTTTGGTGCCAATGTCTCAAATGTAAATAGTAGTTCTAATTTGTTTCTTTGTTTGAATGTTATTTCGGCCACCAAGCTACATTGCTGTACGTATGGCAATTTACCCTTCGATTACGGACTTTACCAACTTAGGTTAAACGAAATTTGTTTTTTAACAAACTTTTATTTTGGTATACATGGTGTAAACCGAAATAAAAGTTTGTTTCTAATTCCTTGGTCTAACTCCGTTCTCACCCTAAATTATCGGTAAATTTTAAGTCTGTTTCGAAAAATGAATAACTACTTGACTTTACAGTACCCAGACTGCACGTTACGTCATCCCAAGGCTTTGCACGATATTTTGCGACTAAATCGTGCAAGAATAAATTACTGTCAGTTTAGTCGTTTAGTCTCCCTCCGGACCTCTATTAATAGACCCGCATTCAACGAGTTGTTTAGTCTAAGTAGACGAGGAAGTCTTTGGGGAGGAGTTTATTGCGGTTATTCTGTTTTTCTTAACTGTTTTCAGAATATTAAAGAAACGTCATAGTGCGTCAGTTAGTCAAGGTACCCAAAGGGTTTCTCACACTCAAAGGGATCCATTAGGTATAATATGTGTTCGATTACTTGTAGTATTCACAGACCTCAATATCGTAGAAATTATATGATGAATTCATCATCATCATCATCATCATCACCAGCCTATAATAGTCCACTGCTGGACATAGGCCTCCCCTAATGAGCGCCATAGATGGCATCATCATTTGGGGGTTATTGCCCATAATCCCCACGCTGGGCATGCGGGTTGGGGATCGCAGTTCGGTGTAGTTGTTCTGCAGAAGGCGCTGCTGCCCGCCCCCCGGTGTGTTTCCCTTAGTCGCCTCTTACGACACCCACGGGAAGAGTTGGGGTGGTGAAATTCTATGCCGGCACCACACGGCCTATGATGAATTAATAAGTACAAAATTTCATCTAGCCCCAAAGTAAGTAGAGCTCGTGTTTTAGTTACTAGATATTCCAAAAACATGTAATGCACATAGGCATACAGTGGCTTTAGTATGGGCTATGCGCATTAGCTTACGATATACATAATGTATGTTTTCGAGAAGCAATGAAACTTCGATAAAGAAAAATAGATAGAACGGCAGTAGACACTAACTGGGTGTAGTCTAAAAGTGCGGCAAATACGTCTCATTTTCCTCTTCGTATCGTGTAAATATCTGAAATAAGCTTTAATAAAATCTTATTCTTGTCACATCAACTCATACATAGATTCATTTTTGGCTTCGAAATATACAAAAATTATTTTCTATAATTTTATGAATGTTGAGTTCTGTATCCGAGCAAGGCGAGACGGATGGCGTTCCGTGCAGTACTCCATGGACATAGTTCAGTCGGATCAAGCGCTGTGTCGATTATCTACCTACTTACTTCTATAATATCAATGGCGCGAACGTTGATATAAAAGTGTTTTTAAAAACTATGCGATGTTGTCGTACTACGCAAAGTAATTCCTTTTGATTTAGTAGAAGAGCGGTAAGGCGCAAAATGTATATGAAGGACTCGATTTTTTTTTAACATTAGAAAAGTACGCACAGCTTGTGCTAAGCATTCAGGACAAAGTATCACGTAATCTAGTGAATAAAATATTAATATTAAGAATTTATTATGCGATGAGGTTGGTGACGGATGGAGGTTAAAAGCCCGTTTTTTTTTAAACTTTGTAGGTATAGCGAACACAAAATAAAACATCCAGCTATATCTGCATGAGTCATTTCCCTCTGTCCGGAATCCACCCCGTCCGTGACTGACTCGTGTGTCAGAAAACGAAAAAAAATTAAAACGGAATAAGCACATGCAAACACGCCATCAAAATTATACTAGCCCCATAATTTTTCGCCATGTGGAATTTTTTTTTCCAAAGCTAAGTAATAAACAAATAAGTTAAAAACAAATAAAATTTTATCACAGTCTTTAGTTAGCTCAATAGTTTTAATTGCAAATATTGTTATTTGGTTATTTAAATTAATAATTTTAATTTCTTTGTTTTCGAATGTATATGGAAAATATTTTACACAAGCTAAGTTAGGAACAAATAATTTAGTAGCATGTCTTTTAATTACTACACTGTCTTTAATTAGCTCAAAAGTTTAAGTATTAAATATTCGTATTTGATTATTTAATTGCAATTTTCTTTGTTTACGACGATTTTTTTGTATAAAAAAGTCCTGTTTTTCTCGGACCTGCCAATATTTTTAGAATCATTTCACTCCGAGTGAAAATAAATATGAGCACGCAAAAAAATTGTAATGGTGTTTACCAACCATTCCAGTAGCACTTTCAATAAACAGCAAACTTTATCTTTGAGTCTAGACAGACCAAACTTCAGAGGAAAGCTTACAAAAATAAGTTCTTAAATAAAAAAAGTTATCCAGATAATGGACCAGATACTAATATACAACTAAAAAAACTATAAATTCTAAATATCAAATAGGTTCATATCCCTTTTCCACTTATAAAATATTCTAATATCTGTGTACCAAGTTTTAACAAAATTCGTTTAGTAGTTTTTGCGTGCAAGAGTAACAAATATCAATACTAAGAAACTTTCGCGTTGATAATATTAGTGACTTATTCGTCAACTCGGTAGAATGATTCACGCGAGTTCGCGCGAGTTGGCACCTTCTGATTTTACCTACTTTTTTGTCGTCAACTCGCTCGAACATGATAAACGTGTTTATGTATATCAATTTTCTAAAAATCTTAGCCGACATTAGAATGCTAAGTGCCCAGAATGCCGGGAGAATTGCCTCATTCATTGCAATACTAATACTAGAGGTAGTTGCAATGTGTCATTTTTATGTTTTTGTGTCTTTGTTAAATAGACACTTATTTTATGGTTTGACTAAGAATCAAGAATACAATTGTTTGGTATTCGCCGGGGGCCCGTGTTGCTCTGTGGATATTCTAGTCTACGTGTAAGACATCAACAGCAATAACAATCACTATTAGTAAACAATCCTGAATTAGGCACACCGGTTGAATAGCAGTCGACTATGCATAAATAATCTTCTAGTATCATAAAAACCGAAGACATAGTTTTTTCGCAAAGGCCTAACAAAGTCTCTTCGTATAATATTACTAGTAAGGATTTCAGAAACGTGCTGATGCATACAAGTAAACACTCCAGTGTGTACTTACCCTAATATTGTAGGCCAACGAGTCTCTAGAGAAATTGTAATTCGGAACACACACCGAGGCAGAGTCAACATTTATAGAATTGGGTGGTGGTAAAACTACACGAAGTGTGTGCTTGTATTACGAATGCTCGATAGTCCCAAAATACGTAATAGAACCATAGCTAACTGATACTTGTCTTATGGCAAATGAAATGAATACCTACTAAAACCTTCTTAACACATTCTATGCCAAAAGAAAAACATAGTTTTTCCGTTCGAGCCACGACGCCCACAGTGACTCCCCAACTTACCTTTCCATTAGAGCCGTGACGCCCACAGTGACCCGCGCGTTAGAGGAGTTTTAGATCTGTCTTAACAGGCTGACGGACATTACCAGCGTACAAATTTGTATGAAAGGTGACCCGCCTGGCCCTCCTATATCTCCATGCATTATGGTTCTTACCTACCATTATTTGTCTTGAAAAATACTAAAATAAGTGACAATGACATACAAAATGGAAGTACGTTTTTATAAACTTAAATTTAGGTGAATAAAGATACATTAAATAGTAGATTTTCTCATTAAAATATAGTTTAAGTGTAAAAAAAAAAGTTTATTTATATTGTTTATATTGCACGCGAGTAGGGAGAGGCGCGCGGGGTGGGCGACGATGCGTTGACCGCCCGGCCCCCTGTAACGGATTTTCGGTTTTCCTTACGTGGAGGCCGCGACGGACAATGCTGACCGGTGCACATTATCTCGGTTTAAAACATTAAAACAGCACCGGTGTTGAATAAAACACATGTTTTTTATCATTATCTATTCATTAAACCCAAAACAAAATTCGGTATTATTTGGCAAATTCTATGTTTTTCAACTGGCTTCGTGTGATAATCTTGCGCCGTACACCACTGTCCGGCATGGCATAGAACGTGTTAAGGTGTATTATAAAGCTAATATTTATTTAATGCCCTACTCCTCTCAATATATCTTATAGAAAGAAGATAAAATCAACATATTCGTTAATACCAGCTGAAGAAATGGACTTTACGACCTCTTGCGTCCTTGCCGACAATTTACCCCTGTGCTAAAGAGGTCGTCAAAATCATTGCGCAGCGTTTATTCAAATAACATTGAGGCGATTCAATGTTATTTGAATAACTGCTGGGCTAAAGTCGAGACTATGTTTGCAAAGCTGCTTTCTATTCCAAACTAAACTGAGAATAAGCTTCGATTGAGATTCGTTGTTTAAGGAGCTCAAATAACATGAATTTATAACTTTTATTAGTTTTTTTAAGAACTAATAAAATATTTCTCTGAGAAATATTTGATCTATGTTTTGAAAACATCTTTGGGTAGTGTGAGCGATAATCCACCGCAGGCAGAATCTTGCGGATTCAATTTCAAAATATGGATACTCTGTTTCGGCCTGGATACGTACTCGATGGTTCCGGCAGTGCGAAACGGCTACCTCTGCCATCCGAGAATATACGTTCGCTATAGAGCACAAAAGCATATTTTTGGCTCCTATAAAATGTATTTTTATCCGCCTCGGTGCAATTTTGCCGAAAACTTAAATATGCTGAAATCCAAACGGCATTTCTAAAAAGACTACGCTGAATCAGCTAGCAAAAGCACACATATTACCCACTTATTATTGAGGAACGTTACCGTGCCAATCCATTACACACAAAAGAGATCAGAAGACAGCTCAACTTTCTATCTAAATGTTCAGGGAACTCGTTCCAGCTCATTGGCTCTCACTTAACCCATTTCGGTAGAATGGTAGCAATCGTCTGACAGTAATTGGTTGCATTGAGCGATGTTATTTGTTACGTTTAACCTCTGAGTAACGATCATGTCACGGATATATACGGGAAACTAAGCTCCAATGAATTTGTGGGTAAAATATACTGTGTTATTGATATTATAAGAACGTTAAGACTCTTGAAAATAAAGCTAATTACTTTGGTTTTAGTGCAAACAACAGGTATCAAAACTAAGAGATAAGAATCTAGTAATAGGTAATAAATAGGAACATAGTATAGAGACTAGAATAATTAGTATATAGCATACCCCTGGCCTTTGTACGGGTATATGAATAAAATTTAAATATTTTAAATTTTTACACCCACACGTTGGTTTAAAACAAAAAATTAAAATTACCTTTATTTCTCTTATCTTAAAATTAAGGTTTCTTATTCGCTATTTACTATCTAAGGTGTAAGTACCTACCACTTCATGTGATGAAAGCCTCCTCCTTTCCTTCCATGGTTCTCTATCTCTAGCTAATCTAGTTCAAGTAATCCAGCTACTTTGGCTATATCATCACTCCATTTTGCTGGTAAGCCTGGCCTGCACTTTTATCGATTGGATACCAGTTTGTAACTGTTTCGGTCCATCTATCGTCTGTAGCTCGTTGAAGATGGCCGGCCCATTTCCATTTTGGATGTAGAACTTAGCTGCATCGTTGACTTTGTCTTTTTAATAATGCTATTATTTTGTTTTTGAGTTTATACCCCATAAAGCTTCTCCAGATCTCTTTGGCTTCTTTGGTTGGGATGCGTATGAACAATTCATACGAACTTTTTTGAAAATATTCTATAGCTTACGTACCGGGGATGTAGGATTAGAGTCCTAAAAATTCTTCTATTAGAATGATATATTGATACAGGCATTTTCAAATCAGTCCAGTAGTTTCGTAGCCTATTTATTTATTTATACACTACACCAGCAGTATACATGTTGAGCTCTAAGCTAGCTTATATGCTATTCTACTATATACTAGCCTATTCAATTCAAACAAACAAAAAATCAAATATTCCCACTTTATAATATTAGTATGGATATAGGTTTTTAATAACTAGGTATTATAAATAAATAATACTGGAGACTGTACCTACTGTTTTTATTACAGCATACATTCAGAAGTGGTTTGTTTCACCCCAACAATCATGATTTCTCATTAATTTGCAAGTGTAGTTTGGTACACCCCGTCCACCTGACCCCGGTTACAATTACGGTTGCACCTCATTAGTTGTAGATTGTGGTTTTGATATGTCCACCCACCTCTGTAACCTCTAGCTGTCTACCGCGCCCAAAGGACATTGTTCCCTCAAACGAGTAGATTGTCATTCATTTGCTGCCAGATTGGGGGTTAACAACGGATTTCCGTCAGTTACCTTTTATTCAATTGAGTGGAGATTGACAGAGATTCTACATAGATGTTTGGGGATTTGAAATTTTGCTTTTATATTGGTTCAGAGGCTGGTAAATAACATTGTTCAATACAATTCTTCGCATTGAGGCTATTTATTTAAATACAATTCTTCACGCTGTAGCTATGTTAAGTTTAAAGACAGAATCTCCTTAAGCATTATTTATATTTTTTTCATTATTAGCAATGAAAAAAAATTACATAATAATTTTTTTTGCACTTTATTTGGTTTTTAGTACTTTACTTACCAATAATAAAGCGTAAATTAGTCAAGTTAGATAACTTTATTATCTATCCTCCACGATAATTTTGGTAACTTACCTAATTCATTCTCAGGGTAAATTACCGAATTTAATTATGCCGGTTATCTACGCTACGTAATACCTACAATCAAATTTTATCGGACACGAAATGAAATTTAGCAATTACGTAGGTACAGTTAAAAGGGAAGGTAGGTGTAATTTTTACGCCAAATTTGTAAGCGTCTAGACATAAATGACACGTTAGGTGCGACGAAATTTCGAGAACTCAACCTACGTCGCATTAATTCCACAGCTATTTCACGAAGTTATGTTATTATGTAAAAGCCCACAAAACTTTATATCAGAAAAATTGGTCCCGTAAAACAATAAAAAAGTTTTTTATCAAAGAAATAGCTTTACATAATGAGCTCTTAAAAGAAGTATTACGGTTTTAATAAAAATATTTGGCGTATGCCGGTATATTATTAGGTATATTATACGCGGCAGGTATAGTTTTGCGTAGATTTTCCCGCGATATTCGAATGAAAGCTTACAGAATTTATTTTCAGTGTTGAGATTTTAAAAACAAATAATTTACAAACAAAACTGTTGCGCTATTCTGCACACTATCAATTTGATTTTATTGTTCTAGTCAGCTTCAATAATGATAGCAATCCATGTCATCTCTTAGCAACTCGTAGCAACTGGCAATGGATAGATTCAAACTTTCAAATTATTTCTTGTATAAAATACTTTGATTTGTTTAATTTAGTTTGTAATAAATCCAGCTAGCCATTTCTTAAAAGGTTCACCTTACGCGTCATTATTCCCAGCCACGCAGTAATATTTTGTTCTTTTGAAAAAAAAATTAGATGAACATTGCATGACGAAGCTTTGACTCACTTTTTACTTGAAAATAACCAACTCTTGCGCGTGACTGTCTCCAGCTTTTCGGAAATATTCTCGAGTGGGATGTTTAGATCAAGCACGGCCTTTATTCACTATTGCCAATCCAATCGCGTTACAAAGATACCAACGATAATACAGCGGCGTGGAATTACACTTTATGACGTCACACGGTTTGAACAAGGAATCTCCCCTATGACATTGAGAATAAGGCGCCTGTCTCACGAGAGACGTTAGAATAACACACTTAAAGCCACAATTCTGTATCACTGCGTATATCTTCCAAGTCCCATATTTCTTGATTCTGTTTTAGAATGTTCAGCAATTTATATTTGTTTACATTTCCTTTTACCGAGTCGCAGTAAATAGGCTAATGTAAACCGCCTTCTCAGTCCCGACAAAGTTTACTCCATAAACGCAGCGTGTGAATAGGTTTGAATAGGAATGAGTCCCTAGCGAGATCCTTTTATTTTTTTACATTCTGAACAACTTTATTGAAATGGGTAAATGGGATAAACGTTGCGCTGAACACTAGTTCTGTTGATCGTTGTGGTTTTCTTTTACTAGTCTATTTTTATACCTCAGTGTAGTAAACCGTAGTCACCGTTTATTTCTTTAGTCGAACAGAATAAACTCATAGACAATTCAATCTTTTACCAAATAAAAGAAACGATATTTCACAAAAATTATTTCCCATTAGAAATAAAATGTTAATTGATTGTCTCCTCACAAATTTTTGGTCCTCCTGTGGTGAAGTGGAAAAGAAATTAGTCGAGCTATTTCATTTTACGCTAAAATAAAAATACCAGTTAGTTGATTACACTGGGGTATAAAATTGCAAGTGACATTTATTATTGCAGCAAATTTCTCACTTAGGTATGTTTTTAGTTCACAGGTGATGGGAATGCTGGCTTTTATTTCAGTCAACGAAATAGCATCGCCATCTAACGTGCTGCCAGCAATCTGGGCTGTCTGCCTTATAGCGACTTAGATTTTTAGAAAATATATATGTATATAGGTATATACAAACTAGTTATTATTTTATTCAGCTATTTACTAAGGATAGTTAAAAATCTAGAGTAATAAATTATTTAATGGCCATCTTCAACGTTCTAAGAATAAATCAAAAGGGCCTCTTGATCTCTTCGGAACAATTTTTGTTCCTCATTTCCCTGAAACTTTTTCTACTGGTTATGAAAATGCCTCCTTTTTAATTTTATTTATAAAGTACCCAGATAATGGCACAGAGATATCGCAAATATACTCTGTATTTTGTTTTACTCATATTATCCTCCCGCGGCCTATAAGGGGCCTGGGGCTCTAGACAAAGTAACATTTGATTAGCGAAAGCGATGGTAGAAACGTACAAAAATGTATGGATTTGACATATTCCTTCGATATCACGCATCGCAACGACAATCATCATAGCTCAAACGATGGCGAAGTTCAATTGGTAGACAAAGTAACCTTTGCGTAGCTATCGCCTTGTCTATACGTCTGATCGCATCGCTAAATGCCGATAAGTTGGCACAATTGGTTATCAATCTTTTGTTGTTAGACTGTCATAGTTTGATTGAAGTATTGCGCTCGTATTTGTGTTATTAATTAATATTTTTCGAATTATTCATGCAAAAGCAGTGCAAAAGAGATTGTGTTGAAGGTGCGTGCCTTTTGTGAGGAAAAAAAGGCAGACCATGCCCAGTTAAATCCATTAAATCTAGTGCGATCTCGCGTTGCACCATCAATGCAACTGGTAAGTAAAATAGGGATACCAGCTTTATACACGATACCTTTAGAATGGATCATAAGATTTACTCACATAAAAAGATAAAATAAAAAGTAAATTATCCAGGTTATTTAATTTATCTTGTTATGATATCCCTTATTTGTATATATACAAATATTGAATTTTTGAATTTTATATTATACAAATACAAATTTTATGTGTCATTTTCAGTCATGTCGGAGAAAACCACGAGTAGAATACATAATATAAAGAAGCGAAGCTATTGCTGCCTGCAACAAGTCAATTCTGCTGAAAATCGTCGTGGATCTTGAAGATTTCGATTTATAAGAATTTTTTGTGTTGTTTATTTATGTTCCTTTTGACCATAATTAGTGTCAGAACAATTTCAATAAATAATTTAAAATTTTTATTGTTTCATAATTTAAAACTTTCCTAGTAAACTAATATATATAAGTAGTTAGGACTAACTAAATATATAAGTAGTTAGGACTACTTATATATTTATATACAAATATGAAATTAAAACATAAACACACGTTTACATAATGGGGTAAAAGATTCATAATGTTGGCAATATCGTGCTGCCAATATAATGCTGCCAATTCCTGAGGCAGGACAACTTATGGTGTACGGTCTGTAGTCTATAGTTATCGAACTCGCTTATTTCGTCCGTTCACCGTTCATGAAATGACGGGTCAAATAAAAAGGAGTACCAAGCCAAGTAGGTTGTTACCTATAACTTCAGATAGAATTTCTGTAAACAAACGTGATACATAACAAAAAAATTGTTTCGATTTGGAAGTTTACCCAATCTTTTGAAATACTTATGGCAGTGTTTATTGTGTAATTAAAATCAATAGAAAGAAAATAACAATGGTTTTGAGCTATATAATTATATTATTTAATTATTTTCAACAAGTTCTTAAAATCATGAAGAAATAAATAATTAGGAGAAAATACATATTTTACGACACTCGTATCATCTCGGTAATATTGGAGTAAATAACAGAAATTCAAAACTATTTTGCATATTGACAATAGACGTTTTAGTTTGTATTGTAATTTCTTTCGACTCTCGCCCTTAGAAGCCAAATGTGTGAATTTTTGCAGATCATATGCAAAAGCTTTATCTTGTTTTTTTCGTTGTTAAGTATATTTTTAATCCCTCGTGGACACAGGGAAACAAGGGTGCGATCGTGAATGCTACATCCACGCTAGCGCAAGGCTACCTAAAATTTTGACGTAATTCCAACAGCTGTTTATGAAATCGCCGTTTCGATTCGATTTCTACAGGGTCTTAGCGTTCGCTAGTGTATCCATCAAGAGAATAGACAACTACGTGAAGTCGCTTCTCAAAACTGCCACTTGGCTAGGAATTTGATGGAAGTGATCGTTCGATGTTGTCAATCGGTTTGGTGAAATCAAAATATTCGTACATTGCTCTGAAAAACGATCATATGGAATTGTTGTAATTGTCGAATTTGACACGGAAGCAATATTGGACTACCAGTCTCTTTCTCACAACAGTGGTTTAACGTTAGGAAAAATCAATACACACTCTTTTTATCAGCGCCCTCTTCCTGGTTTCATTGTCACGGATGTCATTCTATTCAACGGGTTTGTTTACATGTCAGGAGAAGTCATTGTGAGATTTTTATGTTTTGCCCGTGTTTTCGACTTATTTATTGAGCAAAACTGTAATATAAATTGAAAATCATATAGAAGAGGTACCATGAAGTGTTCTGTAGCAGGCTGAGGCCTATGCCAAAGCAAAAACAGGCCGAATCTAACCTTACACCGGTAAGTGGTAACATTTCGTTAAATTGGTGTCTATTGTACATTGTATTTTGATATAAAGTGTGTAAAAACCTATTATTTTGAATCATCTTTATTGTGAGCTGTAGAAACCCGCAATATTCTCAATATTTCATTCACATCGCAGACATAAAAACCGGTGCTAGTGTTGAACATCATCGAACATCGAACGTTATCGATAAATTAGGTAAGGTCAGTATGGGTACCTAAGTATAACTATTGGGCAAGTGTAGAGGACTTTTTTATTACGAAAACCATTTGAAAACCATTTTTGGATTCAAAATAAACTTTGACAAAAATATGACACACTGCCCCGTGTTGACCTTAGAGGTGCAAGTCCATCTTAACGGACTTGAACCTCTCCACACAAGACCACCGGACACAAAACCACTGATGATGTGTTGACTTAATAAGTTACGTATTTTTTCTTGTTTTAGTTTACCAAGAAACGAAAGCCGGCGGAGGGAATCGTATGAAAATATTGGCTTAGAAAATATCCGGCCAGGAACTCAAGACATTCATGTTTGCACATCGCACTTTGAAGAGAGTGCATTCAAATCAGAAAAGCTTCCAAAACGTCAGGTTATAACAAAATACAAAATATACGCGATCAATACAGTTAAAACAGTGTTTTATTACATATCCTGCTCCTGCTTCACTTCCAGTAAACTCTCGGATCCAGCTCCAATTCCGAAAATGAGGGTTTCCTTCGATTTCTCCGGGATCCCACCATCAGATCCTGACTTTCTTCCAATGGGACCACTTCAGAAATGCGCTCTTCATAACATAGGTAGTATAAAACAAAGTCGCATCCCGCTGTCTGTCTGTCCATAGGGAACTATGTATGCTTAAATCATTAAAACTACGCAACGGATTTGGATGCGGTTGTTTTAAATAGATAGTGATTCAAGAGGTAGGTTTACATGTATAATACATGCATAATATAGTAGAGGAACACTGACAATTTAAGAGGTTTCCGTGCAAAGCCGGGGCGGGTCGCTGAATCGCTTAAAAATGTATGTAAATATATTTTCCGAATTTAAATTATTAAATAAAATAAATTTTTTTTTAAATATATTGACCTTACTTTACAGTGGCGCCAACTGGTGAGTACAAAAACGGTAGCCCTCATTGATACAAAAAAAATATACAGTTGAACATAGAACCTTTCCTTTTTTGATGTCGATTAAAAAGACAAGCTCGTCCATCGATATAATGTTATCGACTAGACGAACAAGTGAACATCCCTAATCCGCCATGTTGTTCTACCGATTTGTTTACATAGGTATCCAAGGAAAGTACATGCTTAGGGCACTTCCATAGACAATCGTTTTTCTGAGGTACATTGCCTACCAAAAATCTTGACGTTTAATCCATTTGAAGGTTGCCATCGCTAGAGCGATAAGAATTTTCAAAATCGAATCGCTTCATAGCGAATGCCGGTTGGCTAAGGACCCTGGTTTTCATACGATCGTATCACATCCTGCTTAAAATAAAGTCCTTATTTTTGCATGTTCATGAATAAAATTTATATTTTAAAATAAAATTCAGAATGTTTGGTACGCTCAGTTTGTACATTGTGGAAATGGCGGAATTTATTTGTTGTAATTTGAACAATAGTATCAGTGAAGATAGGAAATAGCTGCACAATACCTTTTTTATTACTTTTAATATCATTAGGTAGGCCCTATTTAGTACTTTACTACCTTTAGTACCCAGTAGTCATATGGATCCACGTTAATCAGTGACACAGATTAAACACTCTCAGGCTCAAAGAAAAGAGTTGCTGCCTTCGTAGGGGTTTTCAGCGAATTCGATCATAATCAAATATATGCGTTAGAACAGGCAGTTTTACCTGAGTGTCACTTGTCATAACAGAAAATCAAGTTTATCACCGAAGCCTATATGGCTGTTTGTACTAAACATTCCATGGACCTGCTGGGAAAAGATATATTATTATTTTTTTAAAATCGTGGACCTCTGAATAAGGCGACAAGTCATGGCGAAACTACTGCGGGTCTGCTGCCATGATTTCTCGGCGGATATATGCTCCGGTCTAAGACCGTGTTTGCTATTTCCAGATCCGAAGACTTATTCCACAAGAAGAAAATAGACCACTCTTAGAGAGATACGTATAGGTACAAATTTTTATATCCAAGAAACGTTTACAATTTCATACCAATATCTCATAATACTCCTCCATTTCGATACCTACGTATTGATTCTTCATCTGCAAACACCGAACAATGCCAGACGTGTGATAAATTATTCGGGCTACGATATTTCGTGAATCTCGAACTTTCTTGGCCTTTGTAGCGGGTGGTTTGTACAAGATTGATTCGCAATGTCGATAATGTGCCCTTTGCATCTTTTCCCAAAGATGCAAAGGGCACATTCGTAAAGTACATGCCCTGCTAGCTGATGTTTTATTGCATTACCAATTTTATCTCTAGGTAGATATAACAGCTCCGTGGCCTTTGCCGCGGCTGTAGTATTCTGATTATATTAAATAGGCATCTGATGTGCTATACAGTCAAGGAATTACACCGCTGCGCTCGTCCAACGCGTGCAATTGGCTTGCACGGTGTATCGCCTGGTCGTGTATCATTGAATTAATCTATGTTTAAATGGCACTTGCCAACTTGGCAGTTGCTTAACAACTTAACTGGTAGAAAGAACGTCGTTCCAGCTCACAACAAAAAATAAACATTGTGTGCCGTGGTGAAAAGGACCTTCCTTTTCTGCCCCTTGATGTCGTAAGAGTCGACTAAGGGAATTAGGGAACTTATTAGAAGAAGGGCAGGGCAGCAGCTTTCTTCTCTGTTTTTTAAAACTCTACAATCACCAATTTGTTCACTAATTGAGATCACTGTGGTAAATCCCTTGGCTTGAGGGAGTCATAGGCATATTTTATTAGTCGGGTATTATCCCTCGCACCTTTTATTTTAGTTTTCTCTACGTTGGTTGCGTTGCAGGGATCATAGTCACGGGCCGACCGGATATTTTTGAGATACAGCCATGAATCAGCCATGAAAATGAAATACAGCCAGTTTCCGCGACTACCTTCAATCCGTCTTCAGATCAGGAAGGTCCACGTTCATATTATGACACACTAAAGTGACCGAAACCGTTGTGAAACCTGACGAAACGTATAATTGAGTTTGGTTATCTAACTTTCTTCTTTCTTTATTTCACCACAGCTGTTTGTTTTATCACGGTACATTGAATAGAAAAGTATTACACAAAATATCTACAGAACTCATATTTGATTGGCAACCAATCGGTAACACTATCACGTTATGCCTTTGTTAAGCCACAATAGCGCGAGCTACACTTGATTGGCATCTCGGCATACCTAATCAATGTTCTTCTAGTTGAATAACTCCGCTAGTACTATTAAGACGTTTTGTTAAAATGTATTGTATTGTATACAGTTAACGTATAACGTTATCCGTCATTATTTAAAAATTTATTCACTTATTCATAGGTTCGGTTGCTTGAATATAATGTAGTAGATTAGGTATGAACTAGACGTCAAAAAACTCAAAAAAAAATTTTCAACCGATTTTTGTTTTTAGCTACTTGTTTATGTTTTTTAAATGTTTACAAAAACATTGATCTAGAATTTGACCCTAGCTTGATGTTAAATAGTAACATCAAGCTAAAAAAAGTTACAAATAATTTATAAAAAATATAAATTAACACAACTCAATCCGCCCCCCGGTAACATAAATGTTTGTATTTGCTAGGACCTAAATTTGGACAATCAATTACCAAAAGAACACAGATTTTTGCTCGTGGCAATAATTTCAGGATATATATGATAGAAATCAGGTTTTTCCCTTCATAATCAAGTAATCCTACTTGAATACTTAAGTTCATGTGATTTTTTGAGCTGATTCTGACTAAGTTCCAGAATACACACCCCCTTCGAAATAATGTTCAAAATCATTCTTCAAAATATTTATACCTCGCATATCATTCTGTGAGCTACATTGATCATTTTACACCAAATTAATCCTAAATTAAATTCACCTAAACCGAGGTTTATAAGCTCCTGATAGAGCCCTAGACATTCATTAATTTTAGATGAAAGCTCTATGTATTAACTATTAAGCCTCGATCAGGGCAATTAACGCTTTTGTTGGCCATTGTTTAGGTAAAACAACGGCCCTTACCTCATCATACAGTTCACCACAGAAATAGACAACAAAATGTCTCCCAAAAATTTATTTAAATATCTTCAATTTACAGAATGGTACTGTAATTTTATGAATAAATTGTAAAACAACCGAAATTTTACATATATTATGAATTTATTGCGTATTTTAGTAATAAAACAAACAATAAATTCAAGATTTCTGAAATTGTTTGGGAAGATATAAATATTCCCACACATTTGTATGTAAAGCGAAATAAGTTAAAACCAAGAGATTTCAGGTTAACGATATAACGTAAATAAAATCTTTATGAGAAAACGTCTCCGGCACGAAACAATAAACATTTTCTTTTTTCTTGTGTAACATGGCACTTTTATGACAAGGAAAATGCTAAAAGGTTCATCCAGACAGCTTGATGCTATCAATGTCAGCCAATCGGTTTTCGGAACGGGGACCAAAATAGGAGTGATTAGATCTTTTCCCCGAAATCGTTAATTCCGCGTAGCAAACTTTCCATTCGCATTTTTCCCCACTCGAACTTTTACCCGCCACTTTTTTTTCTCATTCGCTTGCTTCCTCATTCTCAATTATGGCCAAGCGATATTTATCACAATATGTCTATTTCATAAACGATATTTTTTCCGGAGCAAAAGTTTCCCATTCGCTTCTTTTTGCAATAGTTTGGTTTCTTACGATAGGTAAGCTTAGGCTGAAGCCAAGCGATATGGTTTTTGAGATGTGTTGTTTTGTGAGTCTCATAAATATTTTCTTAAATTTTTACAATATTCTTTCTACATATTTACTTACCATTTTGTTGCCTTCGTTATAAATTCAGCCAGATTGATTTATACTTCTTATTCTCTCGAAATAATGTTATTTCACATTTTTCTAAAATGGCTGTTTCAAAGTTAAAATAGCATAATGTACCATACATAATAAAATCAAAACACATTTAATTCGGAAATAGGCACTACACTGACCATATTTTTATGTACCTATACATCTTTTAATTTTTAATTTTCTTTTTAATTTATTTATAAATAAAATTTCAATTTAAATTTATACAAATAAAACATTAATGTTAGTGCTTGATTATAAACCATATAATTTTTCGTATAGGTAGAATAGTTGAATGATTTATTAACGAACAATATTTACTGGTACATTTTCCTACACAAAAAAAAAAATATACCTACATAAAAATGGCCGAAGCACTTGTTACAGACCTTTTAGATACCTCATTACGTCTGTCTGCATCGTGATTGTGCCTGTACTTGAACAATCAGTAGTAACTGCGGCACGATCATGAAAAATCGAAATGTGAAGGAAAATCTTTTCCTTTATTGGGGAGTATATTTCCCCAGATATTGGCACGTTTGGGAATAGCAATAACGCCGTTTTTGGCAGGAAAGTGTCACGGTATCATTGGTATAATAATGGTAGTAGCAAGTAGTACGTATGTAGGTACGTATTATGTACGTACGTACATAATGATTCTGCGTGTAGCTGTACTTAGTAGCAGCGCTGCTATGGCACTTACGCTAAAGCAGCATTAAGCTGAGCCGGTGACCTTTTTGTGTTACTTTGATTCTCATTATGTTTGAAGCGAAATATTTCATGTCTAATTTTGTGACACAAATAAAGATTTTCTCCATCTATTTCTATAATATGTATGGGATGTCGCTGTGCCTCTAAAACAGTTAAATTACCTTACATACACATAAGGGTACTGGCAAAGTTTCTAACAGCAAACTGTTTATTATCTGCGACGCTAAATTCAGTTGTAATTACTTTCTAAGTCCTACCTACTACTTGCGTTATTGATTAATTAACCTTAGTAGTAATAGTAGTAGTTACCGTTACCGTAGTAATTAGAAAGATCTAAGGATAACAATGAATTTCAGAATTCAAAACTTTCGGTCCCTATGACGCAGATAGTGACGAAATGCCACCTACTCCAACTGCTGGGACAGTGAATAGCATAGATGAATACTAATAAAACGGAAAATGGTGTATGACAGAACATGAAACACTAATCATGAACAATATTGCGTAGTGGGAGAAGCTTTCATTCCGAATTCAAGAATTGTAATTCTTGAATTCGGAATGAAATATGTATTATCGAATAGAAATCTACCTAATAAACAGAATAAAACAAATTACAACTATGTACACTGTGTTACAACTCTTGAATTCGGAATGAAAGCGAATATGTATTATCAAATAGAAATCTACCTAATAAACAGAATAAAACAAATTACAACTATGTACACTGTGTTACAACTCTTGAATTCGGAATGAAAGCGAATATGTATTATCAAATAGAAATCTACCTAATAAACAGAATAAAACAAATTACAACTATGTACACTGTGTTACAACTCTTGAATTCGGAATGAAAGCGAATATGTATTATCAAATAGAAATCTACCTAATAAACAGAATAAAACAAATAACAACTATGTACACTGTGTTACAACTTACAATTACATCGTTTTCTTAAAAATCTAGCCGTTACCAGAAGATATAATACCCAGAATGCTGGGGAGTATTGCCTTGTTAAAAGGCGATGGTAAGATCAAAATAAAGAGATCACTAAAGGAGATCACTCGTGGATATTCCTAAGCTGAGAAAATGGATGGAGCTTAGAAATGTCTGGCCATTCTAAATGTCGCCTTCAGTCATGGAAATCAGCATTCATTGATTTTTATTCGTAAGGCCATTAAACATTTCACAGTCTATCATTGATCTTCGTCTGTACATAATCTGAACAATCTAGATTCCATTTGTTTCCGCTGCAAGCATCACTTTCGAAAAGATTTTAGCTAAATTGGATTTAATGTCAGTTGGAGTTATAAATCTTATTATATGTGTTTCCGAAACAGACAGCTTAGTAGGAGAGAGGCGATTGAAATTTATCGATATTTATGCATGCATTCAAGGTTTCTATGGCAATTTATGGAGTAATAGACTGTCTTTTCTCTTGTCAAAGTCACAGCAGATCTTCATGTGACATGTCTCAGCAAATGTCACGTCATAGCGTTTGAAATTTTTACCGGTGCATGCGGAAAAATTTTCTTTATTCAGGTTTTTTGGTGAAAAAAACGGTGTAGGTATATGGTGAGGTACAGCATTTACTTTGTGCAAAAATTAGTGCTCGTCACACGCGAGTTAAAATCTCGACCACCGGCTATGAGGTAAGCGTGGAAAACTCATATTTAACGAGCGTCACACAAAGTGCCCTTCGGAAGGTAAAACTTTGTATAAATTTTACTCTTTGCCACCAAATTTCATCAGATAACATACACACAGAACTGTGTTTTTAACAGATAGGTATTACACCTATCAAGTTATTTCAATAATATCCGAGAGGGTTACCTGCTAGATATACCTATAGAAGGAAGGTGCTTTGAAACCTCTTCTTTTACAATGTCTTATCATACCTGTCTCATGCTAGGTATATCATTATGCAGTATTTTAGCCCATAGGCACCTAGCTACTGAGGTATATGATACAAACAAACAAACTTGATAAATGATAATGATTTAATCACCAATAATAATGTACTTAGTTGGGTGCCTGAAGAAAAAACTATCAATATTCATTAATAATAGATTGTCCACCTAAATACCTACATCACTGAAAACCATTTTTGGCAGGTTAAAGATATCCCTACATAACATTGCTAAAATTAAGCCCAATTTGATTGCATCAAAAGATTGTAATGTCTTTATTGCACCATATATAACAGTAACTACCTACTACTTAAATCTAATGAGGCTATATTGGTGCCCTTATTACTGAAACTATTTTCTAGAGACATCCTCACAATTTATAAAAACATGTCTGTTTATGTAATCAAGAAATAGAAGACTCACTGCTTTATTATTATGACTGTTATTTCTAGTGAAATCATTTTTCTATTGCCTTGTAAACTGGCAGAATACAGAGAAAATATAAGAACAATAGCTGAATTTTGATCAGCTTACTTAAGTAAGCTAATTCAGTCTCGCTCGCGACAGCGTTCACGGCGGTCAATTCGTACTCGTACTTTACGTATTACTAATATCGGTTGGAAATCTAAAATGGCGAAGTGTGACAATTGTGATAAAACCCTCACCAAGAAATCTCCAATTCTCGAATGTAATAAATGCTCGAAAGTAGTGCATGCCAATCAAGTCTGTACCGGCCTATCAGCGAAACAGCTAGCGGCACTGCGCAATACCGAAAATCTAGAATGGACATGCGAAGACTGTCGTAAGGACTCACCAAGGCGTAAATCGTTTGTCACTCTGGATGAAGATGATGAAGAAGAGGAGGAGAACAACTTTTTGCATGAACAGATGAGAGTTAGCGGCTCCAGCTCCATGACAAAACTACTGAGTGATATCTCGACTGAAGTGAAAAAGGTAGTAAAAAAAGAAATGTCAACAGTGCACGAAGCCTTACACTCCTGTTGCCAAAAAATTGATGAGGTAATGGAGACGCTAGATATGTATAGCGGAAAAATAAAAGAACTAGAAAAGAAGAATACCTACTTAATGAATCAAAATAAACATTTAGAACTAAAAATGGATGCAATGGAACAACAAATAGGAATAATAGAACAAAAACAGCTAACCAACATTGTCGAAATTGCCGGAGTACCCGAAATAAAAAACGAAAATCCAGAAAACCTCTCTGTTATGCTCGCTGCGAAGCTGAATACTGAGCCTAAAGAAATAATCAATGTGAAAAGACTACGTGGAAGAAATGGGAAGGAAGGCGTGATTCATGTGGTACTTAAGCAAGAAGACCAGGTAGATCAATGGCTTCGTGCAGCCAGAAAATCTACAATTATCGTGGAGGATATCATGGCTGGCGTCGTCGACCCAACTGTAGCCAAATCCAGGGTGATGATACGCCGTGCCCTATCTGCTGCAAATAAAACCCTACTCTGGCAAGCTAAGCTTCAACTGAAGGAGACACACAAATACATCTGGTTCCAAGAGTGCAAAATCCTGGTACGCGAAAATGATAGCGGCAAACCTACAGTCATTCGAAGCCTCGCCGATTTAGAAAAAATTAAGTCGGAAAAAAAGAAAAGTCGATAATAGTAGGTAGTCTATCACTACAGGCCTCTCAGAAATAACAGAAATTTTTGATTGTGTAGACATTAACGATTTTATCTCTTATATCCCAAAAAAAATTAAAACTCTTAATATAATACATATTAACATTAGATCTATAATTAAAAACTTTAGCTCACTCATACAATTTATAGGTTATTCGCAAATTACGATAGACGTTATTATCCTAACAGAAGTAGGTATTTCTATGAATAGCGATCTCATAAACTTTTTTTGTATAAACGGTTACGAGATGTGTAGCTCGCTGCGTGAGCAGCGAAGAGGTGGAGGTATTATTATTTACGTAAAAAATTGTCATACTTATCAAATTATTAACTCAGTAGCATTAAAACACTGCGAGTCATTAATAATACAAATCACCTCTTCCCACTCCTATACGGCTCACATCTGCGCTGTATACAGACCGCCTAACGAAAGCAAACACTTTTTCATAACTGAACTAAAACAGGTATTGTGTAAGGATGTCTTTAAAAACTCTGATCTGTACTTACTTGGAGATATAAATATAGACCTTAGGTCTCAAGATAACATACGTAATTATTACATAAGTAGTCTAGCCGAGTGTGGCCTAACGAGCGCAATATCAGACTTTACTAGAATTGAAAATAGAGATGAAATTGTCACACGTAGTTGCATTGATCACATTTTTGCTAGATCGCGATCGTTAGACCTCTACTCGACAGCGCTCGGCACGGTAATGGCGGATCACCGCATGATTGTGCTGTCCTGCGTGGGGATTGAGTCGGACAATATACAGGGTATCTCTAAATTTAAAGAATTAATTGATAACGATAAATTAAAAACTTTACTTGATTCGGCCGATTGGAATAAAATACACAACATGCAGTGCCCACTTGAAATATATAGTTCTATTAAAAATCTATTTGAAAATTGCTACTACAAGTCTATTTATACTGTAAAAAATAATTTATCTAGCAAAAGAAATAAAGAACCATGGATAAACAGTAAAATAAATAGGTATTGCCAAAAAAGAGATCTACTTTACAAAAACTGGAAAAAGGACACTAGCAATAAAATACTAAAACTAGAATACAACAAACAACGGAATAATACACGAAAATTAATAGAAGCTACCAGAAATAAATACTATAATGATGAAATAAATAATAATAAAACTAATCCTAGAAAATTATGGAACATATTGAATTCATTAACAGGGAGAGTGAACAAGTCAATCGATGCAGCAATTCTTAAAGCATTTAACAAAAATAAAATAACAGTAAAACAATTGGCAGACAAGTTCGGCCAAGAATTCGATAAAAATGTTAAAAAAATATTACCTGATTGTAAAATTAAACTCATGAACGAATCTACCTACACATTCCCCGAAAACAGATCAATGTGGTTCAAGAAAGCCGATTGTAGTAGCGTTTCTAAGATAATTAAAACACTTAATATCAAAAAAGCAGCTGGAGCAGATAGCATTCGCTGCATAGATATAAAATCCTTATGTGACAAAATAACATTGATAATAACAAAGTTGATTAACAGTAGCGTAAAGAATGGAAAATACCCATCAGAATTAAAAATTGGTTTAGTCAGGCCTATTCATAAGAAGGGATCCCACAGTGACTATGAGAATTATAGGCCTATCACGATACTATCAGTAATAGATAAAATAATTGAAAAATATATAAGTAATCAGATACAAAACTTTTATACTAAATATGATATCTTAGACAGTGCCCAATATGGCTTTCAAAGAAACAAATCAACATCATCTCTGCTATCAAAATTCACAGATGAAATAAATAATTATCTAGACGACAAACAGCACGTGCTCCTTCTGTTCATAGATTTTAGTAAAGCGTTTGATACCCTGAATCATGACACACTCATACAAAAGCTAGATAACACGGGCATACGCGGTCCTCTACTGAATTGGTGTAAGGACTATCTTAGACATAGAAATTACCGGGTAAAAATAGGAAACGAAGTTAGCAACGAGATACCAGTCACCACAGGAACTGCGCAGGGATCGGTCCTTGGACCTCTACATTATCTGGTTTTTGTCAACGATATGAGTAACGTAGTCGAGAACTGTTCAGTGTATCAATACGCTGACGACACTTGTCTAGTAATTGCTAGCAAGGACATCACAAGAGCTGAAGCACAACTACAGCGTGACTTTACAAACATCTGTAAATGGTCTCACGACGCAGGACTTGTACTGAATTCTGACAAAACAAAAATTATTCATGTTCGCTCTAATCACTTAATATACGTAGATCGGCCACTGATAATAATTGCACATAACCACGAATGCCTGCACAAGTCTATATTACCTAGATGCAGATGCAGAAATTTAGAGCAAGTAAGGCAATACAAATATCTTGGTCTTTTTGTTGATGATAGATTCAACTGGAATCAACATGTCGATCATGTATGTAACAAACTGAGGGCAATGCTAGCCAAATTTGCTATTCTAAAATACAAAGTTCCGTTTCACGTCCTACTAAACTTATATAACTCGCTAGCCGAGTCACTAATATCATACGGGCTAACAAGCTACGGTAAAACATTCCAATCCTACCTAGACAAAATATATAATATTCAGCTGAGAATACTTAAAATAATAACACCTAAAAAAATTATAATAAACCTATACAAAGATGACAATATTACTGGAATATTCCAATACTGCAAAATATTACCAATTCATACAAAATTTAAAAAGAATGTTTTGACAGAACAATTTTTAAACAAAGACATTCAAATAAAAATTAAGCATAATATTACCACAAGGAAAATTACCCACCATAAACTTGTAATACCCAGAGTTTATAACTATTACGGCAAGCGTACTAATAGATATATCATACCCAAACTAATAAACGAAATGCCCCCTAAAATTTTATCCAATATTAATGACGAGAACTACAAATTAAAAATTAAGAAATACTTTTACGATTCGCAACACATGTAACTCCAAATTAAAATAATATCATCCTAATCATACAACATTACAACTAAATAAAATATTATGTACAAGAAAAGCAAACAAAGTAAAACATAATTTTAAAAAATGACCCTGTATATTGTTATCAGTCCGATCTATCGCTCACAATGAGCGTAGGTATTTCGCTCGCTCGGTCACCGGACTGTCGAGTTGTTTACCCCGTCCACTGTAACGTCACAAGCTTAGCTTCTATTTCGATTTTATATTATAAATTTATTTACTTTTAAGTTTTCTCTGATCTGCTGTTTACATTGGTTGTAATTAGTATTTGCCATTATTAATGTAAGTGTACGAGTTGAAAGTGTTTACCTAACTATATAGGTGGGTAAATGCTTTCAATATTAATTTATCAATTAGAGACTGAAGTTAACGGACAAACCATATCATGGTTTATGTTAGCTATAAATTAATTTTAAGTACTTACTGTAAAACATAAATAAATGAAAAAAAAAAAAAAAAAAAAAAGTACCTATATTTTGCACTTAATCGGATTGAGTGCTAATAAATAGCTTGGGTTTTTTCAGTGGTTACTTACATTAAAGTATATACCTACCAATCAAGGTCTATTTTAATGCTGAACTCTGACACTGTATTTTTCTTGGAAAATCAGTTGATGTTGTGGTTTTTTATAAGTACCTTGATAATTAAATCTACAAATGTAGACAATGATTGCAATAAAATAAATATGAATATGACAACAGTTGTAGTGACTCGCACACACATATTAAACTTAATTTTATAACTAAAATTAGTTTCACATTTTAGTTTCACATTCATCTTGTAATATTTTGAAAATGTTTACACCCAAAGTTGAAATGATTATAAAAAATTAAATTCTCTATTACAAGCTGGACCTAATGCTAATTATTTATTATTTATATAAGACCACCTACTAATGCTAATTATTTAAATCACAAGATCTCAAAGCTCCTTGTTAGTTCAGTAGCAGAAGATAACATTTGATTTTGTTGTGCGGAACAACTTGTATTTGAGAATAAATATTCTTGTGCGGATTTGAGAGTAAATATTCTATCCGTAAACTTTTAAATGAAGGGTCTAAGTTATTGACTTTTAAACTTCTTAGATAACTATACCTAGAGAACTTCTCTGAAATCTGATACACCTTTTTGTGATAAGAGATGGATACACTTGATCTCAATAATTCAGAGCCTATAAACCTGGCCGGCAATGTTCCTTTAAACCTAAAAGTCCAAATATGTATACCATTTTGTACCTCCATATTTCATACCTGTACGTTACTAAAACAGCAATGGCAATGTTCCTTAAATAACACATTTGCCAGCATGATCTCTCGGAGAGTTATATCACCATGGCTAACAGCCAGTTAAACAGCCAACATAGTATTGGAACGGTACTTTTGAGAGTGTTTGCCAGGACCAGCTATGAATGTACTGGGGATGACCTAGCAACTGATGGTTCAGAACACTACGGCAATATAGCTCGGGGAGGTTTAGTGAAATAACCGTCTGCTGGCTAAATAAACTATCACAGTATCGGAACTGTAGTTATTGCCCCCAGCTTCGGAGGCTGTAAACAGATTTTGGGGCTATCGCATGTTTGGCAGTGTTGGCCAGGGCCAGTGTTGAAGTTACTGAAGCTGTTCTAGCGATAGACGGTTCAGAGCACTACGGCAGCATACCTCTCGGGGAGGTATAGCGGATAAGCTGTCTGCCAGCGAACTACCATAGTATCGGAACGATACTTGTTGCCCCCAGCCTCGGAGGCTGTAAACTGTATTTGGGGCTATAGCATGTTTGCGAGTATTGGCCAGTGCCAGCGATGAAGTTACTGAAACAGTCATAGCGATGGACGATTCAGAACACTACGGCAGCATACCTCTCGAGGAGGTATAGCGGCATAGCCGTCTGCTAGTCAAATAAGCTACCAGAGTATTGGAACGGTGCTTTTTGCCCCCGGCCTTGCAGGCTGCTATTCAGAACGTGGGGCGTGGCTTTAACGATCTTAAATGAGGGCTTTTACAGTAAAACAATACAGTACTTTTCACTACCCTATTCCCTATTCATTACTTATTCAGATCCTAGACTCAGCGGTGTGACCCACAGAGGTGGCGACTATCGTGCCCCACTGGTTGACCTGACAGGTAAAAACTAGCTTTATGTGCTTTCATATCTTCGTAAAGGTATGTATGCAATATTTTTGCCCAGGTGACACATTAACTTCAGTATGGCCTCGGAGGCCTTATTCAAGAGAAAAAGTTGTAAGATAACAATTGATCATAAGTTATTTTTTTTTGTTAACCTTTCAGTCAAAGAAATCTATCTATCGGCACCGAAATCGTTCTTATTACTTCCGGCTACAAGGGCCGTATTCAGAAGAGGGATATGATATGATACATCATACCTCTGACTACCAGGGCCGTATTCAAGTATTTAAATGAAAAAGACAATCATTGCACTAATAAAAATAACTGTCCCCGGCCTCGGAGGCCATATTCAGATGATGGGGATTGTCATACCAACCAAGCGGTGCTTTGCTACGACAGGGTCATTTCGATTTGTATAGCACCTATTGTCGTGTGATCAAACTGTGTAAGAAATATCACCTATTAACCGTATCTAGTTGGTGCATAGGCGTTGCTACCCCGCCGTTTAAAGAATTAGTACACGCTTTCTTCCCTTTGGAATCCCTCCTCAGATGTTGAGACTGAAGCTTTTGGTAAAGTCGGGGGGGGGGGGGGAGTGCAGTAGACATGTGGACGTCTAGACACGAGACCCACTGGCCCAGTCCTGTATAAATAGCCCATCAATCACTAATCATCCTTTTAGCGTCGGATATGTCGTGTAGCACTTCGGAAGGAAATATAATAATGAAAATATCCAATGTCTAACTGGAGCACCTCATGATTATGGTTTTCATAACTCACACTTTTCATGAAAACAAACTCAAGAACTACCTGTTTTGTTGGAGTCTTGTGCAACTGAACCCTTATTATGTTTCATAAGTTTCTATGTGATTCAAATTAGTTAAAAGCTGTATATTAAACACTACTGTCATGCATGATACATAAAAGTACCAATAATAACACATCAGGGGCTGTTACCCTGTGTTGATTCTACAAATTAACACACATTATGCAGTTTTATATCAACAAAGAGACATTAAAAACACTCGATTTTAAACTGGTAATATTCAACTTTTTATGAATTTAGGTAAACCAGTGGTGACCCTATAGATTATGGATTTCTATCAGGAGTATTTTGGCTCGCCTATACTTATAGCCTATATATATATATATAGCATACCACTCAAATCATTGATACAAAAAAAAAAAAAAAAAAATATCGAGAAAGATCACATTAGACCTGGAAATTAAGTCCAGTAATTTCTTATCAATAAGATTTTATTAATATAATTTGATATTCAATTTTATTTATCTTAGTGCTAAACTTACTGAAGTTTAAAATGGAAGTCAGAAGTTCAGAAGTTAAATCATTGAAATATGTGTTTAACTATCCGGACATCGTGATATGATGATTTGTATAAAGCTTAGCACAGTTGTATTAAGCACACATGGTACGAGCTACAGCTACAACACAGTACGGCGGTCGCCCACCAATCTTAGTGTTTAGTGTTGGTCTAAATGCGCACTTGTTTGCGATGATAAGTACATAGACTACTACTAGTACCTACTTGTTTTCAGACCAATTCACTGTAAGTGTTGATTTGCGAAACATTTTGTGTTTTTTTTTTTTTAATAAACTGATTAAATACATATTACGTTATTAATGACCAATCAATTGATTGGGTGTCTACCTAATTGAACATTGAATTTAAAAACTCTAAGTTTTTGTGTTTTAAGACTTTATATTTTATTTTTCGACGTCTTACTAAAGGTCATATAATGTAGATACCTATATAACATAAATACATTTTATTTTCACATAGCGTTTGTCCGTCTTTCACCAGCAGGTAACAAACAGGTCTCCTACTAAGCTGTCTGTTTCGGAAACACATATAATATTACCGTTTTGCACAAAAACAAAACGGATATTATGTGTGTGGAGAAACAGACAGCTTCAGCAAGTTGCTTGCTGGTGTGGATGACACTATGACGTGACATTTGCTGAGACATGTCACATGAAGATCTGCTGTGACTTTGACAAGAGAAAAGACAGTCTATTACTCCATAAATTGCCATAGAAACCTTGAATGCATGCATAAATATCGATAAATTTCAATCGCCTCTCTCCTACTAAGCTGTCTGTTTCTCCACACACATAATATCCGTTTTGTTTTTGTGCAAAACGGTAATATTATTCCATGCTTAGAGCTATAGTTACACAGTGCAAAATATAAAAACAAACTGCGTTAAACACTTTTTTTTAGTTTAAAGATATTAGAAAAAAGTATTATACCATCATTATAGTGTTTAAATTTTTTACAGGGATTTTATCAACGCTATCTGTATGTAGGTAGAAATTCGTTTAGGTAATTAATCCAGTGTACTTCAAATTTTTAGACTTCCACGAAACCAAACGTTGCTTACGAATTTGCAGATTTCTTTGAATTTTTGAGAAATACTTAAAATTGAATTAAGGATGTCCTTAATCCTCATCTTGTCCTAAAATTGATGTTAAATTTTAGGATTTATTCAATAATTTAATTGATGTTATGGTATTAGATTTTATTTGTCTAAATGCTTATTTTGTAAACGTAAAGACAATAATTGAAATATGAAAAAACGCTTTAGCAAATAGCTTCAACAAACTATCGCTATATTTATATTATCACCCGAAAAAAATAGACAAAGCTCATAAACTTCAATGTGATGAGACCTTGACGGGACTTAATCTTATCTTATCTTCTTTATATCTCGTCTACCTTATCTTCGTTCAATATCACCCAGCGCAGTGGCCGGCTAGCATTACAAGGCAATTTCGTTTAGGGGCCATAAAAGCATGTGTTTTTATCGCATGTGTAGGTATTACAGCCACGCGTAAAGTGGCCATGATAACTTGATGGTGGCGGTTCACACAATGTAATTTTTCTACCTATATGAAACCTGAAAATTGTATGAAAATTATGAAAATCGACTTTTTTTTACTATAACAGCTTTCGAAATTATAAACAAAGTTCTTTGTAACGATGCCCCACAGAGCATTTTGTCTTACATTGAGATTTTTGACTTACTTAGAACCCGGTATCTTGTTAGACCTCCATTATTATCTGACGTGACATAGCCTATAACCATCGGTGTCTTGTGACAAATAGTACGACAGACACCACATTTGTTACGATAGGACTAGTCGTTTCAGCGCTATGAGAACATAGAAATCGACTACATATTTTATTTTATAATTTGAATTTTGTGACGTGTCCAAGAATCTTGTAAGGTCTTAAAGCACTTTGATATTTGATACTGTTTAGGTCGATTGCAAAACGACCACATTAAATTATTAGGTGTGAGTATGTCCATTATTGAACAATCAATGTTCAACAAAATGACAAAGCAGCGGTCGTTTTGCAATAGGTCTGTAGCCATTGTAAGTTGTTTGATAAAATGGCCCGGCAGCGAAATAAACACTTTTCACACAAATGCATTGGCCCGTCTACGCCAAGTCTTAGTGAAGTAAAAGCGTCCCTGAAAGAGTTCATTATTTGGCTTGGCCCTTTCCTAACGACCTCAATTAGGAATCTTTTGGCTTTCTGCCAGAATGTTATACTCATGGGAACTTCACAATAATTACGCTAAACATCATGAATAGCCAAGGGTATAGTCATGTTTTTGTACCCCTGGGCGCGGCCGGCGGGTGAATTTCCGCCTGCGACGCAGGATGTTGCACGTTCGATTCCCGCTTCGATCTACAAATGTTTGTTCTAGGTATTGTTGTAGTTTTTTTTTATGTAGAATAAAAAATATTTATCTATGTAATTATGTTGTACCTATGGCATTTAATGCCGTGTGGTGCCGGCATAGAATTTCACCACCCCAACTCTTCCCGTGGGTGTCGTAAGAGGCGACTAAGGGAAACACAGCGGGGGGGCGGGCAGCAGCAGCGCCTTCTGCAGAACAACTACATCGAACTGCGATCCCCAACCCGCATGCCCAGCGTGGGGATTATGGGTAATAACCCCCAAATAATGATGCCATATATGGCGCTCATTAGGGGAGGCCTATGTCCAGCAGTGGACTATTATAGGCTGGTGATGTTGATGATGTATGGCATTTATCTAGGAGAACCACACCCAAGCTCTGCTTAGCATGGCTAGATAATAGTGTGTGGATTGTCCTGCATGGTTTGTTTATTATTACTTTATTTATTTTTACATAATACTTGTCTATAGTTCCTACCTGGATTAGAAGCTCTTAAATATCTCTTGAATTTATGGGTCATTTAATTAATAGTGATCTTAATTTGACATGCGTTAAAATCCGTGGTTGTACCTACAGATGATTAAGGGGGATAGCCCTATAAGCATCTCCCTGACTATCTGATGTAATTAGATATTTGTGTAACCACCCTAATTGTAATTAAATATCGGCTTGTGAGAGCGACGTAATAGAAAGCGCACCTGTGTCTTCACTCAAATTTGGGCGCTACAACTTACTCAAATTACCTAGTCAACGGGCTAATCTCGGTCGAAACGCTGGGCACCGTGGCCAAAGATTCTAGGTGGATATCATCCAATAAAATATCATAATTTCTAATTAAATGATGTATGTAATCCACGCCGCGCTTGATCCTCCATTGTTGACTGTGATGATGTGAATCTACAGCAGGTCCCACTGGTCTGGGAACTGGGACATACTCAGAAAAATAAAACCCGAAGTTTCTCTCTCGTTTTCGTGCAAAACCTATAAAAGTCACTTACGCCGGAATACTCAAACAAATTTCAGATTGAAGTGCGTCTCAACTCGTGCTTTTTTAAAAGTTTCCAATGAAAACGTCTCAAAAATTCGTAACTTGAGACGTGCTTCAACCTGAGTTGCTTTTGAGTATTCGTACGTAAGATATATAAAATAGCATTTGCAAGAAAACAAGTCAAGTATCGATTTTCGTTTCTGCTGCGTTTCGTTTCTAATATAACTTGTGCTCGCTTTAAATAAATTTCGAGACATCTAAATCGCATCGGCGTATATTGTAACTGTCTTAACCATGGTACGCCTCATTTATTGTAGAGATTCCCGTCAGCACAAGATGAGTTAACACGTAGATACTTTACAAATACAGTTTGGTGTAGGTACTATATGAATATTTTTGAGCATGTGCTATACCGAAATCAATGCCAAAACTACTGATTCGATCTGGTTAAAATGTATTAACATCTCGGTGTAGAAAATGTATATAAAATTTTATTGACCGTGCGCAAGGGCTGGCAATAGTAAATCCGAGTGGTTAGAAGGGAATTCGTGTGCGGCCTGTTGCCGCGGCGCGAGGCAACAGCGCACATTGCTGACATTAATGACGTGAGCTGTGTATTTCGGCTGTATTCACGTCGGCTGATTTTCGACTTTAATACCTACACACCGAATAAAATATTCGCAGATTTATATTCCAAACAAACTACTGTACAAGTTTTGCGATAAAAACTCTACTTACACACCAGCCCTACTGAAAATCCCCTAAAGAAGTGACAAAGATTGAAATCACATTAACCGATACCGTAACACATTCCAGTGAGCCGGGTGGCGTGAGCGGCGTCAGTTATGGGGGAGACGGCTGCCAAGTTTGCGCTATGGATATCTCTTCTGCATGGACTGCTGTTCGTCATAGGTGAGTACGGCTTTATTGTTGAAGCTGATGTAAACACAATCCCCCGCAGGTAAAATATCGACGGTAATGCGAGAAACGTGTTTCTACACTGTGTGTGTGTGTGTGTGTGTGTTTGTGTGTGTGTGTATGAGAGAGAGACAGGTTCCCGCTTCTGTCAATCCTTTTACAGTAGCGTTAATTTAATGAGGATAAATGAAAATTATGTAGGTATAAAGTTAACAATAGAGAATTGGGGCTTATTCGTCAACTCGCTCGAATATGATTCACGCGAGTTCGCGCGTGAACGCGCACCTTTTGATTTTACCTACTTTTTCTGTAGTCAACTCTCTCGATTCTTAAATCAGAGGTATTTACGTACAGTCAACTTAAAAAAAATTACACAAATTCGGTCGGTCCTTTAAAAACCATTAGTGGCTGGTAATCATCAATCATCTGATTGAAGATTCAATCAAATTATAACCACTACACTGCCGGCTACATACAATTCTGATACACCAAAATGACGAATCGAGCTGTGAAAGCTGTGTAGATAGTATGACACAAGAAAACAAAACAAATCATTCAACTAAAACAGTCCAACATTCTTGGTTTTGTACACGGAATAAAGATTTTTTGAACAAAACCAAGAAATGTAGGAAGAATATTTACATCCTAGTACAAAACTGAAAATGTTATCGGTAATGTGCAAAGAAAAAATATTACGTTACCCGGTTTTGTGCGAAGAATATTTTTTCCTTGTACATTGCTGGTAATGTAACTTGGTTATGTACGAGTAACAAGGGAAACAGTCTTTCTTTTTTTAATCATTGCAATTAAATAAAAACTGCGCTCGTTAGGGCAGTGCACTAGGGATATGCGGAGCTGGACCTAAGTCCAGCAGTGGACTAATATTCGCTGATGATGATGATGAAATAAAAACTTGTAGTAGATATTTTGGTAGATCTTTAACTCTAGATGCCGTGCAAATCAGGAAAATTTAATTAAAGAGGTGTCTTAGGTATAGGTTGCAATTTCACTTTATAAAATCCGAGCAGTAGGAAAAATTTGCAAAACTCTATATTAATAAACACAAAATTTTTTGATAAACATCCAGGAAATACACCGCTGTAAATAAAAGGATAAGCCCAGCCGTCCGTCGGACAAAGCGTTTTTTAAAAGGGTTTCTGCCAGATGCTCAAGGCAGAAATAGGGTTCAGTGGGCTTGTTAACCATTTTTTTAAGAAGTTTTGAGGCATTTTTATTCAATGAAACTATGAATTCAGGTGCTCGGAAGGATAATTTGATACTTTTTTCCAAACGAAAAAGGAAATTCCTTTGTTAACGTTTCTATTGGGTTACGCAATTTCAGGAGTAAAGGAAACCAAACAAAGGATTCCAATGAGAAAAAACTGGGAGTAATTAAAACGTATACTTGGGTATACGTATAGTATTTCTTTGATATCGATGATAAACAACAGAAGATCAAGAACTGTAAGAATTTCCTCTACACCTGACCAAGGTGCAAATCAGTGAAAGCTATTAGTGGAAATAAAAATCAGATCAGAGAATAAAAACGTGTAGCTATCTGTAAAAGGAAGATCACACAATATAAGTCTAAAATTGTAAAATGCCATCAAAATATAACTAAGGAAGATTTTATATCTATAAGGAAGATAAAATACTCATATCTAAGAAACATCAAGCGAAGATTATCGAATTATTGACAGAATATACACAGCATATTATTCTAAATTATTACAAGTATTATCCGTATTTTACCTGAGATATACTTATTTAACCTACTTATTCGAATCCAGTATTTATATTCATACTCCAATCATTTATATACCCATTTCTAGTAACCTCGAAATAACCGAGAAGTCCGAGATATGTTTTCTCATTAATCATGGTGCGCGTTTCATTGCCCGTATACAATAGTGGGGAATAATACCAACCGCACAAAAGTAGCGATGTATTTATACCGGCACACTTCGCTAGCTCCAAATAAAGATGTGTTAGTCCAGAGTTGCCGTTCTTTCGTCCTATGTTAGGTATTTTCTGTTATTTGTATTGTTTTCTTTTGTGAATAAACTGATATTAGGTACTTTTAACTTAAACATAGAAATTTAATAATAAAAAATATCTGTTCTACTAGGCCGGAGTTACATACCAACACGGATAGTAAGTCAAGTGGACAGTTGAAATCTGTTTCACAATACACATACTTACTTAATATAATAATATGCTTTGTTAAGTAGGTATAGAATAAAGTGGCAGGTTTCCCTGACTTCAGTTTTAGTTATTTTAAAACTGTAAGAAAACTAGTTTTCGATTTTCATCTTTCAAAAGTTCTTTCTACTTATGGCCGACCGAGTAGTCGTTATGTCGATACTTTGCGGTAAAAATTGCTTTCTTTAGCTATGAATGCATTTGCCGTAAGTAGTATTTCTAGCTAGCAGCCCTATCAAAGTCAAATGAAAGGAGTGCCTAAGGACAAAGGACTTGACGCAAGCGCGCTAGAAGAGTTTTATTGTTCGACCCAGCCTTTTCAAGATTGTATGGGACTCCAAAAAATTAATAGTAGCTGGTACTTGGACCAGTTCTTAGCTTGAATGGTTTAGATGAATGTCTATTCAACGAGATAAGCACTTGATGTCTTACAAGCTTTGGCTGATAATATACAATACAATACAATACAATACAATACCATACAAAAATACTTTATTCATCATCCTCATCATCATCATCATCATCAGCCCATATTAGTCCACTGCTGGACATAGGCCTCCCCTAATGAGCGCCATAGCGCCCTGTCTTCGGCTTGTCGCATCCAGCATCTGCCAGCAGTCTTTCGCAGATCGTCATCCCACCTGGCCGGAGAGCGTCCTACACTACGTTTGCCAAGTCGCGGTCTCCACTCAAGAACACAAAGATGTCTTCTCGTCATCCATACCACAATGTTTAAAAACGAAAGTTTTTAATCAATGCGTCCTACCAGTCATGACCTACGGAGCTGAGACGTGGACACTCACGATAGGGATCGCGATTGGTCCACCAGTTCAAAATACTTTATTGTACACCAGAAAATTTAAATAACACAAGACATTAAATCAAATAAGTACAAAAGGGCGGCCTTATAGCTTAGAAGCGATCTCTTCCAGGCAAGGGCGTCGCCAGGGGAGGGGGCAGATCAAAAATATGTATACCTAATCAATTGCAAAACAACGAAAGTCCTGCTATTGTCTTGCTTTGCCGATAAATCCCGCATACAATCACTATCACGGGGAATAAGTAGTGACAGTTAGTGCAATTATAACTTCAAAAAAAATATTGTATTTTTTTGGTTCGGTCATTTGTAAATATTGTACGTGCTGTGTATAGCTTGTGAAGCTTTTCACATGGAAGTTTAAAGCATTCTTATTTACAATCGCCATACAGGCAAACAGGCCCGTAGGGATAGGGGGTTTTGGGGGTACAAGCCACCCCCCGAAATGTTGTGTCACCGTTAATAATATATAAATAAAACTTTAATATGTTAAATTTTCTCGGATACGTTTCACACGTGGGAGCACTTGAAGTGGTTATTCTGTCTTAAAACCCAATGTTTTTTTTGTCAAAATTCGTCTCTTCGCTTAGCACAGGGCGCGATGCACATCTAGGAAGGCACGACATTAATTTTTATTTCCTTAATCAATGGATGGATGGATTAAGAACCTATTTTCTTGTTTTCTCGTTATTGAATTGCTATTATTCCTTTATATATTTTAAACATACTATTGTTAACATTTTGCATACGTCCGAAAATGTAAAAAAAAAATCGCGGCTCGCTCCGCTCGCCGTTTATTCTAGTCTGTAGTCTTCAGTTTAGACTATTTTCAGCAGCCGCATACTAAAAAATATCGGTGCTCGTTACACTTTTTATACTACTTTGCGTCAAAAGTTGTCGTGCTGGCTAATTTTTCCAGTGTTGAATGCCAGTTGTAGCTCATATCGAGCTCTTCCAGCATACCCCCCCCTGGTTAGTACCTATGTCTGGCTACATCTTGCCCCCCCCCCCCAACCCCCTAGTCCGTGGGCTGGCGACGCCCTTGCTTCCAGGCAACCTTTGGGAGCATAATTCCTCTCTGTAAGAATAAAATAACCACGTTTGAATTCATTTACAGAACCACCGATGTCCTCATAAACTTTCCCATATTTCATAAATTTCAGAATAATACTTTGAACGAATTCTGCCAACTTTTATCTTATAGGTATCGAAGCTTGTTGAAATTTTACTGTAGGTATGTAAATTTGTAATTCAAAAGTCGACAATGTGGCAACTCGAACCAATAACGGCTATCGAAAATTCATAAATTCCGTTGGCTTTTCAGTGGTTTCAGAACCTGAATATTTATTCAGTAGGTACACTCCTTAACATGCATGGCTCAGTGGTCAATAAACTGCTTTTACAGGTTTCTAAGAGAACGTTCAAAAGTTAACCTGCCATTAAATCGACTTTATAAGTATAAAGCTTTTTTAAATTGTTGGTTTCTTGCAGTTAGTTTTTATCATGAGAATTTTCGTTTGTGATATGGGTTATTGACGCATTAAAACTAAAATTTACCTGAGATTTGAGGAGGTTATAAAGAGATACTTAATTTTTCTTAATGGTTAGTCAAAGTTACATAAGCATAATTACCTATGCTGTTTTTAGAAAATAATCTCATATAGTTTTTGGCTATTTGCACTCTGTTATGTACTAGAATGGTATCTACTTACAATTTATAAAAATGAACGACAAACGTAAATCTACCCTGATTATTTTACGTTTGTCGTTCATTTTAATAAAATGCCTACCATCAGTTGACTTTGTACCTCCTTATTTTCATGCTACACCTCACACTCGATGTAAAAAAGCTTATGATTTTTACAAAACGGTAGCTGTCCCAAATGTTAAATACGATGATTAGTCTAGTCCAGAAAATATGGTTTATAAACTTGCGTCGTATGCCACTGAGGCCATCAAACACAAAACTATTTATAAATTGCCCTCTGAAATGAGGGTGGAAAGTTTATTATGTCACGCCAACGGAAACTAATTTAAAGTTTCACACCACACACCATTAATCAATAAGTACCTACCCGCAAATGTGCGTAATATAGTAAAGTAGGGCGACTTTTTCAGCAATTTGTTTCTCATTATAATCGGTATTAAAGCATTTATTTATCCATGCATGACGTAATCCTTGCAGGAAATAAATACTTACTGGAATCAGATGCAAACAAATGAAAGCGACGAAATCGAATGTAAGGATACTGTTCAAATGTGTTAGAATTCCATGCGATCTTCTTTTGTTTTAAGATCAATAACTTAGAACGGTTCAGCTTCCGGAGCCTTCATTTTTGGGCGGCTGGTAATACAGGAGAATGTTCATAAAAAAACATGTTTTCCCACTCAGTCCGAGATTAGGCAAGAAGATTACTCACAATGTTTTCTGTTAAAAACACACAAACCCAAATATTAGAATTAACAACATGATTTAGGCAAAGTAGATCCACTTGATTCTATTATAGGAAAAGACGTAACTTTTCTATTACCTACATCCCTACTTCACACAGTTTTGCGTCGAGAAAACAATTCTTTTTATCGCCGGATAAAAATGCAGAAGAGTGGAAGAACAAGTGATTTATGTGACAAGGAGAAAATCCAACTCCTAACCTACGAGTGTTTTGAAAATAGAAAAGCTTGGGTGTTGTTTTTTAATAGAAGTACGATTGATTTCAGCTTTGCAGCAGTAAAATAAGTAGTGCTGTACAATCTACACGGCATCATCTAGTAATGTTGGATTTTTTATACATCTTTCAAAGATATACATATAATGTAATGTCACAAGTTAGGTAGTTTTAGTTTTCGCGTTATCTATGGCACAATCTATCGGCATATACATACATACATATGTCAACAAAAAAAAACAGCATCTATTCACTTATTATCACCTGACCTGTAGGAATCTAGTATGTATATAAGAACTTTAATAGTTATTTGTGTCGCTTCGACAATTGAACCCTTACTTTCCGTCCCCAGTCCTTTTAGGCCCGAAATATTGTTCCTTTCATATTTTTATCCTTTCCTACCATATTTTTATCCCTTATTGATACGAAACATCTTATCCCCAGCTGACTCCGGCACTGAAACCCCAGACAACACGACCATGGATATCTCCTCGCGCCGTTTCAGAGCCGAGTTCCTACAGGAGTGGGGGGGAGCACCGGATGCCCCCTACTTTGATCCCAGCACGCCGAGAAATATCACGGGATTGGTTGGGCACCCCGTCCGGTTGCTTTGCCGGGTTAAGAACTTGCAGAATAGAACGGTTAGTAGAATATCTTCAATAAATAATCATCATCAGACTATATTAGACTACTGCTGGACATAGGCCTAAATAAATAATGCTGGACGTCAATAAATTCACGGGTATCTAGGCCAAAAGTAAGCTGAATTTGCGTTAATACTTGCAGTACTTAGACATTATTTATACTTCTATACTAATATTATAAAGAGGAAAGATTTGATTGTTTATTTGTTTGAATTGAATAGGCTCCGAAACTAAAGGGCCGATTTGAAAAATTCTTTCACCATTACAATCATAAAAATGGTCCAGGTGAACATAGGCTATAAAATATTTTCAAAAACTTAGGGGTTTCGCATGATAAATATTTTTTTTTGTTAAATACCGGGGGACCGCTAGTCTTGTATAAGCTATGAAATCAAACAATATACAGTATGAAAATAAACTTTTCTGTTGACTCGTTAAAAACAACATCTGGCTGTGTGTGTGCGTGTGTGTGTGTATGTGTGTGAACTTAATTTACTGTACAAACAATCATAATCAATTCCTTCAAAAATAATGAAACTGTATATATTTTTAGTATAAAACTTTCGTTTGAGGAATTCATTATGAATATTAGCCGTTGTCCGTAGTGTGCGCTTATAGGCGAAACGGGTGCGACGTCAGTCGCACTCACCCTGATGAAGCCCCTCGTTTAAGAGATAAACCGTTGGTGTTCTTCAAATACAAACTAGGTTCGTAGTTAACCCGATGTATTTCTATACCATTTGGTCTCTATTACACACCTTACAGAACCGCTGAAAGTCATTGACTTTTAGCAAGGCTTTTAGGCATCTGCCCTAACAAAGCCCGTTGTAAACATGCAAAGTCAGTCAGGCGCACGTGTGAATGGTAGGTAACTAGGTCACCCGGACTCAGATCGTTAATTTTCAATCTAGGATGGAAATTCGGAACCGTCCTCGTACCCTCATCAGGCCGAATAGAACTGGTAATCACGCGGTGACATTTCAACAGCGTATCCCAGAACTTTGAATCTAAGAAGGTACGGAAATCGAAAGCTTTTATAATTGATTATTTTTATTGATGAGCAATGATTTATTGAATAAAGCCCGCATTATTAGTGAAAGCACAGAAGTCAGTGAATCTCCTATTAAATTCAAAATATTGACCACCAATATTGAAACGGATCATTGACGGCAATGATCCGTGAATATCCTGTACCGAATGGGAAATATACTTATTTATATACTTTTGAATCGGTCCATAACGGCCGATTTAGACGCATTAGAGTGTAAAACTGCCGTGTGGTGCCGGCATAGAATTTCACCACCCCAACTCTTCCCGTGGGTGTCGTAGGAGGCGACTAAGGGAAACACACCAGGGGGCGGTGCAGCGCCTTCTGCAGAACAACTACACCGAACTGCGATCCCTTAACCCGCATGCCCAGCGTGGGGATTATGGGTAATAACCCCCCCAAATAATGATGTCATCTATGGCGCTCATTAGGAGAGGCCTATGTCCAGCAGTGGACTATTATAGGCTGGTGATGTTGTTGTTGTTGTCAAGAGTGTAACATACATTTGCTGTTGCATTATTATATTATTCAATCTACTTAGTCTATATAAGTGTGATTTTCCATAAGGCAAGAGCGAAAACCCCTAAAACAGGTATCTCCATACCTATAATGGGATTTTCAAAGGAAATTAAAGATTTGATTAGAATAAGTTAAAGAAATAAACTATTATTTTACCTATTGTTTTGATAACGAATCAGAATAAAATAAACCTATGAATGTCGAAAAGAAGTATGAGCGATACACGTGCAAATAAGTCATCTTAATCAATGTGTTTTGGTGTAATGGTAAATGGTAGAATGCGAAGATTCCATGGTTGAAAAGATGCGGGTGATAAACAATTCGTATATTCCATGTTTGTTTTTTGTTTGTTTTTTTTTTGTCCAGCAGTGGACTATTATAGGCTGGTGATGATGATGATGATGATGATATTCCATGTTTTATTTCTAAGTATTTACAAACAACTCTGCCTAATTTCGGACGAGATGTGAACGCTGCAAATTAAATCTTATATTATGAAAACTAGTCCAATTTATTCAGAATGTGTCTTTATCAATAAAAAAGCTGATATCATAGATGTGCCAAGTTCTAAAGCAGTTTAGAAAGGCAAGGGTAAGAAAAAGATAAAAATATTAATTAACACATCCTTTGCTACCAAGGATTTATATTTACAGCCTTTAATATTAGACTTGCAAGATATTAAATGATGAACACAAAAAAATAAAAAAAAAAAACAAAAAAAAACAACAAATAAAGATAGGAAAGTGCTAGAAAACTTAGAACCTTTCTATATGATTTCTTCCATTGGTGAGAACACAATCAGTTTAAATTTTCAGATTAAATTTTCAGGTATTCATTCACCTATTCTAGTCATTATAGACATGCACAATTGCAAGGTTTTATAATGTCTGATATATAAAAGGGATGCCCAACGATTCGTGTAAATGAATACACACAACAACTGCTTTAAAACTTAGCACCCTTCTATTATGATCTCCTTTTTCTATGAAGCCACTATCTGAATGAACTAACCAGTTTTCATATTAATGCCTTCTTTAAATAAATTTTCAGGTACCTACTCATTTAGCTATTCTAGTTCATAAATGTTAGTTACTAGACCTTTAAAATTGCAAGGTGTCATTTATATAGAAGGGGCCAAAAGCCTGCCCAACGATTTATGTAAAGATTCTCTGTTATTGCGTGTCCCTTCGTTGTCGGTCGCTTGGCTAGACGTTCTCCCAATACCCAGCCAATTATATTTATATGGCAATTTAAACATTTCATTGATAGAAGAGCGGTTTTTTGCTTAGAAGGGATTTTATCATTATTATTTCCAACAACATATTTTAGGCTGGGTATATCGGCTTCACTACGTAGTATAAAACAAAGTCGCTTCCCATTGTCTGTCTGTTTGTCCCTATGTATGCTTCCCTATATATCTTTAAAACAGTAGTAACAAAAAGATTTTAATGCGGTTTTTTTAAAGATTGATTTATTTATTTTAAAGATTGATTGTTTTTTTTTAAAGAGTGATTCAAGAGCATAGTTTTTATTTTTGCACCCGTTCGAAGCCGGGGCGGTTCACTAGTAAATCATATAGAACGTTCGAAAGGGTAGCAACCTAAATAAACATTTAGACCAAACCATATGGCTTGACATACGACTAAAGCCCTACTTAAGTACCTACCTTCTCTCCGCATCCTTGAAAAGGCCGGGTGTGAATAAATGTTGAGTGCAAATGAGACTTCTGAATCGTGGTCACCGCTTGCTTTTTGTTAGAAACACATTTTAAATACAAAGTGTCGTATGAAAAGAAACTTGTATGTTATTTAAAGCGTGGATTGTGTGGTACATCAATCAGAATTAATAGCGTTTTCTACCCTCATAAAAAACTTTTTAATATTCTACAAATATACAAACTTATCTCTAAAAAAATATTTCTCCTGTGTTATTTAATGTGGATTTTTAACCGAAGGCTACTTATCTGATTACTTAATATCATACCTTTGTTATGAAACAAAAGAATTACTCTACTTTTCACTACGATAGGACAATTTAACAATCCGAGTGGCGGATTCAAAAATCTTTTTCCAATAACTGGATCGGATTATGCGTCGGATATGCCATAAAAACGGCGTGCTGCATTGAAATGGCTCCATTTATCCTATATGGCTTAGTTACAGTTCTTGTTTCATTTCTTTTACAAACGTTGTATTTGAAAATATACTGGTTTTCTGAGCAGCTGAAACCAAATTGTATTGGAAATTTTGTTATATTAGTCTTATGCTTGTAAATATATTCCACACTCGCAGCTAAACCTTCGATTAGTGCGAGAGTAACATATTTTGGTATTATTACCGACCATCACCGAATCCCTTAAGGTATTAAGAGGACCGTCCCCAGTGGTGGCTGGCACTCTGAGAAATTATAATTGGACATATTTTGGTTCAGTAAATTCAGTACCCAACATCTATTTTTGAATTACTTACGGAATACGGTACACAAATTTAAATTTTCAGAGATACTATTGAATGATTTAATTCTCTTATTTTATGTATTTGTAGATTGCCAGATTAGAGTTTTAAATTTACAAGTTAACCCGAACCACAGTATACACGAACCTAAGTAAGCATAAATGATAAAATATACAAAAGTGCCTCTTCAAAGTGATTGTTTTAGATTGTGATGCAGTTTAACATAAATAAACGGTTTATGTTCAATTCTACTGATAATTTGAGGGTAGATTTTTTTTTGTCAAGCCTTCGCAAAAACTGGAAATTGCCCGACAAAACAGCTATGCGCGACGATTAGTAGATACATTTTTATCTCTCAGTATTAATTGACTGTAGTTGTCAAGATAGACGTTCTATCAACAAAATTTGAAAGGTGAAAGGTGTCCTTGAGTGTTTCGAGTCTCAAACAGGCAACGGTCCAGCTAAATCCAGGAGAAACTTGTAGTCCAATTTGTCAGTCGTACGTGACACCTGCAATAGTTATCTACAGAAAGGTAGACTTGCTCAACTTCTGCAGATTAGTTCTACCTATCTTAACTCTCCGATAATCATATGTTTTTTTGTTCTCCTATAAAACAAGAAGCTTAGACCGCCAGCAAAATATTAAAGATTGTGAAATATCGTGCCTTTAATAACCAGTATCATTGACTTATGTTCTTATGTCTACTGAATGTAGGTATCTAACAACGACTATAAAACGATGCTTTACACGAAATCGTGTCGAACTGCCTTCGACATTGACAAAACTGGTTTCTCCATTCTCTAAGAGAATACAAGATTGGGTTCAAACTGTCTTCAATTCGAAGTAGTACTTGGAGTTAGTTGTAATCGAGTTTCCAGTCATTGCATTGGTGCAGTTATAGCTTGTATCAAAAATTCCGTTACAGAAATAGAAAATAAACTACTGCTTAGTTTATTATAGATAGAAATTCTTTAAACAGTATACAGTTAATCAAGGCCGCTTGGAAGAAATCGCCTTAGAGAATAAAGTTGAGAATTATTTTATCTGTTAAGAAACTATTCAGATAATAGTTAGCTGAATAAAATATATTAAAATGAACTAGATAATCCTAGATAATCTAATTAGAAACCCAAAAAAAAAGGAATAACTTGATCAGACCACCAAATAACCGTTATTTCAACAAATAAAGTCTTTGGAAATATAACCCATTTAATTTCCCATCGAGTTTCCCAGAAAATTTGAATAATTATCAATACCAGGAGATTGCCAGTAATATTCTGTAGCAAACTGATTTCCCTTCAAAGCTACCCCTAATTTAGTTAGGGAACAAACAACCATCAAAGTGATACACGCTCTGACCTCGCCAGTGAAACAACCCACAAACCGCTGGCTTCGTAAATAACACCGCAATAATTTTATTTTAATTTACTGTTCCGAACTTTTGCAGTTAACGAATTGAATCAACAAAACATCAGGTGGTACAATAATTCATAACGATCAAAAATAAATTGGAGATAAGATTTGCGTAACAAAATCTGGGGCTATAATTTTTGTTGTCCAATTATTTTTACTAGAAACGGGAAGTAAGCTACGTAAAAAATATATAATAATTTATTTTGCAGGCCTAGTGCTACAACGAAGCAAAATTTCAGATTGCTCTGAAGAATATGAGGAACTCTGCATGTTTGTTAAAACGAATACTGACTATTTTAGGAAATAATTTGACATTATGGAATTCCAACCAAATATCAAAAGAGAAATCCATGTAAATTTTATGTAACGAAATTAAAACTCATTTACAAAATCAATTCTTACATCAATGATATACGAGTTTATAGTAAATTACCCAACTAATTGCCAGATCTTTCAGTTCTTTTATTTAAGAAAACATTGACTGAAATGGCTATTTTAGATAACTGGTTTATGAGACTTTAGAATAATTTGCACTCTAAGTACGAGATTCATTGTGGGTTTTGACATATTTTGAAATAATTTTGTCACTTTTCTGAAAAATCTCAGTTATAACTTCATAGATACTATTTTAAGTTAACTTGACTTCATCGAAGAAGTCAAGTCAACTTATTCTGCAAAGCATAGCTCATATTATTGTAATATTACATAAGTAAACTTAAATTTAACTATTCAAATGCTCCTGGGGTAAGATACAGTGATAGTCCTATTTATAATATGACTAGCGGTCCGCCCCGACACCTTGGGCGTTTTCTTACGAAACCCCAACATTTGAAAATATTCTATTGTTCATTAGGGATAATGTAGGAGGTATGACGGTGAAAGAATTTTACAAATCGATTTAGTAGTTTCGGAACCTATTAAATTCAAACAAAATCACAAATTTCCTCTTTTTAATATTAGTATAGATATAGACTATAAAACCTGATGTATATAATATGAAATAATGATTCTGATTTACTTCACTGTGGTTTCGAAGTGAAATAGCAACAAAAGTATACAAACAAAGATTAACTCCGTATCCGCTTTTTATCCGTCCCATCCCAATCGTTACAAACCAGTATCAAGGCCTGCTACAAAACCTTCATTTCTTTATTGCAAAAAGTTTATTTTTCATACCGCCGCAATAAATTATTCCTGTGTTTACCAGGCATACATAAGGTTACAGAGCTGTTATGTTATAGATACTTAAGATTTTATGATTAGCTCTGCTAAGAGCAATCGTTCCACCTCAAGAAGAGAAAATATTGTGTATAAAATTGTATTCTGTATTTTCTTCTGAACCAGGGCTTTGTGCAAGCTGGCTCAATTTTTATGAATTCATCTTTGACTTCTAGTAAACCTCAAATACTAGTACCAACTTTGTGTAAGAACTATTAGTAGTTTAATGGTACATAAAGATATGTTATGAAGAAACGTCTCTTAAAGAATATAAGAAAAGACTCATGATATTTTTGTGAACAACTCTCTTAATTTTATAAACATCAACTCTACGACTGTGTGATTGACTAGAAACTTAATTCGAAATCTTTTGTATGTTAGTCCGCGACCCGGAAGAAGTATGTAAACTGTTCCTATATTATATTTATGTCTAGAATTATTATATACATATTTATTATCTATAAATCAGCTGTCCCCTCATACATGTAGACTATGTGATTTGCACCTATCTTCAAATCGAATATCAGCTTACCATAACACAAGCTCTGCTTACATTGGAGATTTTTGTGAAAAATTGTAGTTCATCAGCTTAAGTACAGGTAAACAGCAATTTTTGTTGAAATATTTTTATATCGTAAAACGCGATAGCTTGGAGCCAACAAAGAAAATATTTACAACGTCAAGGCTTTCCGTCTGCAGTAACGGCGATGTCGTACAAAACTGCTCTTTGTAAACAACATTAAATATTTTTATAAGAGACGCTATCTATATATCTTGATCTCACAGGGTTGTGTCTCAGGAGGTAATGGGGGCTATTTCTGAGACAGTGTTGGTATCGAACGGCTGATTTCTGTTGAGTTGAGAGTTGAACGATCTAAACACTTTCGCTACTGAAAAAATTCAATAGCTAATAATAATTAGTAAATAATTGCCTGAAGAACTCCCTCATTGAGTTATGAAATGTATGTAGGGTCTACTTATAACACAAATATGGTTAACCCGCGTACTTTCGTAACAAGTTTTGCCTAGTGTCTTATTTTATTTATTTATTTAAAAAACAGAAAAATCATATATATTGTTACTAATATCTAATAAAATCTATATTTGAATGTAGGTTTTCTTCAAGCCAAAGTAACAATACGTATTGGCCAGGAATTTTGCACACATAATATATAATACTATATATTATATTCTATAAACATCTATTGTAAATATCATCATTATAATTCTCATCACCAAACCATGTTATTCCACTGCTGGACATAGGCACCCAATGAGAGCCATAGCTCTGTCTTCAGCTAAAAATGGCCATAATATTTTACAATATTTATCTCATAAAAACACGTGCTCCTCAGGGAGAAGTTATGAATATTTTTAAATTAAAACCGATAGCTCCACACGCCATGCACGCTATCACCCGCTGCAGCTGTGCCAAATCACTTTCAATGAAATGAGAAGTTAACGTTAGCAACGTTTAGTCAAACTTCCAATTTCGTCTTACTCTGGTGACTTCAATATGAAATAGGCAAAATATCTGAAAAGGTGATTTATAGAACAAAGTTTTTTAGTTTTTTTGGACTTATAGTCATTTTTGTAATAAGTGTAGTATTTGCTATTATATTTAAGCAATTTTATGTAGTAAAAATATTTATCCCTTATTAATATACTATCATAATTCACCACCGTCAGTTATTATTATACATAACGGTCTAATCCATTCAGAGGTTGCCTGGAAGAGATCGCTGTTAGTGATAAGGGCGCCGATTGTGCCATCCAAGATATAATTAGCAATAAGATGTTAGCTTTGCATTGTATTGATGCAAAAAGTTATATTCTATTCTAAATTGTAAAAAGGTTGTAAACTTACTAAAAATAAATAATTTACAAAGAACCTAATACATTACACGAGACCCCGTATCCTAAAACTTCAGTCAAACTAAGTCGTTTGCCCCAGGCCTTATTCTGACCCTGCCGCCGTAAAAGGCTCAAGTGCCATTTGAAACTTTGCTACAGATAAAAGTTTTTGAATGCGCTATTTGTGCGTTAACGTTTATTTGGAATGACTTAGTAAAAACAGAATGGCAAGGTTTATATCTCACATGTGGTGTCTTCCAAATAAGGTTACAGAAAAATAATGTTAAAGTAAAGTTGAAAACTTTCCTTTGAGTTTTCCTTCGCGGCTGACTAAGCAAAGATAATTAAATTTTTTGTTGCCCGTTATATGTACGTAGTCTATTTATTTTGTTTTTGCTTACGAAAATTTACTTATAAGTAGCGCAAGGTAAAAAACCGTTTTTTTATGTACCTACGTTTCTTGTAAATATAATTAGGTAGGTACCAACTTACTACAGAAACCTGACCTGAACTTATTTGCGAATACCTCACAAATAAAACTTAATTATCGTCCCACCACTGAACCGCTACAAAAAGCGTAATCGAAAATACATCAAGCATTTCTCATTACGAAAAGAAGAAATGCTTTATTTATGAAATCCAATTGTAGCTTACAATCTGCAGGAGTTTATCGCTCTGTCAATTCCCAGTAGGGACTCATTAGCATTTCCATCAGTATTTGCATTCCTGAGTTTTCTTAGCTGAGACTGGCGACTGTAGGAAATAGGTAACTTTATAAAGTTTCACGAATAACTTTTATACATTAGCAAAAGATGAAATTAGCTGATGGAAACGTGTATGCAAAAGTGACTACATTTTTTAACATCACTTATGAAGTAAGAAAACTGTTAAGAAATATTATTGATGCCCTCTGTAGCGCAGAGGTTGTCATGAGAGGACCTCTTGTCTTAAGATACCGTGCGAAAAACAGCATTACCCATTTATTTATCTGGATAAAACCGGTTATCAAGTAAGCTTTGTTCCCCCAGGTATCATGGGTCCGCCACCGCGACATCCACCTGCTTACAGTGGGGCGATATACGTACACGTCGGACCAGCGCTTCGAGGCGGCGCACAAGCCGCGCTCCGAGGAGTGGGCGCTGCGCATCCGCAGTCCGCAGCGCCGCGACTCCGGCCAGTACGAGTGCCAGATCTCCACCACGCCGCCCATTGGACACGCCGTCTTCCTCAATATCGTAGGTAAGTCTGATCAGTACATCCGCAGTCCGCAGCGCCGCGACTCCGGACAGTACGAGTGCCAGATCTCCACCACGCCGCCCATTGGACACGCCGTCTTCCTCAATATCGTAGGTAAGTCTGATCCAGGGCGTTCAATCTTCCAATCAAAAAACTGGGACTGCAATGGGTAAATGCTACAAAATCACGAAGCATATGGTTGGATATGTACATATATTATGTACCTATGTATGTCCAAATATGTTTTTTAATTTGGTTAGATTATAATCGTGGTTTTTATACCAACTTGTTATACGAGATGGCAGCTCTTGTCAACATTGCGTCGTTATGGAAGCTTTTTACTACTAAAATAGTATATTTTTAAGTTCCGTAATTTTTTTTCCAAAAATATTTTCAATTACGGATTATTGTCACGGGTTTTAATTATTTTAATCACACAGCATGCTATTTTACCTCTATTATTTTTTTTATTAATTATAACACGCATTGTAATAACTTTTGGCAAAAATTCATTGGGGTGATGGTAAAATTACATTAGTAGTTTTATTAACAATAAACTGGCTACCCGAATTTACAAATGTATGCAAATGTCTGCTAATAACCGTCGGTATTTTGCGATATTTTGTTTTTTTGTGATCTTTCTGTGTTTTCATGTGCGAATACTGTTGAGTTTGTAATTTAGTAAGGTACTTAGTAATAAATACATGATTAGCTACATCGTACTTCATTTAACAATCCTTTAAAATACCCTAACGTATCCAGAATAAAATTAAACCCACCCACACATATAAATACATACGCACACAGCTAAAATCTATCGGTCATCGCCCTAAGATGTAGTTCTAACTATGAATATCAGATGGCGCCAGCTTCTTCAGGAAAGCAAATGACCCGTTCCACGGCACAAGATTGGTCTCTATTTCAGTATATTATAATGTATTTCAGTAAATTATAATGTACTCTGTGATCACTACATCAGCAGTCCGCAACGCCGCGACTCCAGCCATAGTTGCGAGTGCCAGAGCATTGAAATGGTGTAGTTTGGACTCGTCCATTTGTTGGCATGCACAAAATTAGTTATTGAATCGAGATATATCTTTTATAAGCTCTGGTAATAATTATTGAATTTGAGAACTGTTTCCTCTTGTCATAGACAGATGAACGAGACTTCCGTTTCACGAGCTCGGTGTAATGCTCTGTGAGAGTGTGAGAAATAAACTGTTTTAATTGATAAACTTAGTGTGTTTCATCTAAATAATATTACCAACCCCATACAGGCCACCGATACACCATTTTTATGTTGGGCAGTAGGATCCGGTTCATTATCCTGCTCGTTATGTTGTTTTCCTTCAATCTTACTTACTTATACTAAACGTGGTGTATCCCTTCCTCATGGTTTCTATGTATTTGATCACAACCAACGGTAATCATGAAGCGGAATGATTCCATATCAATTTCATGCGCATATGAATTCCATATCAATTTCATATGAAAAAGCAACGGGAAAACGCTCCGTTCAATTATTATCAGCGCATACTTAGGAGAATGCGGTCGTCAGTGGCCCTAAGGAAAAAGTTATTACTTACTTTTTCCCCATTCCCCTATCAACATTTCATTTGGGCTCATTTTCACAATCCCAGAAATCCAATAACATCGTCAAACGCCCGCCCCAGGTCAAATAGGTACTGAATAAACTTTATTATTACATTATGTAATAAAGCGTGTTTTACTAACCATTTTAAATACTAAGTAGAGTTTACATAGGAACCACGGGCTTTTTCGATGATATTAAGTTTTTATAACTGGGGGGACGGAGGAAAAACTAGGCCAAACGATCCTTTCAGCTGAGGAATCACTGATCATCTACCAAGCTATCAATAATGGTAATGGAATATACATACTTAGGGACTACCCTAAGGCAGGTCCCAAACTTGTCAATACAAGGATTCAATTTAGAAACGTGTCGACTGAGTTGGACCCCAATGGGACCTTACCTGTCATCCCTCGTTACCGAGTTGCCGAAATAAATCTTAGGCATTACTTAGCAACACATCGAGGCACCGCCATCGTTCATCGATAAAATGACTTCGTAAGTGATATGCCGACAACGTCACATATTGCCCTCGCCCTATGTTCCCTAAAACTTACTCTTGAGGCCCCTCAAATTGGTTGGTAGATTTATAGCTTTCTGTGCCTATAAAATAAAGAAACAAGCCAAGGAATTATCAATTTTAAAGACAGTCGCCTTGTCTGAATTTTTTTCCCCTCAAATTAGATATAGCCTAGGTAGATAGATAGATAGATAGAAAATACTTTATTACATGTAGTATAAGAAAGAGAATATTACAAACACACATGTTTAAAATAGAGGAGATATAAAGGAGCTATAAAGGGGGGTCTTATTATAATATACAAGTATCTAACTAAATTAGAGCTAGTATTTACAATCAAATTTTAACGATAGATACTGCAAACTCACTTATCTGGCATGGAATTTCATAAGTGATTCAAAGATCGTCGTTTTTTGCCAACAGAACCAGAAACAACAATATCCAGTGGTCCAGAGCTGTTCATACAAGCTGGGTCAACAATAAACCTTACGTGTACAGTGCGGCACACTCCGGAGCCACCGACATCCATCACCTGGACCCACGGGGAACAGGCAAGTGCATAATGTAAAGGACACGTCAATTAAACCAGTGATAATAACCATTAGTGTAATAAACAGATAAGTAGCTTTCAATGTTAGGTAGTAATTAGAAATGTTAGAGGTACCGTGGAAACAGGGTAAATGATAACTCTGATGATAGTTCGCAACTGTTTTATTAATTAGATTTAGGTAATAATAAAGGTCCAATACGGAACAATAATTATCACGTAGAAATTTATAGGAAAAATAATGACTTCATGTTTAATATAGAACAACATTATGAACATCACGTATTGCAAGTAGGACTTTAGGTAAACTAGATTGGTCTGACCTTACAGTTTGCACAGACACGTCAATTAAACCAATAATAATAACCATTAGTAGTGTGATAAATAGGTAAGTAGATTTCAATGTTAGTTAGGTAGTAATTAATGTTAATATAATTATTCAGACATCTAGGAGTTGAGCGTTGAAAGCGGCCATACAGTTTGTAAAGCGTCGGTAGCGCCATCGTTTCAATAGGTATCATGAACCTATAGGTAAAAATTACCGAAACAAATGTTTTCATTTCGTTTATACATATTTCATTTGAGTATGAAATTCGTTAGTATCTTTAAAATTAAAGCCACTTTGACATCATCATCATCAGCCTATGTTAGTCCACTGCTGGACATAGGCCTCCCCTAATGAGCGCCATAGCGCACTAACTTTAGCTTGTCGCATACAACATCTGCCTGCAGTCTTTGGCAGATCGTCATCCAACCTGCACGAGGGCGTCTTACACTACTATTTTGAAATGAATGGCCATTATTTGTGTTGCTTAAAAGTTATAGGTGCAAAGTCAATCTTTAATCGGAGAGAGCCGTTCTATAAGCTTCTATAATTTTAAGCAAAACTACTGGAACACTCTTTTTTTTGTTTTTTAATCTGAGCCAGACATTTTCCCAGCCAAATGTCCAAACTCAAAACTTCTACAGACATTTAATTTCCGTAATGCCACGCATGAATAAGTTCAGTGGACTAATTTAGCTTCATCAAACTTTCGATATTGAATGCTTTCCCATGTTCTTGTCAAAATACCGGTAAATTTAGTGAATCGTTTTGGTATTCCATTTATCTACGAAGCTCTGAGAAACTCTCCAACAGTACTCAAAGTTACGAAGTAAACATGCAAGCGATCAAAATGCAGTCTCTGCGAAAATAGGAAGCTCTAGGAAAATATTTTGCACCAATCGCATCGTCGTGTCACAAAAGTTCATACTACCTTATGCTTGCAGGCATTGAAAATTGACAAAAAAGTTTACAGTTGAGATTTTTATAACTAGAAACTGTGTTGAGAGTGATGCGACCCCTAACAACAAAATGATTTTTGAGCTCCTACGTGAGTTCAGAGGAAAAATGGTTCATGCGCGCCTAGGGAAAACCGTAAAACCGTATAAACAAAAAAGCATCAAACGGTTTTAATGATGCAAAAGAGAACATGTTTTTGTATGAAGTGCTTGTGAACGTCAAGTCGTATATTGGGATAGATAGCAACGCTCTGTTACTCCGTATTTAAACTCAGTGTGTCCGATTCTTGTAAACCCAGAAATTGAAATACTAATTTGACAATCAATATACTACACAGACTATTAGCGGTTACCTCGTGATCGTGTATTGGTTAGATAAAAAGCCTTAGGAACTAAACTCTTCGATACATATAAGAATACATTGTAGACTCAAGTGGAACACCTGAGATCTATTGATAATAGAGATGACGTTTCCTTTAATATCGTAATATGTAAAAGAAAGAAAGAAAATATTTTTATTAACCCTAAGAAAACGAAATATACACCGTAGCTTTAAAACTATGTAACCTCGGTTTATAGATTATCTATATCTATCTATATCTATATCTATACTAATATTATAAAGAGGAAAGATTTGATTGTTTGTTTGTTTGTATGTTTGTTTGTTTGTTTGAATTGAATAGGCTCCGAAACTACTGGACCGAGTTAAAAAATTCTTTTACCATTAGAATCCTTAATTTTCCGTGATGAACATAGGCTATATAATATTTTAAAAAAAGTTAGGGATCCGCATGAAAAATGCAATAATTGAACCGTGGGCTGTATATTCAACCTCTTTTTCTATTATGGCGCGTCAGAATAGAAAAAGAGGTTGTATAGCGCACGGTGCTTGCTTTTTCTCTATGGCCAGTGTCAGTAATGGAGTGTCGAGTCAATGTCAAAAATCCCAATGCTGTAAGAAAAAGTAAGGGGTCCGTATGAAAACTGTGAAGCCCATCGTGTTAATGTGTATAATTTCTGAAATTTTTGTTTTATACCCGTGCGAAGCCGGGGCGGGCCGCTAGTTTATTTATAAAAGAAGACACAATAGTTGTGTGTTCCGCCGTGTGGTGCCGGAATAGAATTTCACCACCCCAACTCTTCCCGTGGGTGTCGTAAGAGGCGACTAAGGGAAACACACCGGGGGGCGTGCAGCAGCGCCCTCTGCAGAATAACTCCATCGAACTGCGATCCCCAACCCGCATGCCCAGCGTGGAGATTATGGGCAATAACCCCCAAATGATAATGCCATCTGTGGCGCTCATTAGGGGAGGCCTATGTCCAGCAGTGGACTATTATAGGCTGGTGATGATGATGATGATGATGACACAATAGTTCACTGATATGAGAAAACAAATAAGGTAACTTAAAGTAAGTATGGCGTCAATTTGCATATTAACGAGAGTGCTTACCTGTCATAATAAAATAAATCTAATAAAATTTTATGGATCCAATAAAGCAACTACTTATGGAAATATACACTCTAACTTAAAATAAGTAACAAGAGTAGATATTTATATTGCATTGCGTTGTCTGAGGAAATCGTATTAAAAGCAGCTTTACAAAAGCTTAACAGTTTATATTGTCCACGGCTAAGAATTTAATTAAAAAAATCTACTTCTCTCGGAATTCTTTAGGAGTTTCGATAAAATAGGTGCTGAAACTTCGCTGTTTTGCTTACACAATTTTGTGACAAATCCTCTAGAGAGTCCGGATTACCGGCATTAAAGCCTGGTTCTGAAAGGTTCTGGGGCAATCGGTTCCTTTCTATACGAATTATTCCTTTAGTTTAGTTTATCTGTTAGGTAATTTATTTTGTTAATGATATTATGTTCCGTCAACGTGTTGGCCGTTTTCTTACTGATGACAGATTTGACAACCTATACAAGCATAGGATCCACTTGCCTAGCCCACTGGTCCATCCATCTGGACCGTTTAGCAGGACCAGAAATGTATTTCAAATATTGTGAGTAGGTTACTAACAATATTTGAATACTCCATAGTCATTCATCATTTAATGCATGCTATAGCGGAACAGAGGTTTAAAATCTAGCTAGTTAAGTATAAACCCTGTTGGGCGATTTTTTTACTAGCATGTTCACACCATGCGCTTTGCGCGAGGGAGTGAACATGAAAATGAAGCCGAGGCAGTAGGTATGGTAGGCCCAGATTAGTTATCAGATTAGTAATTATTATTATAGATACCCACTTAAGACAGTGACAAATACAGTTTATATCTTGATTGTTTTTGTAATGAATAAAACGAAAAAAAAATTTTGCTCAGTTTAGTACACAGTATTTTTCGAGATGTTTTTAGAGACTACCCTTGTTTTCCTTATTTAAGGATGTATTAATCCTTACAAACACGTAAAGTCTATAAGACGCCCACTTCAATTACGTCACAGATTGTTGAGCAAACGTTTTAATTATGTCAATAGGAAAGTTTATTTCCACTAATGGAGCACTGTTTTGAGCCCTTCCTTGGAATTGAGTTTCTATGTTTGTTTAGCAAAGACAATACAGTTTAATTCTACATATTTAAGCACTGCTAGAAATTGTAAAAAGGTTTTATGCTTATACACTTCCACGTTTAATTATAGCAAGTTTAAAAATAATAAAATTCCGACCGTTAAAACTCTCGAAATCTCTGATACAGGAAATATTTTATGAATTTTCTGTTCGGTAGCGCTTTGTGACGTTTTCTATGGAAAGCCGCGTGAAAGATTTCCAAAAGATTGCTCCCACAGCGAATAAATATTGCTGCCGTACACAGATTTTTCGTTGTATCTATATTTTTCTCATCCCATGAGAACCAACTGCGGAGTGCTGGGCCACCTCTCTAGTGCGTCCATCTGTCCAGTAATGGAACGACCGAATACATAAAAAAAAATCAAAACCAACATTTTTTTTTGGTAGTTACGACACTCGACTCGCTAGTCTCAAGGTCATTGATACAGTCGGCTTGGTAGTTGGGTAGTAGGTACTAGCCATAGATCAAGCTTGACACCTTAGCCTCCAAATGCCAATCAAACCTCGTTACCTATGCCCAAAATTTGGCGATAAAAATATTATATGGTTATTCTTGGTTTACTTTTTGTATATTAATTAATACGGTGTAATTGATTGTCCTCATCATAGCAGGTGATCAACTTCGACTCGGCACGTGGCGGGATCTCCCTGGTCACAGAAAAGGGTCTGAAGAGCACCAGTCGACTGCTGGTGCAAAGGGCAAGAGGGGCAGACGCCGGTTTGTACAAGTGTGGACCGAACAACGCACCCCCTGCTACTACTAGAGTCCATGTACTTTCTGGTGAGTTTTTTAAATACTCGATACATAAAAGTATAACTCAAAATAATAACCAACTACGTGAAAGTCTAAAACTAGCGTTCAAGGACTAATCCCTATCAATTTATTTTTTTGTATTCGTAAGCCGTTTTTCCTACCTTAGGTATACTCGTATGAGGGGTGGAGTGCATCCTAAGTATCAAAAAGAAAAAGATAAACACAGTCGGTCAACGGTTTTAGTAGGTATTTCATATTTTTTGTGCTGATTTTGACGCGTGCGTAGTATCGCTATTTCGTTAGATTCCCATTTTTAGGGTTTTGCCATCGGTTGCAAAACCCTTATGAAATCGCTTTGGGTCTGTTTTGTGTTTTGAATCCTTAATATCTCAGAAACTACTGCAGCTTTTGACTTGAAATTTGAAATAATAATACATTTTGTGCGCCCGCACATATTTATAGAAAAATAAATGAAAATAAATGAAAAATCAAAATGAAGATTTTCCATACAAATTTTGAAATCGAAATTTTAAATGGAACGTACAAAGTCAAAAGTGGTATCAAATGAAAGGTACACGTTTGTAGATTTCAAAATAGTTTTTGAAATTTTGGTAGGTTTTATACTTTTTAAAATATTTTGAAAAAGGTCAAAAAATGACCGTTCCCCCCCCCCCTCGGCGCGCGAGTTACACTCGCACTTGTCGTACTTGTTGTTTTTGATACCATAGCATAGCATAGCCCGATGGTATTGAGACAAATCATACAATACCTCATTCGTGACAATCGGATCAGTAGTTTCAGGTTCCGATTTCAGTATTCCCATATTTCTATGTGAGAACTATGAAATCGGCACCATAGATACATGGGTAATAAGGGTGCCAACCACATATAACACATCAGTCAAATTTCCCTTGGCAGTTAGGCAAAAAGTGAGGATCATAAAATGAACGTAAATATGTGTTTAGGTGTGTTTGTATTTGCTTCTGAGTATTGTGTCACCGTAAATCCTAAAGTAATTAAAGCTTTGATAGTTTGTTTTTTGTATATTCGCGTCTAAACTGCGAGAACCGAGCAAGGTAGACGGATAAAGCAATGCCCAATATAGTTTTTTCTCACGCGGCTCGCTCAGTCTGGACTTGATCCTTTTCACGTTGCAAAGCGGTGACGTTTCAGTATGACGATTATTGAAATGACCGAAGGTGTAATCGAAATAATTTAATTAGATTTTCGGTGACTTGATTGACCTACAAAAATCTATTTTTCATTACATAACATGACATTACATTACCGAATTTATTTAGATTTTTAGATTTAGATTCCAACAATAACCAATGCCTACATAAGCTTTATGAAGGAAAATAAATGAAAAATAAATACTTAATAGACATAAGATTATGATATGGTAAGTTACTATTTTAATTAGTAATAATTAATTTACCTAATTCATTTTTATTTATGCCATCTCTATTATCTACGTTCCGTTGTACGCAAAGCCAATTATCTCTGGATTCATACAAAAAGTTTTTTTATATTATATAACGTATAATTACAATTAAGTTTTCGATATTTTGAGCGGCGTTCTGAAATTCTATAGCTTTATTTTAATGTTGAAATCAAAATAACAATTAAGTACATTACATTTTCGAAATATTTCTTTGACAAAATCTTATTAATTGAAATGAAACGCTGTCCATTTGTCAGTGAACGCTTGCTAAATGAAAAAAGACTAGCTAATGGTTTTCATTTCGTAAGAAAACCTTTTGTATTAAGCGCCTTTTTTTGAGTTTATTAAAATTTCAAGCAAGATATAGATATTGTATATACAACGACAACCGCCAAAAAACAAAATGAACCTTCTCCAAACAGTTCTTTTTTTTTTTGAGAAACAATATGGAAAAGTTTTTATTTACCTAACGCCGGTTATGTGGTCCCACATAGAGCTGAAACTACAAACCCGATTGTAATAAATAAGGTGTCGTATCTTTTCTCTCTACCCTCATAGTTATAGTTATAAGCGACGTCAAATAAAAAGGGGATGTAATGAGAAAAAAAAATATGACTTTCCTAAATATTTATTTGGAATGAAACGCAGTTTCATTTCAATTGAATTTTTTTAATTTTTTATTTTTTATTTTTTTTGTTTTTTTTTTTTGAAATTTCAATTGATAAGATTGGACTATCAGGGACCGGCAAAATATAAAGAGAACCTTCTCCAAATTGTTACACTTCTTTCTTTCTCCAAATTGTTACATAAATTATTCCTATTCACATGTGTTCTAACTTGGTTACATATGGGCCTCTAACACGCCATCCTTTCCGGCCCTAAAGAAGGTTCATTCAGCCTCTTCCGGCGCCATTAATGATGCTGTTTGAGTAGCCTACAGAAACACATTATTCAATAGTGTTAGGCCCTATTCATGCTTTGTTACATTTTAGATAACACACATTTACGCTTTGTTATCTTTAAACGGATAACGAAGTACCCGGAATAATAACTGGACAATATAATTTTATACCGCATTATGTAGCCGAAAAGTAAGCAGAGCGTTTTGGGCATAGTATATATTTATACTGTGTTTTGGGTAACCAGAGACAAATAATAATTTTACAACTAGTTTCTGCCAGCGGTTTCACTTAAATTTTACCTGAACGAAAAATGTATGTCTTTTCCCATACTATTTGTCAAATTTCATTTTCCATTCCCTTTTACATTAAGATCCAATTGTGTAGTCGTGAAAAGGTAACATATAGAAAATTACCCCCTAATAATAGTCTGCTTACTGAAAGCATTGCTATTACTCACTGTCATTCTGTCTTCTTCTATTAACATAAGTCAGAGTGAGATACAATACTACTAGCGATTGTTATAAGTTAGAAAACTATTGTAATGCTGAAAAATCCACGCAGCTCCATCTAGTCCCAAGCTAAGCAGAGCTTGTGTTTTGGGAAAAAAATACACTAGAAAACGACCCGCTCACCTGAAACAAATATCTGCAGATCGTATACACATCGAACCTGTAACCTCTTGGGCTGCAGTCGGAACTTCGCCCACCACGCCACAGAGGTTGTCATGAATAATTCGTTTATATTTATTTTTATTAGAGTTGATATTTATTAGAGTTTATATTTTGATTGGTAGTTGAATTATTTTTTAATTTTTGTTTTATATTCAGGTGAACATCCAGCGGCTATGCAGCAAGGCTGTGCGAAGTCAGCCCTCGACAGAACAGCATCCATCATCAGCTGTCTGATCATCATCTGCCTTCTAAGGAATCTCGACATCGAACTTCAATTCGGAACCTGAAAAACTCCTACAAACTATATCCTGGTTTACGGATTTTTTGAAATGTTTTAACATTTTTTGAACGTAAAGGTTAAATTGGCGATGATCAGAAATTTTTAAATTTATTGGTTCTAATTTTTAATAGTTAAATATCTAGGTCATAAAGAAGTATGTAGATAGACGAAATTAATTAGAATTTTAATTATAAGATATAACTGACGTTGGATTACAATGATAGTTAAGCACATTTTCCAGAAATTTAATGTTACTGCCTCTAAATAATTGACATTTAATGATAAATCTATAAATACAATTAAGACATGAGGTACCGAGGCTCTCCGGGACCCGAGGATTGATAAGCATCTGGCGCAGTGCATCGGCATTACCATATAGCGAGGCAATGCAGCCAGCAGCGTCTTGGGGACGCTTCCGACTGGTATTGATATGGACCAGTTGGGCTACTGTAGATTGTTGGCAACAGTCTGGTATTTTCTTTTTACTATAAGTATATTTATATTTAGGACATTATGTATAGGTACTTACTTTATTCTCGATTCCCAAGACGGGCCAACAACTTCAGTAAGTGTAAATAAGAAAAGATATTCAATAAATTAAAAGGTTATTTAACCGTGTTTTTATATAGAAAATTTAAATATAATTATTATAATAACAAATTACCAAAACTAATATACACTGTAAATATATCATAACAAACATTACAGTAAATTGTTTTATTTTATTCGATTATTTCGTACTTTTACTTCTGGTACGAAAAGAGATATTATTAGAGAGTACAGCAAAACTTAAATATCGTCTAATTAATGTACCTATTGACTTGTAGACTCAGAGAATTGATGATATATAGATAAAAAAATATTTATTTGTTACTACAGACACACATACAATTAAATAAAAAAAAACAAAAAATAAAAAAAACTTGAATTGCCTATTGAGCTGTAGAGAGAAAGTCGTAGACCAAACGTTGTTGCTGATGAAGCTAGGAAAATGGTCACCGAAGGTTGCTGCTGTTTTAAAAATAACCCTGTATAGTTCAACAGTAGGTAAAATAATGCCTCGGTCATGCCCAATTCACGGATGTAAATTTAATTCAAATGAGGGTAGTTGAACGACCTTCAATATTTACAGTCCGCCAACCTCTCTGTTTTCATCATTTATTTTGAGTTTAACCACAAAATAACTATATTTATAGAATCCAGGTACCTGCTTAGTAAAACTACTAGTATTATGTTATCTGTGGTAAAACTAAACAATGAATTTATTTGCTCCAGGCGTAAACGGATAAGCTGCTCTGAAATACAGTGAAGCCCAAAATTAAATCAATTACTTTTCAATCAAACCGTGAGCATTGAACCAGATTGAACAGCGTGAGATCAGTTTTATTGTGCATGACTGTACACCAATTGGAACATGAGGATTAAGCGCATTTTTAAGTTCGATAAACCGTTTACATGATTTCACCTGATGGAATGTGAAGATGTGGCCGACAGTGTATCACGAAAGTGTCTAGGTGCGTAACCTATTCATTTTAGTCTTGAAGAGACCCAGGTTATAATTAGCCAGATAATAGGGCGGTTGCAATTCTTAGCAGTGCGAATGATGAAGCTGATGGAAATCGCTTAGTGCGAGTGAAGAGTATATCCACCATGTAGGGTAAGATGCCATGCGTCGGACTTTTTATAATTAATTATGGTGTCTGTGCTGTTTAGAAGACACTGTGACTCAGATTTTTGCACTGGATAGAACCGAGCATATCTTTTGGGTTGAATGGGTAAGCACTCATCTGCTTGTACTGGAGTAGAAGAGGGATGATGGAATGAGGTCATGTAGTTTCCCCGAAAGGTATCCAAAAGATTGAGAAACAAGCAACCTTGCGGCGGGATGTTGGAGACTTTGGATCTTCGTCTCTGCAAGAGACAAAAACATTATGTGTTTATCATCTTTATTAATATACAGGGTGTCCCGTAACTCAACGTCAACCCGAAAACGCCAGACAGGTGGGTTCATGACAAAAAATGTTCCTTGTGAAACTGTTTTGAATTTAGGTCTTATTTCAGAAAATCAATATTTTACTATTATTTAAAGAAGAAAAGTGTGACTTATGATACCATTTTGAAATTTAGGATAACTGCGCCAACTTTCCACAGAACATGCCAGCCTATCGTGGTGAATTTTTTTTTTCAGTACGACGAGTCAAAGTTTCCCGATTGAAAATCATTGATGAAATAACCGAACCAAACAGTCTTTTTTTTCAAAAACTTTACTCAATATGTTTAAATTTTGTAATTCATTATAAGACTGTGTTATTTGAGTTTGTAATACAAAAATAAAACTCAGAAAATATTGACATCTGTAGTCACAGCATAGAAAAGTTTGACGCCGGGCAGAGAATTTATGATTTTCAGTAAAAAGCCCATAACTCTGAAACCATTGAAGATAGACCCATGATTTTATAGTTGTTCTGAATCGTCATGAACCCACCTGTCCGGCGTTCTTGGGTTGACGTTGAGTTACGGGACACCCTGTATAATAAAACTCAAAACTCTACAAAGTGAGATACTTGTTGATTTTATTATTTAAATTAATTTTATATTTTGCTGTCTGTGGTTTCCTGTTTATATAAATTAGCAGTGATATATAAATACATCAGGTTTTGAAGTATCCTATCCCGCCACGCCTCCTGAAAGAGCACATAAAAATTATTAAGGTCAGGTCAAACAGTCCGTTCCAGTATTTATTATGTGTATGCAAGGCACGAAATTAGGGTTTGAAGCTCAGAAACAATAACACTTCATCTGTACACTTCGAGTGACTGCAAATCTATCCTAAGTTTTTGAACCCTAATATTTTTTTTAATATTCTAACCCAAGGTTAATGTAGGAATTTTATGGTGGAAGAAATTTTCAACTCGGTGCTGCAGTTTTGGAGCCTATTACAAAACAAACAAAAAATCTAAAATCTATGGACTAATAAATTTCATTGAAATTTTTGTCTTAGAGTGGAAAAATTATTAAATACATTCAACATATTATTAAATTAAAATAAAGGAAGTAAGTCAGTAAGTTTAATTTTTATTAATTAAGTTACAAAAGTAGATTAATGGAAATGTGAAATAATTTTCCATCAACAAGCCTAGCGCTTCATAAAGGCCTTACACAATGATAAATAGCTGGGGCTTACAGCTATGTTAAGGTATAACTATAGAATAACGTAAACGAAGCAGTAAGATAATCTGTTCAATATATTAAATAAGGAAGATTCATTACCAGCTTTCGGACATCGTGACTAAAAAAATGTTAGAATATATTATAAGGCTTCTGCAAGTTCTTAAATAAAGTAATCCAAGAGAGGATTATATATTATTTTCTACGTCAATAATTATGAGCAATTTATATTGTTCCGCAACTTTTACAGCCGGTTTCTCGAACGCAAATCATCTTTATAATTAACTAATGAATGGTTTTTATATTGTATTTCGGAAGGACCTTTAGCAGGAAGGAACAGAAAATGACTTGTAGCTTTGTTAGAGTATATATGCTGATTGCTATAAACTCGGTCAACTTTACAAAAGCTTGGTTTACGATTTCGACGACCTCTGTGGCGCGGTGGGCGATTGTCCGCCTGCGACGTCTGGAGAGGCGGGTTCTACAGATAATTGTTCAGGATATTCTGGTCATTTTATATGTTTAACAAAAATATCTATCTATGTTATCAACATCATCATCACCAGCCTACAATAGTCCACTGCTGGACATAGGCCTCCCCTAATGAGCGCCATAGATGGCATCATTATTTGGGGGTTATTGCCCATAATCCCCACGCTGGGCATGCGGGTTGGGGATCGCAGTTCGGTGTAGTTGTTCTGCAGAAGGCGCTGCTGCCCGCCCCCCGCTGTGTTTCCCTTAGTCGCCTCTTACGACACCCACGGGAAGAGTTGGGGTGGTGAAATTCTATGCCGGCACCACACGGCAGTCTATGTTATATATTGTATAAAGTATATTAGTTATCTAATACCTATACTACAAGCTCTGCTTGCAAGCGCTTTGTTTTGTGATAAGTTTTTGAAATTCATTTAAAGATTTTAAATTTGGTATTCGTTAGGAATATAATTTTATGACGTCAATAAACTAATACCATTGGTATAATACCAATGGCTTCTTATATTGTAATAGAAATAAAAACATTTGTATTTGTTTCTTTTTATTTTAAACCAGAGAGTATACTTACTATTTATTTATATAATATATGATTACTATTAAAGTGTACTATAAACACACCTGGCTATTTATTCGGCGGCATGTCAGCGGCCCGCCATTACTGAAGCTTCACCGACGCCAACACGCTGGTCTATCAATGCGGTTGGCAGGTTCGGTGTGTTTCCTACCTTTCGTAAGCCATGGAGCTGCAACGGCGCTGAGTAAAGAAGGCGAATTAAACTTCTACGTCAAGTTTACAATATCTGTTCCATCGCCTCTCCTAAAACTCTTAGATTTTTTGGAATAAAACTCTTCAGGGTTGAGCTCGCCTATGTACATATGTACATACCCTATTGGTTTGAGTTCATACTACGAGTATGTTTTGATTAGTCTAAAGAACAGAAGAAAGAAAGATAAGTCCGAGGCATTAAACTTTCAGTGACTATGTATTCAAAGCAGAACATAAGAGAATATAATATAATATTACTTTATTGCACAATGGTTACAGTTTTTCACTTGCTAACTTTGTTACTTTGTTGACTTTGTTGACTTAAATAATAAAATGCTTTATCTTTTCAGTTACAAAATTAATCAAGCAAGCGAATGGCGACCGAAAATCCATTACGAACAATCAGTTTAATCAAAAGAGCGCTAATTAAAACAAATCGCCTTAGTCAAGCGGAAGAGTAACTGCGATTCTGATCTCAAAATTAATTGTCCAATAAACCCTTAAGGGCCTAGCCGTCGGTACTTTTTTGATGTAACTTTTTTATATTTTTTAAAAATCGCATTATGTAACAAAATCAATCAAGTTTAATTATTTAGGCTCAGAAAATAAGTTACTAATCTAGTCTAAATTTTAACTAAATACATACTATAAAAAATAGTTTCATCACTTTTCTTCAACTTTTTGTACACTAGCGGAAGAAGGAAAAAAAGGAACTTGCATAGCAAGATTCAAAATAATGTGATTGACTAATGTATTTGTATAGTTTTTAAATAACTAAATACCACACAACACTATCTAGCCCCAAGCTAAGCAGAACTATTACGGGTTGGTACTAAATGACCGAAATAATATACTACATTATGTATTAGAAATGGATATTTTGAAAATCTGGCTGAAATCAATAGCCTTCAATAACTGCAAGAGTCATTTATACCTACCATACATAGAAAACGAATTTTTGAACTCAAAAAGTTCAGAAAGATCCAAAAAATGGAACTTAAAATTTTGCTCAAATTTCTTAAAGAGACACAGTACCTACTTGATATCATCATCACCAGCCTATAATAGTCCACTGCTGGACATAGGCCTCCCCTAATGAGCGCCATAGATGGCATCATTATTTGGGGGTTATTGCCCATAATCCCCACGCTGGGCATGCGGGTTGGGGATCGCAGTTTGGTGTAGTTGTTCTGCAGAAGGCGCTGCTGCCCGCCCCCCGCTGTGTTTCCCTTAGTCGCCTCTTACGACACCCACGGGAAGAGTTGGGGTGGTGAAATTCTATGCCGGCACCACAGGGCATAAAGTAAAGGGAAAGTAACGGCCAATCTATTCGTACCTGCGGCTTTATTGTCTAACTCAACTGGTAATCGTAATCGGCTTGAGTTTGGCATTTCAAACCTTGACTGGACTTCGATTGTCACTTTCGTATTGTGTTAGTAGCTGAAAACCAAGACCAGTTGAATACTCGTACACAACATTCTGACTGTTTCTACAACTGGTAATCGGTTTGAAGTTTACTGGTAATGGATTTCAAGTTAGACAATAAGGCGGCTGATCCAGATGGACTCAGCCTACTCATAGGCGTCCAATTCATTACTCCATCACTTCGTCAGTTTAGCGACCACGCCCTGATGGACAAACCACATGATTATTTTTGATGATGATCTGATAAAGAAATAAACTTTTGAGGAAGATCTTTTTAAAGATGATAGAAAAAAAAAATAAGTCACAAGAACTAGCTTAGGTAGTTAGTTTTGTATTAGAATAGTAATTAGTGAATTGTAGCGAATGATAGAGCTCAAGATAAGTTGAAACTTTGGTAAAGTTAATTTAAAAGCCTGTTTGCACTTCACGGCCGTTCGTCGGCCTCAAAAATCTCGTTAAAACTTAAAACAATCTACAAACGGCTTTAGTTACCTTAGTCAGCCATTTGAGCCTTATATACCTGTATCAAGCCGCTATTCGTTTATCAAGCAATTACGTCACTAATTTACCTTCTCATCAATTTTTTTTTTATTCATAATATATTTTTGACAGTTAGGTTTATAAATCAGTCGCTTAATATAACACAAAAAGCAAAAAGGGTTGCTAAACAACCAAAACGAGCGAATGTTCATCGCAGAAACTAAAGGAAATGAATTTTAGAATACGCCGTTTGAACATTATTCAATCGACAAGTGCTCACAGGTTGGGCGCTGACTTAGCCGAATTCTTCTTCGGCTTCATTAAGACATTCGGTTTGCATAGATAGGTGTGCGATCAGTGTGATTCAGCTTATCTTTTGATAAATTTAGTAAAAATCAAAATGGCTGATGACCACGATTGAGCCGAGCAGGTGGCAACATAGTTAGCTGATCAGTCGGCTGTTTCGTAATAAAGACGTGACAGCTGCCGGGTTCGAAACAAGATAATCATGGCATGTCCAAGTTTGCGTTGAAGCTTGAGAGGTTACAGCTAAACTAGATAGCGGACTACAGTTAGTGCGAAAGACTGTTCAAAAACTAGGCAGAACCTGCGGTGTATGTCCAAACTGAACCTCATACAAAATATAACAACGTAAGGGAATTTTCGGAAAATATTTTTTTGCTGGAAAATTTTCAGCTGTGGGCATGACACGGAGTTTTTTGTTGGGCTTATTCACTTCAATTTATTTATTTCAGCATAAAAATAAACAAAACAAATAAGATCACGAAAACTCACGCTATTTACATCCTCAATTTGAGTTGTTTAATCAAACAGTAGCGAAAAAGATAATGAAAAACGTTTCATAAAACAGTAAAGAACAGGCAATTTGATTGTTTCGTTTGTGAGAAAGCGAAGCCAAGTATTCATTACTGTTTATTATCCAAAGCACGCAAGCTTAGCGAGTTTAGCCATGCTCATCAAAAAAATTACAGAAATATACAATTTTTTTTTATATACTACATTCATAAGTTACCAATGAACGATGAGGCTGCAAAAGTTATAAAGAGTGATAATAAATAATTTAGATATTAGGTACCCCATACCTACACACGGTTCAAAAGTTTTAACAGATATGAAATACTTCATTTATAACACTCAAAGAAAGAAAACATTACAAACAGACATGCTTAAAGTATAGAAAGTATAGAGGGCGGCCTTATCGCTATGAGTCTGATGAGTTTTGATAGTTTAGATGAGTTAAATAGTTAGTGCCAACATTTCGTACCCAAGTTGAGGTCCTAAAATAACAATACCATTGTCGTTTTAGAAGGGTCAAGTACCTTCATACCACAAAGCTTACAAATTATTTAGGAAAATGTGATAAATTAGATACTGAGCCATAACAAAGCAATCTATACAAATATTATAGAGAGAGGAAAGATTTGATTGTTTGTTTGGATTGAATAGGCGCCAAAAATACTGGACGGATTTCAGAAATTCTTTCATCATTTGAATGCTACATTGTCCCTGATAAACTTAGTATATTTTCAAAAAAGTTGGGTATCCGTATGAAAGCTTCAATAATATAACCATATTATAACTTTAGTAATTTATATTAAACTAGCGGCCCGCCCCGGCTTCGCACGGGTATTAAACAAAAATTTCAGAAATTATACACACTAACATGATGGGCTTCACAGTTTTCATACGGATCCCTTACTTTTTATAACAGCATTGGGATTTTTGACACTTTGATTATATACTTGTCTAGATAGAGTGTTGCGCTGCAATCGCAACAAAAACAACAGGCCAGGTTTGAAGGGCTTGTGTGCGAATTACGCACACAAGTATGTGTAACTACAGGAGCGCAACGTCACATCTGGCCGTACCGAGTGATACCAGCTTTTGAATATTTCCAATAATAGTAGGGGTAAAAAAAAATTGTATTTATTTTGATTCATCTATAATTATAAAAATTAAATAAAGATTACTAGGTAAATAAATCTATTGTAAAAAACACACACAGGTATTATTGCAGATTATTTATTTATGCAGCTTATAATTTAAAGAGCAAATAACTGCTGTCTTCGCTGGGTTCCAGATATCCTCTTTCCGGCTTTTTCTTATAATGTCTATCCACTTTTTTCTTAAAACAGGATCAGTAGGTATTCTGTAAAAAAAGTAGACGACACTGGCTTTACCATTCAACGCAGCCGCAGGTTTTTGTAATTTAAATAGGTAAACTATAATTTCCTTATTTAGTAGGTATACGGTGTAAATGTAGATACTTTCTTTATCAACCCTAGAACAGGTGTGTGGATTGTCTAGCATTATTTATTATTTATTTATTAAATACAACCAAGGTGTCAATTTGGGGGAATTGACACCTTGGTTGTATTTAATAAATAAATAATAAATAATGCTAGACAATCCACACAGCTTCATCTAGCCCCAAGCTAAGCAGTGCTTGTGTTATGGGTACTAGATGACTGATACCCATAATATAATATTATTAAATAGATAGATATTTTTTATTATACATAGAAAACAACCAGAACCCCTGAACAAATATCTTCAGATCGTACAAATATTTGTCCCGAGGCGGGAATCGAACCCGCAAACTCCTGCGTAACAGACGGACCTTCGCCCACCGCGCCACAGTGGTCGTCGTTATTTCGTACCAAACATCACAAAAAACCGCAAAATTAATATCAATTTTAACTACCGATTAATACATAAGGTTGGCATAATAATAATAGTAAATGTTTTCACTTTTAATAACGCTAATAGTTACGGAAAAAATATTTGTTGGGTCATGACAAAATATTTTTTTCAAATTAAAAATCACAAAACTGCGAAATTTTTTACTCCAAGAGCTGGCAACCATGTAAACATGGCGTCGTATAAAACCACAGAAAAAACTTAACTTATTTAATTGTTTCTCTATCTTATCTAGTAATTCTAAGTTTACTTACCGATGATAAGTGATTTTTTAAATTGTTTTCAAACGTCCACTGTAATTCCTGCACACTTTTATGGCGCAAATCCTCATTTTTGTATCTCACAGATCGCGTGTTTACCATACAGTGACAGCGTCACTACTGAGCGGGCGGAACGAGCTTATAACCCATCAGTGGGGTGATACATTTTTAACCGTTTTGAAACTCGAACTCTCTATCTAGACAAGTATATAATCAAAGTTTTGACATTGACTCGACACTCCATAATTGACACTGGCCGTAGAGAAAAAGCAAGCACCGTGCGCTATTATATTCAACCTCTTTTTCTATTCTGACGCGCCATAATAGAAAAAGAGGTTGGATATACGGCGCACGGTTTAAATATTGAATTTTTCATGCGGATCCCTAACTTTTTTGAAAATATTATATAGCCTATGTTCATCACGGAAAATTTAGGATTCTAATGGTGAAAAGATTTTTCAAAACGGTCCAGTAGTTTCGGAGCCTATTCAATTCAAACAAACAACCAAACAAACAAACAATCAAATCTTTCCTCTTTATAATATTAGTATAGATACCGAGGGAAGCCGGGGCGATGCTAGTATAAGATTAGTTAAATATTACTATATCCAAGAGTCCTGTAAGGTCTAAAGGAAATAAAGCACTTTGATTTTGATTTTGATTTTTGATTTATACAGAGCAAGGGTTGCTTCCTCCAGATCAGGTAGAGGTATGGAAATTAAACCAATAAATAATGGTACTTTATTACAATTTAGTACATTTATTAATAACTAGCGGCCCGCCCCGGCTTCGCACGGGTATTAAACAAAAATTTCAGAAATTATACACACTAAAACGATGGGTTTCACAGTTTTCATACGGATCTTTACTTTTTTTAACAGCATTGGGGTTTTTGACATTGACTCGACATTCCAAAACTGACACTGGCCGTAGAGAAAAAGCAAGCACCGTGCGCTATACAACCTCTTTTTCTATTCTGACGCGCCATAATAGAAAAAGAGGTTGAATATACAGCCCACGGTTCAATTATTTAATTTTTCATGCGGATCCCTAACTTTTTTGAAAATATTATATAGCCTATGTTCATCACGGAAAATTAAGGATTCTAATGGTGAAAGAATTTTTTAACTCGGTCCAGTAGTTTCGGAGCCTATTCAATTCAAACAAACAAACAAACAAACAATCAAATCTTTCCTCTTTATAATATTAGTAATAGACAATCACACAGATTACAATAGGAACATACTCGTACTACACTACAACTCAAAAGTTACAATGAAACGATACAGTACTATGACAATAATTTGGTAGCGGGTTCTTTTCCCGCCTCGGGACAAATGTTTGGATGACTGTGCCGATGTGATGATGGAATATCTAGCTTTATATATTTATTTATTAAAATTTTCAACAACCATTCAATTTATACTATTAAATACTCAGGTGACGCTATTTTCACACCATGCTTTTGACTTTTTATTTATTTTTGCTATGGTTTCTTCTATTTATTACACCCGCTAAGTTTTGTATAAACCAGCCTTTACGTCCTTCTGTGGTGGCTTTATATATTTAATATCCGTTTATGGCTTGGCAATTGTGTAGCAGACTGAGACTCGCTCCAAGCTGATGATAAGCAGTTAAGCTTATCGTACTGACAATAATAAACAGACACTTAACCGAGGATTTTCTCAATAAAATGCTGGTAAAGGCTTGGACACAGTAAGCATTATAGCGATTTTACACATCTGGAAGAATACTGAAGAATGTATGTTTTTTTCTATAAATATTTAGATGATAAATGCGTCGTCGTTTTATTTTTGGGCCAGAAGATAAATTTTAAATTCGTCTCTTTCTTGTATAGGATTTGCGTATAGTTCCATATTAATACGCTAGGGGCGCAGTACAAAATTATATTAAAAAATACCTACGTTGCGATGGCGTCCAACTCAGATAAATAAAATCTTATTAATTACTGACATAGACCAATAACTAAAAGTCCCTTAATATCAATTAGAATAGAAAAACGTTAAAATGCGCAGAGGTTGTCTTATTGACAAAATCATCGCGGGTGTCTGAGAGACCGTGGGTTAAGGGTTTAAGTAAGGGCAGTTAAGGGTTAAGGTTTGCCTATCTAGGTGCTAAAAAACATACACAAACATAATTTTTCATACATATATTATTCATTACAAAAACAATTAATATTTACATTTTATATGTACCTACCATATAAACCTTGTGAGGTTTGTCTTGGCACTCACATTCGATTTCACACTAATATATAATAAGATTAATAATCTGGGCCTACCATACCTACTGCATCAGCTTTCATGTTCACTCCCTCGAGTATAGCACATAAAGATATGAAAGTACAAAAACGCTCCACTTATCGCTCAGCTCCTGAACACCCCAGCCCTGTCATAAATCCTGAACCTCAATATTTCCTCTTTAATTAAAACGTTATCAACGTTTGCAGTCATAATAAAGCAAAAAGCTAAATTGCTGAACTTGCGGCGGCACTAAGCCTATTTAATTAGATTTATAGGACTTAGAAGGTTCGTTACTTTCAGTTGTGTTTATGTTACTTTAGAATGGGAAGATAGGAATAACATGAAGAGGAAAGTATTTGACCTTGAAGAGGTTGAAGAGTATTTATTCAGATGAGTTAAGAGGTCAATCAGGAATTCTTTATCTCTGATAAAGTATATCGTAGATTTTAAATACAAAGATTTTTTATTTATAAATGGGTTACAGAACTAATGATGTATTGGCACAGAATAACAATATCGTGTATTGTTAAGAAATACTTTACGACTTTGATATCGTCGCAGTCAATCTATACAATTTTTGGTTTTGACAGCTTTTTGCCCACAGTACTTAGAATTAGTAATTTTTCGCTGTGTATGAGAATATGCCTTGTAGAGGTTAATTTGATCAAATTTTTATAATTATATGTTATATTTTTATGTTGATGCTACGCAAAATCGCTCCCAAATATAGAGGTATATTAAAAAAAATACAATTGAATTAATTTTTTTTTTTAAATTTAAAAAATACAAATTTATCACAGAACTGTACCTGTAATAAGAAACATAGTTGAAGAATACAGGAATAACTTTTAGAGCCAAAAAACCTTTTTTAAACGCATAGAGTCGCTCTTTGAAATCATGACTAATATACAATGTTATAACTTCTCACTTGACATTATGTGTCTCTTACACAAACAGAAAACTGTATAAACATGGAGCACTTTATATTGTTTTTGTCTTCTGTTTGTTAATTTAGTTGAGGACCTTATACTTTTTGTACATGTCCAATAAATGTTTAATAAATAATGCTGGACAACGCACATCATCATCTAGCTCCAAGCTAAGCAGAGCATGTGAGATGTTTACTAGACGATTGGTATTATTAAACACAATATAATTACATATTTTTCCAGAGGCCGGACTTGAATACACAACCTCCTGCGTCGTAGGTGGAGCTTCGCCCACTCCGCCACAGATGTCGTTTTTCCTATTTTATTCTTGTGTTGTTGTTCGCACAAATAGGACAACGTGGGACAAACCGTCAGAATTCATTTGTCGATTCTTTCAGCTCCCTTGGCGCGTATAGTTTGCGTAGAATGTTCGTCCAGTAACTCAGTACTCTTTTAGCTCAGCCAGCCGTATTTTAAATCGTTTTCAAATCCCATTACAGATTTTTGAACGTATAGCGCACTCAGCTTTTGCGCAGGTGACTGGCTGTCAACAGCTTTAACGGCATTTCATTAGAACCCAAGTGCCTTTGAAGTAGGTACATAATAGCTTTGTACCAATTTATTCGAAGTGAACAGAAAACGGGGTGCACTAATATCACGTAGACTACGTGTTATAGTGCAACCCACCTCTCGTAGTCGTTTGTAGGTTCTTCGACTAGAAAGCATCACAAAACTCGAGAAAAGTACCCACTACCTCGTAGGTTTCCTTTTAGCGAATGATCATTGACAGCTGAGCTCGTATCATGAAACCGAAGCTTTACATTTGCCTCGATAGCTCTAGACTAGATACGTGCATGAAGCTCACACTTCGCTTATGAAAGAAGTTACTTGTATAAGATATAGGTACAAATAATGATATTATATTGTTTAAACATCATTGGATACAACTAAATAAATCCGTAAATAATTAATGATAACTATTCATACTAATTTTGACCTCAAAACAATTCTACCCTTCCAATTACCCATTTACTTAGCATTGAATGCTGTTAAACTCCATTCAACGTCACAAACTCTTGTTGTATCTTATTTTTTATCAAATATCTTCTCATTAACAATACTACGTTTTGAAAAGCGTGAGAACAAATGACTTGAGCCAATACAACCAAGGAGGCTTTTAATAATTTAACCTTTATCCCACCATTCCTTTTAATCTCAAAGCTTTTTATTGGTAGTTAACAATCCAGCATTCAGTGCACAAACATGTGTAAGAAACGTCCATCTATCATTAGAAACAGGTAGGCTATATCTGGAGTTTAATCCCAGTAAATGTTACGTCATGACCTTCGGCCGAATGTGGCATCCAATTCATTTTGATTACAAAATTAACAACGAATCAATAAACAGAGCCGTCACCATGAAAGACTTGGGTGTCACATTCGACCGAAGGCTTACATTCCATGACCACATTCGTTCTCTGGCCAAGGAGTCATTCAGGCGTCTTGGGTTCGTCCTCAGAAACGCCCGTGATTTCGAGAGTGACCATGTGGTTCGCCTGCTATTTTCGGCACTTGTTAGGAGCAAGTTGGAAAGCAGCGCTTGTGTCTGGAACCCGCACGAGGTTACTTACACCCTCATGCTTGAGAAGGTGCAAAAAAAGTTCCTGCGGTTCCTCTATAAGCGTTGCTTTGGTTACTACCCTTACCTTTATCCAACTAAGTTTTTACTGGGATGCTTAGGCTTCAACTCGCTGGAGACGCGGCGTGCTTACGACCAAATAACCACGATCTGCAAGATACTCCACGGAAAGATTGACGCTTCGGAATTGAGTAACGAGCTGTGTCGACTCTACGTCCCAAACAACTACTGTCGGGGTCGAAAACATAGATTACTTGCTGTGCCGCAGTGCCGTACGGCAGCGCGGTCGATGTCACCTGTCCCGCGAGTACTCAACGCTCTCAACGCTCTCCTGGACGACAGCCCCAATGTTGACTTGTTCGATGATAAGTGGACTAAATTAATAAGAGAGTGTTTTTTATTTTGTGAACGTCATGGTTAAATTATTTTTTTTTTTTTGTGTGTATTAGAATATTTGTATTATTATTGACTATTTGTAAGTAATTGTATATTTAATATCTGTTAATTAATGTAATTGGTTGTAATAACCGTTTTAATTAATTAAAATAAATAAATAAATAAATATCTAAAATTTTTAAAAAGTCCACATCGCATTAAAGGCGTTGATCAAATTACTCTGCATTGGAGAGGTTTTATTCTCTTTGTTTCTCTGAACTAACCTCCTTTCTGTAACTAAATGTTACAAAAAGGAGGTTGGTAGTCCCCACCTCTCAACGACGACGGTTCTTTTTTCGAATATCATGCTTCAAATCACTAATCACCAATTTGCCGTTCAGCGCCACCTGTTGACAGATTGCTTAACATCAGAACGCGCAATCCGAATTAGTGTCAAAACAGCGAGGCCGAAAGGGCGAGGCGGGTGCCCTTGCCATTAATCATTACAACACATTGTCCTTTTGAGAGGCTTATTTTTGTTGAAATTTGGATTTAGGAGAATAAAGGATCATTATAACCTAATAACCTAAAAGCGAAAGTAATTCTGTCTGTCACGCCTAAGCGGCTGAACGAATGCTACTGTTTCATGAAGGTAAACCTATCCGGGCATATTTTTTTTTGTTGTCTTTGCCGTTTATCCATTGTCCTCCCGACATATCTACTTTGATTCCAATACAGAAACTATGGAACACAAAATAGCAAGAAGCTTTACCCCCATATTCATAACACCTTTAGAAGAAAACCGGCATCGCGCATTAATTTTTACACACGTTGGGTTTATTATACTTATTGAACATTCCCTTACATTTTGCAAATATTCTATATTCTATGCTCTTCGGGGATAATAATAGGATTCTAATGATGAAATAATTTTTCAAATCGGTGCAGTTGTTTTGGAGCCTACTCAATTCAAACAAACAACCAATGAAACAAATCTTACCTTTTTATAATATTAGTATACAGAAGTACTTACTTAAACAGTTTCTAAGCAGTTTTATTTTTCACTCTGACTTAGGTCTATAGAAAAAAGAGTCATAAATATTACAATATTAATCAAAAGACAACTATTAATAAGGCTTAGTATTGAACACTTTAAGTAGTTACAGCCTTTACTAACAAAGAAAATTACAATTATTTAACTAAATAAAAACTAGTATTTACAATTGAACCAATTGAGCCAACTGCAGACTGTTGCGAACAAACTACAGGTAGCTCAACTGATCCATATCAATACCAGTTGGAAGTGTACCCAAGATGCAAAATATAAAAAAAATATGTAGTAGTTACATATTTCTATACTTATTAAATTGGTAATATATCCTTATTATGTGATAATGATAACCTCACGTTTGTGTAGTCTGCCAAACAGCTGTAAAGTGCCGGTATCATAGGCACCTTTAGGTTACCATGTCCTCTTAAATACGTGAGGAGTTTAATAGGAAATTTTTTCGTGGTATAAAATACCGAAAGGCAGGAAAGATATGTAGGTATTCTTTGTTGTATCCAAACCAAAAATCCCGCATTTTCAGTCAGTCCACTTCAATCAACGCTTCAAAACAGACTGCAGTGCGTGCCGTATCGCATAACGATTTTCTTTTGTGCCCATTTCAAAGGTGGCAAAGTGACAGAATAGCTTATCGTCAGAGAGCTTTCCCTTTTGACAACTTGCCCGGAATAAGAAACAGTCCGAGAGTGGCTTTTCTTTGAGCTTCGAAGCTTCTGGAAAAAATAAGTGGGTACGACTCAGTGTTAGCAAACTCGTCATCTGTGAAAATGGAATTCACTTCGTTTTAGTAGCGACATAAGATTAGGAATACATATGTATACCTATACTTATTTATACAAGAAGACCTAGTCAATATTTCACGCTCTTTAGCACCGCTGGGACCCATACCGCTGGGCCACAATACAATATGACAAATGTATTCGCTGCAGTTTTAACCAGATGAATAAGTCTCAAATGGTATTGATATAACTATTATAGTAAAAAAAGTTAAATAAGAAATTAAAACTTTATCAAACTGTAAGTATATTTGGCCAGCAGGCTGATAAGATTAGAAGGTAGAAGCATGCCTATCTTCCGAGGACAACTGTGAGGCGTGATGCGGCGGCAGATTTGGCCTTAGATCTAAAGAGGAGCAAATTATGCAGGCCTAAATAGACCCTACGCATTAGCTCGCCTTTGAAACTAAGTAACGATATACGGGTTCTTAAAATTTTTATTTTTATTTTTATTAAAATATCTAACTATTGAAGCGACGCGTGACGAGAGCTGGATACGTACTGGATGCCTGTGAGTATCTGGCATAGCGCAGTAAGCGATCAGTTGAGCGACCTTTAGATTGTTTGATAATTTATTTATTTAATATGTCTATTTCAAGAACATCCTATGAAAGCAAGCCGGCCTATCTTATAAAATTATTTCCCTTAACATGCCGTAACTACCGACACTTATAAACTTTTAACGCAATTTCGGGGGGTGTTTAATAAAGCATTTTCACACCCCGGTGAAGTTTAAATCTGTTTTAGACGATAATTGACTATTAGCAAGTTTTCAGGTTCCTTTATCGATCTACCCCTTATTTTGGAAATGGGTCATGCAAGACATAGAGATCATTTTCATCAAGATTTATTTTCTTTGATGAAAAGCATTGAAAATTAAATCTTTGCAATATTCGACGATATTTTAGAAGGGCAAAGTTCAGTTGTTTGGGTGACGACGGCGCCAAAACTATTACGCGGTTCACTGAAAATAAGCTTAGCTGAGTTCTACATCTATCTATGAACGAATTCATACATGAATCCACGTAAATAAGCTATAATAAAATCGAATAAAATATAATAATTTATTCAGGTAAAAAATTTTACATTAACATTAGGTTAAAAGTGCCAGAGCCTTAGGATTTCTCACCGTTCAGTAAAAGTATTATAAGGTAGGTAGGTGTTATAATAATCTAAATACTTAGGTAACAATCTTGTAAATTATTATGAAATTCAGTAGATTAAAAAATGATAAAAACCAATAAATATCGGGTACAATTTGTTAATAAAAATTTTTGACTGACTTTTCATTGACTGAACTTATCTCAACAATACCTAAAATCTAAATATAATAATACACCTAAGTATTTAGACAATAACTAGTGTTAGGCTAGCAACGATCATCTTCATTAAATTACAAAAAAAAAAATCTAAATTGTTTCGATACAAAGCTCACATAAATACAACGTACTAAAGCCCTAAGGATGTTGCTTGGTAGGTTGTTATTTTGTATTCACCAAGAATTTCCCGTGCCCTATAAATCACTATAGAAGCAACAACTTAATAAGGGGATAGGCGAGAGGGCCCTTGATAAACGACTGAGCTTTGTCCTTGAGGTACCTACTTTATTGTTTATTGGGTTTTTTCCGCCAATAATTCAATATTGGCGGTCAATGGGGTCAAACTTGTAGAGTTCCGTAAAATACTGTGGTAAAATCCTTACTTATATTATAAATGCGAAAGTAACTCTGTCTGTCTATCCGTTTTATACGAATAAAACACTGAATTGATTTTGATGAAATTTGGCACAGACGGTGTCCAGACCGGGAAAAAGGAGATAGGATATTTTTTATCCCCGTGTCATTTTCCCGCGGGATAGTATAGCGATACGCGATATAACCGAATCCTATTTTTTATATTATTTACTAATTATTTAACCATTTTTGCATTCTACGCTGATGAAGTCGCGGGCAAAAGCTAGTTGTCAAATAATGTTACAACTTCTAATAGAGTACGAGTAACTAGGTGATCGGAATGCTGGCTAATATTTCTTCAACGGCAACGCTGTCTGTAGTATGGTTACTCACCAGACTGAATCTGCAGCCTTGTTGCCTAACTTGAAATCCATTACCAGTGAACTTCAAACCGATTACCAGTTGTAGACCCAGTCAGTATGTTGTCGGTATCGTCTAAGGTATACAACTTCTCTTCGGTTTCAGCTATTTACACAATAGGAAAGTGACAATCGAAGTCCAGGCTAAGTTTGAAATGCCAAACTGAAGCTGATTACGATTACCAGTTGAGTTAGACAATAGAGCCGCGGGTCTGTTCTCTAACTGAAACTATCTCTGGTCACCAGGATAAAATGACTAGTGTATACTGGTGAACCGTAGTAAAGACGAGTTTTTCTTTTTTGTGACGGTTAAACTTTTATTGCCTAATCAATTTTTCAATAACTGTGATACTTTCTGATAAAATGGTGAATTTGAGTAGCTCTTAGTGATGGACCTTATTAAACCGCTTACCTTTTCTCTTGACCGCTAGTAATAAACTTGAATTATTTATACCTCAATATTAAAGTTACTGCTTTCTTAACGAACTTGAACCACAAAATAAGTTAACCGAGTTAATACAGACGAAAATAGCAATGGCACTTGACCGATATTCAAGGAAATTGGGGGTTTCTTAAATTTCACTTGGAACCCTTACAACAGCTGGCTGTGAATTTCAAATACAGCGTCTTTTTCCGTCGCAAAAGGACCACAGAAGACTTTTGAAAGTACGATGTATATACAAGGTAGGTATCCTATAAAGTACATATCATGAATTATACCGTTTGTAATTTTATTTTCAAGACCCAACAAAAACGACTACCTACGTAACCTATTAAATTGTTGATTTATTGTGTATAATGTGAAATTTTAGGGCTAATCAATTCTTTTTTTGGATGAAGTATCGCCCTCTTTATTTATCAGCCAGGGTTATCCCAGTTCAGGGCAAAGGCCTCACTCCCTTTATTTCGGTTTTCCCGGTTCTTACATGCCATGGGCCAGTCTGGAAGTTGCACATCTAATTCATACCGCAAGCATTGCTTTGGGAGAGTAAAAAAGAAGAATTTACAATGGAATAAATTGAGCAAACTTTTGCATTGCATGCTTCGCTGTATGGCAAAGCCGATGCGCTGCGCCAGATACTCACCAGCTCTGTCACTCGTCATCGCTTCGGCCAGAAACTCAGATTTTTTTTTTAAAACTTGGAGATCTTCGGTATCCCGGTTCGTACTCCACTCCTGCGTCTCAACTCAAAGGAAAGCATATAAGTAGGCTCTGTCCAAACCTGCATTTGCGCGAAGATCCTCGGCCAAATCTGCCCTATCTGCCCACGGGTTTCGAAGGATTCGTAAGATGGTAAGGCGTACGTTTATCGACGAATGTAGCTACCGATACCACGGCCTCCCCACTCTCATGTACATAAATCGTTTATTAACTATTATGAGATGAAGTCAAGAGTAAAAACTTCGATGATTCGATTCGCACCACAGAGCGAAACCGCTCGTGTACACCCCGCTTAACCAGTGAGTGGCATAGACTAAATAACAGTACCAACTGGAGCGTCTTGCGATAAATAAATTGCGGGGAGGCCCTTAGAAATTCAGAGAACGAGTAAAGGTCATCGAGACAAACCGCGATGGCAAAGAACAGATAGGTCGGTATTATATTATCTGTAGCTGCGTAGGATTTTTTGCACAACAAGGAACAGATGGGTACACAGAAAAGAAAAGTCAAAACAGGCGCGTACGTATTTACAGAATAAGTTGGATGTATTTTGTTATTCAAGAATATTTTGAATACATAGTTTACTTTAGACACATTGTAGTTTGAAGTAACTAGGAATTATTGAAGACGGCTGTGGCGCAGTGGAGGTTGGGGGTTCGATTTCCGCCTCTATTTACTATGAGACAGCGCCATAATATTATGTATAAATCATTTGAAATAAAATGTTAATTACTGACCTCGAAAAACTATTTATTTATACTGTTTTTTATTTTATTTTTATTTATTTATTTTAGGGGAAATATAGGTACTATGTTGTCTTCATAAATAAGGTGTTTAGCACTAAAGTGACCACTAATAGGTTCCCACAAATAGCTACATTTTGAACAATAATAAAAAAACAAACACCATGCAATTTAAATTAAATCAAATTAATGCCTATATTAATATTATAAATTATAACTAGAGTTCTTTCATCTGTACTCTACCTTTATCTCTGCCAGCTAAAAATAATATTAATAATAAAATTATTATAAGCAATTTTTTTGTACTAATTTTTTATTATTCATTGTAATTTTCTTTGTTCATAAAGGTTTTACCCTTCATTTAAAAATATTATAGTTATTAATAATACATTTATTAATGTCATTAATAATACATGTCATAAATACGAGTAGGAACAATTCTGACAGTGAAACTCAGTGAACAGTTTTACTCTTTGACCCATTTTCCGTCAGTTAGATCGACTGAATCACGATTTGCGATACCCTCCCAGATTTACAGCATCTAATTGCTGAACCACATGGATAGTCTTGCTAATCTAAACTAACCCAGCTGAAGTTAATGCTTTGAATTGTTTCCGCAAGTTGAAGCTAAAGCTACAATATCTTAGATTCTTATGAGTTCGGAATTCGAGCAGATTGAGTTAGGCAAATAAACAAACAAATAATATATAAATAAATAATGCTGTTCAATTCACACAGCATTATCTAGCCCTAAGCTAAGCAGAGCTTGTTTTATGGGTACTAGTTAACCGATGTACCTAATAATATACGAGTACATAGATAGATATCTTTTATTATCTTTATTTTTATATGCACCGCGCCACAGAGGTCGCCATGCACGGACAAATCATTCATTAATTCAATCATTCATCAATCTTTATTTCTGCAGCTTTGCAGGAGTCGAAACTTTACCAAGCTGCAGATTATTAGAATCAATATTTATAATCTCTGCAGCTTTCAACCAGAGTCGACACGTTGCCAAGCTGCAGATTTTAAGACCCACTAATATACTTACTATTCATAGATAAGCTCTGATGGAATGTCCTGCTAAAAATTTCATTATTTACAACGTCTGTGGAGTGATATCTCTTAGCTTCATGTCTTCGGTGAACATGCACCTTAATCCTTACATACGAGCAGTACGAGACTGAAAACCATGTTACGGGCATGTTTACGTCACGTAGACAGTAGTCAGGTTGGTGTCACGTTCGCCACGTAGCGCTCTTCTATGGAACAGCACTTAAATCGCCTCGATAACATACATACTATGTCTCGTTGGGAAATTTTTGTTCAATATAGGGATGCTATTATTATTATTTATTAAAGATTATGGTTTTGCAACTCTATATTCCAAACAATTTGCGCATAATTCCGCGTGCAGGATTTAGTAGAAGAACACTTTTAATTTACTACGTAGAATTAGTACCTTATCTATTACTTACCTCCTAATACATATAACTTTAGACCAGTCTTAATTTTTATACGTTTAAGAGGGTAGCGGTAAGATACATCTAGATTAACACTTAGAATAAATATCCGTTTAATTATGCTAAGAGTGAGCTAAGGTTTCCTAAAAAACTTAAGCTAAATTGGTGCCCGTTCGACGAGGCAGTCCAAATATTCCCCAAAATGTACTATCTTAAACTGCGACTTTTTTTTTGTAAATTGGTGTGATTTGATTTTTTAAACAGGTGGTTTAAACTTTATGCTATGATAACGTAATTTCTTCGAAATTCGTTCGAGAATTTGAAATATCTGTAGATCTTCAAATTCTTGAACAACATCTGTTTGCTATCGTCTGAGTACCTAGCTAGCTATTGACCTGAAAGTTTTCATGTTTATAATGTAAGGAAGTCGTTTAAATAGGTAAGAAACTAAGATTTTGCATTGCTTTTGAAAAAAAACATGACTGCTGACAATTGGACCAAATTATTGAGCGAGTGTTTTTTTATTTTGTTAACGCTAATAATTTTAATATTTTCTTTGTGTAAATTATATTAAGTGACATTCTATAACTATTGACTATTTGTTGTAAGTAATGCTGTATTATGATTATATCTTTTTAATTTCTGTTGATATTGGTTTCAATTAAATATACCTAATTATGATTTTTATAAGTTACAGTTTTTAAATATACCTACTCGAAATTATTTTAAAATTACGATCTGCTCAAAAACTTTTCACTTACATCCTTATTCAATGAGCACCAAATAACGTAAGCATTTTATAATAAATTCACCACTACCGGTAGACTTATACAAGTTCAAAAATAAACAATATACAGCCCGCATGCAAATCAACAACAACAACAACATCACCAGCCTATAATAGTCCACTGCTGGACATAGGCCTCCCCTAATGAGCGCCATAGATTATGGCATCATTAATTTAATGAAGAGGATTTCAAAGCTTTAAAATAAACTCAAGCAATACGCCCGGCATTCCATTAACGTAGACGAACGAAGTCCGAAGCTTTCGGAGTATTCTGTAGCGTGATCGTAAAATTAATAATTTCTCATACAAAATAAATAAAAGAACTCCTAGGACTATTTCTATGTAGGCTCTCCAGGTTTTAAAAAAAAATATCTGAGCGTCTGGTCGAAGCGAGTGTACCTACCTACCCGAGAACTGGTCAGTATCTGGCGCAGCGCATCAGCATTGCCATTTCAGCATCTTGGGTATACTTTCAACTGATATTGGATCAGTTGAGCTACTTGTAGTTTGTTTGCAACAGTCTGCAGTTAACTTAATTGTTTCAATTTTAAAACAAGTCTAATTTGGTTATTTTATAGTGTTTAATATTTTTGATATTTCGATTTTGATATTTTAGCTAATTGTTATTTAGATTTCTACTTTCTAGGAATAAGTCCTGTTAAGTGTTAGTCGGATTTCCCCATTCCAGAGTCATATTGTAATTGTCATAATAATTTAAACCGTAACAATTATTTTAGTAAAACTACAATGGTTAACAAGAGGTAGAAATATAAATATTGTACTAAATTGACAAGAATATTAAGTTCAATCTAACGAGCTCATCGTACAACAAATCACCCGCTCATTCAAACAGTATATGACAAGAAAATAATCTATTTATTTAATTGCCCGTAAACGCGAAAAAGGCAATTTAAGAGGGACTTTCCAAATGGACTCTGTAGGCTTGGAGCAAATTTATTGCGATCACAAATAATCTTTTCTCTCGGTGCTCGGAAATACAAAACATTCATTTAAAATTTCTTATACAAGACAGTCTCAGGCCGAGTCTTTTGTATTTTTGTGGCAAACGGGCTAAATTGGGTCGTTTATATTCGAATACTTTAACAAAAAACACAAACCTACATCCGTGTTGTTTGTTCATCCATAGATTTTTTTATTGATCCACACTACCAAACTCAACTTTTGATAAGTTATAATTTTATGTTCATTATTTACATTCTGCACTTGTTTCATAAATGTAAATATATTTGCAGTCTAATTTGGTTCTGTTACTAAATGTAATTTTCTTGTTACAAGTATAAACTATTTTCCTAACCTCGATTTTCTTTATAACTTGTTTCTTGACTTGTTTTAGTATTATTTGTAAGCCTAAACAAATAAAGTTATTGAAAACATAATTTTCTGTGTTTTTATAGAGGAAAAACCATTTCTAAAACCGATGAAAAAACTCTGACTAGATTTGTTTTGTAATTTAATAAGATAAGTGAAAGGTTATTAAGGAAAATCTGTAAGGAAAAATTGTTTAAATATACTTTTCAAGATGATATTTCATACTTTCTCAATACTTAAAAGTAGGAACCACCTTTTTATTCTACGTAAGGAGGAATATTTCATCCACAAAATGCAATATTCGAAGTTGGTTCCTGAAACTGACGTCGAAAATGGAAAGTCATACATAATCTATAACAATATTCTCCGCTTTGCAAACGTATCTCATCTATTCAAATTGAAACACAGAAATATAAACTACGAGACAGGTCTAATATTTTTAAAGTTAAATTACTTAGTGTAAGGGTTTTACTTGCAAAGAAAAATACAAATAAATACAATTGTGTTAAGGAAGTAAACAAGTTACATAGGTAAACCAAATGTGACGTGTTATTCTTAAAATTTACGAAATAAATGATAAATATTAAAGATAAGTATGATTTATAATTATAACAGAACCAAAATACACCTAATATTTACAATTGAAACGGTGGAGCGCAAACTACAGGTGAATTTTGGTACAGCTCAACAGATCTGTAAAACTCATCTTCGAAAGACACAAAATATATAAAATCATCAGAAAGCTGCCAACGTGACGATGTCAACTCACATTGCAACACCGTTTTTCCTTTTCAATCGGCATCGGAGCCATAATTTAGTACAGGCAGGAATGAAACAAATAAAATGATTTAAAATTTTCTACCAACCGTCAACTATGGCTGGTTGGAAGGATGGTTGAGACTAAATCATAGCAAACGTCTGTAGCTAATGATGAGTCTGTAAATGTTTACGTGATGTGAAATCAAAAATCTCTGAACCTTTACTCTGATCACAACAAGAAGATATACCTACCTACCTAGTACAAATAAAATTATAGTATTAACAAAATAAAATAATGACAACTGTTACGACGCAGCGCATCAGCATTGCCATACAGCGAAGCAATGCAGCCAGCATCTTGGGGACACTTCCGACTGGTATTGATATGGATCTGTTGAGCTACCTGTAATTTGTTAGCAACAGTCTGCAATTAGCTCAATGGTTTTAATTTTAAATACTAGTTTTAATTTAGTTATTTAATTGTAATTAATATTCTGTTATTACTATACCGTTACAAAAATTACAAGTATTATACACTTAATCTATTAAATAACAAAACTCAATCGTCATCAGAATGCAGAGTGCTCATAATGCTATCAGCATTGCCACGTTGGATATGCTAAGTCACCTACTACAAATATATTACACATAGATATTCAAAAAGGTTATTGAAACTGGAAAAATTTCAACATATAGAAACGCTATCTCAGTTCAGGTGCTGTTAACCGTGCTTATACATAAAGAGGTTCGACTAAGCATCTACTGTACACAATATTTCGTCTCTAACAAAAAGCATTTTTTCAGAACCCGAGAGCAAAAACGCTCCTCAACGAGTTGAACCCGACATGATAAATTATGTAATTTGCCGCCGCTACTGAAGTTGGTGCCTGCTAGGGTAACCTCTGGTCACTATCATCATCAGCTACAAAACTAAAAGTCAACGGTAGCAGTTCCTTCAGGATCTGTCACAGATTTTCAAATAAATAAGAGCATCAGGCTGCTCATACAGAATTTATTTGATTGTTTTGACTTAACTTAAATCGACATCGTACCCTTAATTTTAAGTTGCTTTTAAGAATGGAAGAATTTTTAAATTATTTCCACTCTCGGAAGAAATCATTGAGCATACATTAAAAAACACAGTCGAACATAAAAAACACCCTCCTTTTTTCGAATTCGATTAAAATGGGGAATGACCTCTTTACTACCAAAATAAATTTCGCGAACTGGAATAACCAGGGCCTTTATTCACTATTGCCAATCCCAACGTGTTTCACAGATATGACAAGACAGCGGCGTGGAATCGAACAAAATCGTATTTACACATGTGACGTCACACGGTTTGGGCAAGGAATCTCCCATTTCCCATAGAGAATAAGGCCCTTGTTAGGTACAAACTTCCCTAAATCCATTGTCGCATCAACAAGCTTTCATGCGGCAATAACAATTATTCTTCATTACCATCATGGAATCAAATCGCACATTTCAGTTACGTACGCTAATGTGATTTCATTGCGTCGTTTTAGCATGACGTGTACTTTTTGTAAATAAATAAATAAAATTAAATTTATTCCTTTTATTTTGCACATAAAAATCCACACAGGGAGCTTTAGTGAAAACTATGTACAATAAAATTAAAATTGTTAAAACGTTAGGTACTACAATTTATAGTGCTAATTAATCATACATTATTTATTATTTGTTTGTTTTTGTTTGTTTATTGAGATGCAAAAAAACATAAAAGAATGATATCACAACTTAAAATTAACATAATAAAGTCACGTCACGCAAAAAGGGCCCACCTGTGGCCTAGTTGCGGAAATCAGTCCAGAAACAAGTAAGTAATATAATAAAGATCTAACTTGACTATTACATTAAATTACCGTAATTGCAATTTATGTACTCGTGTCTCGTATATTGAATAGACTCAGTTAAAGTGAAAACATCTTTTATTCCAAATCCAACCCACAATAGGTAATCTATAGACTTAAAGAATATTAACTCAAAACCTTGAATTCATTGAAATTCCTCAAAAACTCGTCGCCCCAAAAAAGAGAACTTAGTATGAGTTTTGCGTAGTTTAAGAAAACTATAAAGTTTTCGTTCTCTTTTCACCCGTATCCATGAGTATGGATCCGATTCGCATATTCTTCGTGTCACGTTTCCGCCTCGTTCCCGTATTTCTTCGGATTTTTGGCACACGTATTTCGCGCGCGGGTTTGGAAAGGCCTTCAGAGCCTTGCTGAATAGTTCACGTTTTTATCGAATTATTTTAAATAATGTATTGCATTTTAACCGACTACCGAAAAAAGAGGATTTTCTATGTTCAGCTGCATGTTTTTATTTTCATGTACATTCGTCGTTGTCTCCGTCAATTACGAACCGATTTTGAAATTTCTTTGGATATTGTTTAGAAAATGATCACGAGGTGGTGGAATTTTAGTCCAGAGGGATAAGTATTTATTCCGCAAGACTGTAAAATTAAAGAATTCGAAAAATATGATAAATTTTAACAAAACTATAAAATTATAACCGTTAATTTTGACGGGTAAGCGGTAAACTAACACTTTTTCCGTTTTGTTACTGTGCTAACCCACACCCACACATCCTAGCTACTCAGAGCTTGTATTCGTGTATAAGATTCATTAAGGTTTTATTTAATTACATTTTATGAAAAATTTAATATTACCTATGTCCCTTCAAAACAAGACCGAATAGGTTTCTTCTAGACCTTCGTAGTACATCGCCAGCCACATGGTATAATTAGGACAAAACGAACATCTATTCCATAGAAAAAATACATAAAGCTTAGTAAAAGTACATCATACGGATGAAGATCATGTAAACAATTTTTTTTAAATAAAAAAAAATCATTTATTCAGGTCGTTAATACAAATCTTCCACATCGAACCCGTATCATCTGTATTGTAAGCGACAGCTCACTGCACCATAATTATTAAAAGACTTTGAACCTGCCGCTATTTTAAAATACTTAAAAGCCTCTCTGGGCTGTCTTAAGCATTATATAAATCCTACGATCTCACTTTTAATTGGATTTAGCAAACGTCGCCCTCTAGTTGAAAAACTCATGAGACAGGTTTCCAAGCCTTTGCAAAGGAATGTCAAGTTACATCAGCTTCACAGCAAAAATACGCCGGCGACGCAGGGCTAGCGTTCGATTCCCCCCTTAAGACAAATGTTTGTAATTTCCCCAAACATTTGTCCATTGTTATCTATTGTTTTAATTATATCAGTCAGATAGTACCTTTTTTTTTTTTTTTTTTTTTTACGATGGGAAAATGCTGTTTGCGCATTCCCTCTAGCATGAGGAGAGCTAGAGGGGTATGTTGGACTCTCCACTGGGCTACTAACGGAATGTTAGCAGTTAGTGACATACCAACTAAAAACCCATCGATATTTCCTCTCTCACCTTAGTGCCAGAGCGTCGTCAAACCACTCGTCGCCAGACGATTCGTTGGACGACGCACTGGCACTTGACAGGGTTGCGGGTTCCCGGTTGGATTCGACCGCTACCCTGTCGGTGATCATCCGTCTTGGACGGATCCCTATTGTAGTCCCTTGAAAGGGCGAGGCATGTCCCGGAGTATTTTGGGCGTCCCTCTCCGTCGGAGACCTGTGCAATGCTGGGGTGGTTCTCCTCGTACCATTGCCCAGCTGGTCTCCATCGAGCGGAAGAAGGCGATGGAATTGTCGTCGCCTCCTTCCGGTCCTCCGTTGGCGGAGCGGCTCAGCTTGAGGGTTTTCCTCCCTGATACGCTCAGCTGCTTCTTTTTTAGAGATCACGTTCTCGCAGAAGGTGACCATGGCTTCCCAGGCCCTCTCGCTGTCAAGCATGGCTTTCACCAAGCACGGCAGCGAGAGGTCCTGACCAACTACATTTTTCAGCTCTTGACGCTGCATCGACCAAGCGCTACACTCCTCCAGGGTATGTTGTGCTGTATCCTCGAGGGCGCTACAGTGATGACAGGCAGGAGTTGCCTCTCTTTTTGCAACGCGGTGCAGATATTGCCCAAAACAACCATGTCCAGTCAGGACTTGCACCAATCGAAACGTGAGAGCACCATGTTCTCGATGCAGCCACTCTTCCAGGACAGGACGTAAGGCGTCGATAGTCCACCGGCCATAGCGTGCGATTTCCAGTTCTTCGGCCCACTCCTGGATAGCAGCTTCCCTCGCTTGTTCCCGCGCAAACTGTATTTCCTGGGGAGCCAGTCGGTGCCCTTGCGCCTGTTCCTCCTTTTTATACTCATGTAGCTTTGCAAGAACCCTTCCTTCTAGATCCCATGGCAAAGATCCCGCGAGTACACAAGCTGCTCCGTATGACACAGTGCGGTAGCCGCGTATCGTCCTGATTGCCATTAATCTCTGCGGTTTTCGCAGGAGAGCCCTGTTTTTGGCAATCAGAGCGTCCGCCCACACTGGTGCTCCATACAGGGCCATGGAGCGGATAACCCCTGTGAAAAGACGGCGGCAGGATGTTCTGGGTCCACCAAGATTGGGTAAGAGGCGAGCGAGAGATCCTGCTGCACTTTGAATCTTGGGGGTCAGCTTCTGGAAGTGCTCTGTAAATTTCCAGGCTCTGTCCAGCGTAAGTCCCAGATATCTCATGCGAGTTGTTAGCATGATTCGTACGTCGTTTACTATTATATAGGCACCAGCTGGTGGCTTACCACCTTTACCATAAAATAGGAGAGCCTCCGTTTTCTCTAAGGCCACCTTTAACCCCAAGAGTTGTATGCGACCAACCAAGAGGGTTGATCCCACTGAAGCCAAGTGAGCGACTTCTTCGTAACTGCGTCCCCGGGCGATGAACAGAGTATCATCAGCGTAGCAGATAACGTGTGTCCGGGGAAGCAGGGAACCGCGAAGAACCCAATCGTAACCTATGTTCCAGAGTAATGGTCCCATCACTGACCCCTGTGGAACACCGGTAGTCATGCGCCTGGCACAGACTCTACCATGCTTATCAATGTAGAGAACGTCCCGCTCCCTTAGGTAGTGCTCTACAAACCGTCGGAGGTAAAGTGGTACTGCGTGAAAACGCAGTGCTTCATCAATGCATGCATAGGGAAGACTGTTGAAGGCATTAGCGATATCTAATGATACTGCTAACGCGCGTTCTCCTTGTGCAATAGCTTCCTCTGTGATGTGCTTAAGTCGCAGTAGAGCATCTATGGTTGACCGCCCGGCTCTAAAGCCATACTGTTCCTCTGATAAATTTGGACCTTCTATCACCAAATGCTCAACTATACGGGCAGCCACTACGCGCTCGAGAAGTTTACCCATCTCATCGAGTAAAATGATTGGTCTGTAACCGGATGGTGAATCTAGAGGACGTCCCTCTTTCCGAAGCAGGCAAAGGCGACCGTCCTTCCACACTTTGGGAAACTGGCCCGCTTCAAGGCAGGAGTTGAATAGCTCCTTAGCTCGATCCCCTAGATGTTTAAGAGCACGTGCCAAAACACGGCCTGGTACACCGTCAGGACCTGGGGCAGTCTTTTTAGCCCGTAGATGTATTATTGCTCTACCAAACTCCCCCTCGGTAATTGAGGGGATTTCCATGTCGGAGGGTTCCATAGGCACTGATATTGCCATAATGGGAGGTTCGTGTGGTGGACACTCAGGAAATAGGCCCGTTACTACGTGATCAAGTAGTTGGGGCTCAAACGATTCGGTCGGAGGTGCCCGGTTGCTCAGTTTTTTTCTTACAGTACGATACGGGCGCCCCCACGGGTCTCTATCGAGTTCCTCCAGAAATTCAAGCCAGCTTTCTTTTTTAGCTCTGAAGATAGCTGTCTCTAGGGTCTTTTTGGCATGACGGTAACTCTCGTAGAGTTGCATCACCTCATCCTCAGAATGGCGCCTTCTGCGACATCGCGCGTATGCTCGGCGTGAGGTATTGCAGGTGGATCGGAGAGAACCTATTTCGTCCGACCACCAGTACACTTGTTTTCTCTCTGGAAGCTTCTGTACCCGTGGCATAGCTGCGTCACACACTGCTGTAAGAGTTTTGCGCAGATGCTCTGCCAGCATATCTACTCCATGAAGCGACGTTGGAACTGGGCACCAGCTCTGCACAATGGCTGCTTCCTCAGCCTGCTCTTTATTAAGGCGTTTCATGGACCACCGTGGAAAAGCATTTGAGCGTATGGCTGGTACATCCTGATGACCAGAGGAGGAACAGATTTCGAACCTGATGTACCGGTGGTCTGATAAGGTCTCCTCGTTCTCAAGTACCCGCCAGTTACGGGTGCGTGCTGCGATAGCAGGGGTAGCAAAGGTAACATCGACTATCGATTCTCCCTGCCATCTCACACATGTGCTCACTGAACCTCGATTTAGGAGAACAAGACCTGCAGCTGCAGCCCAATTCGCTACAGCTGCTCCTCGGTTAGTGGTAGAGGGGCATCCCCAGGCCACTGCCTTTGCATTAAGGTCCCCCATCACAATGACTTGCGATGGAGACATTCTCCCAACTAGACCGCTTAGCACTCGCAGATAGGTTTCAAGATCCGACAGACTTTTGTTCGGGGAGAAGTACGTCCCAATGAGTGTCAGTTCTCCCCACGCCACAGCGACATAGCCTGGCCCTCTCTCCCGAGCCGAAAGTGGACAAGACGATGTAGGCGCATAAATAGCCACTAATCCGTCAGTATCACCGACCCAATTAGGACTGTCGGGTACAGTGTATGGCTCGGCAGCTACAGCAACGTTAATAGACCACTCTGTCATTACTTGTGCAAATAAGCTTTGCGCAGCAGCGCAGTGGTTTAAGTTCGTCTGAAGAAGGTTGTATTGGGACCTAGACATACTAGTCTGACATTACAACCTCCTCCGCAGACTCTACAGCGGGGGAGGATTGAAGTGTTGGAATGGATATACCCCTGACAGCAGGAGGATTGCATTGCGTGCTTCCCATCCTGTGGCGAGCAGGCCGCTGTAGGTCGGAACATACGGCGCAATGAGGCTCTATTGCCTTACAAGACGCGGCCATATGATCTTCTTTCCCGCATCGGAAGCATAGTGTACCGCGATCTTTTTCTGAGGGACATAGCTGACGAGTATGGCCAATACCCATGCATCGGTAGCAGCGCATAGGGCGTGATTTAAGGCTAGAAACCCGTGCAGAGCTCCACCCGACTAAAAGTCGGCCTTTCTCGGTCACCGCTTTGGCCGCTGTGGCTGGGCATCGCACGTAAGCTACACCTGTAGCTCCAGGCCTAGACCTTATATCCCCGACTTTAATGTTGTCACTACGACAACCCGCTTGCGATGCGATTGCCGCCACAACATCTTCCTTATTTATGGAATCATCCAGGCCATGGATTCGTAAATCCACACAATTTACGGGGCGACCAATTCGAGCAACTTCATGAAGAGTTGACTGTAGTCTCTCCGCTAGAAGGTCCGCTTTCGTACCACTATCAGTTCCTGGGAGTTCTAACATTCTGGCTCCAGTAGCGGTCACCCTAGACCGGACACCGTCAATACCCAACTCGGCTAAGTTAATAGAGGTCTTAGCTTTAGTAAGGACCTCCGTGTAGGTAATACCCTTCTCCACAGCCTCTTGTGTAAGGGTTATTACCACTGCCGCTGAACGCGGAAGCGTAATCTTTTTACGCTTTTTGTGAGAAGCCGTTGTCGCTTTCTTGGGCTGAGCATCAACCGCAGAAAGAATAGCAGAAGCATCTGGCTTCTTCTTGCGGCCCTTCTTAGTCACAGTTGCCCATCCTTCATCTTCGACAACTCGTGTTCCGCCATGACTTGCAACAGCAAGTGCTTCATTTGCTGATGGACCCGCTGCTTTGCGAGCCACCGCTTTTGACTTCACAATTGGGTTTGTGAACTTTGGATTAAGGCCGGCCGAATGTGTTACAGCGGTGGATGATTTCTTCCTTGCGTCCACTGCTAGTGGTGGGCGCAGCGTTTTTTCAGGCAATAAGCGATCCTCGAGGTTAGCTATGCGAGCATTGACCATATCTCCGATGGAGATAGTGACTCGGCGTATTATTTCTTCCACGTTTACTTCCGACGGTGATAGAGGAGCTTCAGGTGGAGTTGGTACGGCTTTAGCACGCATGTTACGTTCCTCATAGTCCCTTCGAAGGGCACATAGATCTGAACGTAGGTTAGCCAGCTCTCGACTGAGCCGCTCGTTATCTGCCCTGAGACGCCTGGTCTCTTCATCGACAGTTCGCATTTTCAAGCTTTCGATGACATCTCGCATCGTTACCAGTGATTGGTTGATAACACCTTTCACCTGGCCGTTCAAGTTCTTTGACTTGCGAGACTGCTCTTGGATTACTTCGACCTCATCCAAGGCACGTCTCCACAAGTCTTCCGCGCTATAATCATCGCCACATAAGCGGGAGTATGTTTTCCTCCCCGACTTTCTTTTTTCCGCTTGAGCGACATCATCGTCCAGAATTAAACGGTAGGTCTCCATACCGTTATTCTCATAATCTTTAGCAGTGTGCTCAGTACAAGTGCTAGGTTGAGTCCCTAATGCCGATTTTCGTCCACCGCGACCTCGATGAGCACTTGATATCTTCCTTGAGATACTGTCTGAGCCACTATAAACCCGCTTACGAGTCGGAACAGAAGCTGAGTTTTGACTCGTGTCAGAATCTGACAGCATTAAGTCCATCAGACTCTGACGCGAACCGCTCTCCCCTGTCCTCAAACTATTTGTTTTTCTTCTCCTGTCACTAACAACGGAGCTTGTGCTCCCGTGGCAATTGACGTCCCCCCCAGAATACGATTGGGGACTGCGTGCCGAAGCACGGGAGGATTCCCCAACGGCAGCGCCGTCGGAACCTCCCTGGGTAGTCGTTTCACAATTGTCCTTTTCCATTTTTATTATTCCAATTTTTTAACAAGGTTAGGTCCTTGGAGTGGCGCCCTAGCGGCCGGTTTCCCACCGACCATACTCCGAGCGTGAACCCGGACCAGCGATCACGCCCATCATCGCTCCGGACACCTACAGAAGTGCAAGTGTACAGAGCGACCGTGAGCAGAACGCAAGTTCGGATTCACGCACGCAATACTCCCCTCGGCGGGCGCCAAGACCATTATTTTGGGATTTGGTACCGTCATTGGCGTCTATAATTAGCCTGCCTCCTGCTCTTTTCTTTTTTTTTTTTTCCCACCTCTGCCGAACATCATTCACTGCTCTTTCTGATAAGTCAGAGAGACGCGTGAAGATGTTTATCCCTTAAACCCACCATGGTGTTCTGTCCGCGCTGGCCTGCCGATAACTTCCCTAAGAAAGCTATCGGCAAGCCAGTATCCCCTATCCGCAACCTGGGGACGCGCCACGTCGGAGTATCACCTCTCCGCCCACTGGGACAACCCAGCAGGTCCGTGGAGTCAGATAGTACCTACCACGAGCTCTGCTTAGCTTGGGCTCAATGATGCTATGTTGATTTGTCCAGAATTATTTATTAGTGCTACTCTTAGTTTTTTTTTCCCCTGTAAAGTCACAGTTGTTTTTATTGTACTGTATTTTAGTGATTCATTGGGAATTCTTAATGGAAAATATTCCTAGCAGTTCTAATGCAATTTATGGAAAGAAATCCCAAAAAGTCATTCTATGTTCCTTTCTATGAAGGGGTGTGACTCATTGGTAACCGCTATTACCAAGCCCGCCTCCCATCGGGATCAATAAGGAGCAGTCTCTGAGGAAATTAAGGGTTATCCTGAAGGTTGGTTGCGAAAAGGGCGGCCTAACAAGGGGATATTATCAAATGTGATAGCTATGTCACTGCGTGTGGGGTAAGAGACGAATATCAAATTTGAAAGCTCCGTCGCAAATCATATTTGTTACTGTGTTCGCGTAGATAGGTCTTTATGATGCTTCATTGAGATACGTACGTATAGCTCACATATGGGAGAATGGTAGGCAACCTTGTCAAAGTTAATGCCCAGCGCTTAAATCAGTTCGAAAAGTTTCCTTTTCTGATCGTTAGCGGATGTTAACAAAAGTGTTGACTCAGTTCGTCTGATGCTATGGTGCTACCAGTATTAGTTGATAATTTGATGTCATGTTGTGTTGTCTACTATAACAGATTCTAGCATGCCAACGTTTTCAAAATGGCTGGCCGGCGCCGAAAAGTTGCTAAAGACTGTCAGCAGCCGTGCGATCTTACTGTTTTTATCAATAATGTAAGTATAATAATAATAATACTGGACAAAGACGCCCTTTGTGGCGCGGTTGGCAAAGGTCCGCCTGTGGCGCAGGAGGTTGCGGGTTCGATTACCGCCTCGGGACAAAGATTTGTACGATCTGCAGATATTTGTTCAGGGGGTTCTGGTCGTTTTCTATGTTTAATAAAAAAATATCTAAACTATATGTAATAATATTATATAATGTATATAGCAGTCATCTAGTACCCATATACAAGCTCTGCTTACCTTGGACTACCTCTAGATGATGCTGAGTATGACAATCCACATGTGTGGCAGATGACATTGAAACTTGAATTTTGTTCAGCGCTATCTGGTATGAAAATAAAAAGCTTGATTGTTTTTTTTTTAAATTGCATCGAAAATCCCTCATTTACACGGAATCATCTAACCCTAAACTAATGTCATAAAATAAAAGCTAAATATTGGGATACACTTCTAATATGACAATCTACAAAAATTTTCCTTCTATACATCAAAATTCGTAGATAAATAACCAAAACTTATAGCCAAAAAGACTACTAACAGCCCAGTATTCAAAACAACCTTATCACTATCATAATGTGACGGGCACTAAATTGCCGGGAACACAGTGGGTTGGTTTATCAACCGCTAGATTGTGATTTGGGACTTACCCCGGGGACATAATGTGACTGTTTATACCTAGTTCGCGTTGTTCGTAGTTGTTATTTTGATTTAGGTACAGGTGGGATAGCATAAACCTGTCGTTTTGTTTGTATGGAAGTAATAAAAGTTTAAAACTAGGTTAAGGCCGATTCACACATCAGTGAAGTCACAGTTCTGGCACAGTACCGATACCGTGATAATTATTTAATTATCTATGAATGTGGCCACACCCGTCAAACAGTGCCGGCGCGGCGGCGCGTAGTGGTTATATTCTCTTTAAACGGCGCCAGCAGTCACGGACATAATCGGCAATGACGATATTTTTCCTTACATGACGGTCGCGTAGGTGCATCTATACTAATATTATAAAGCGGAAAGATTTGATTGTTTGTTTGAATTGAATAAGCTCACTACTGGACTAATTTGATAATTCTTTCACCGTTAGAATCCTAAATTTTCTGAAAATTCAATTTTTTGTTATATACTCGTGCGAAGCCGAGGCACTCCGCTAGTAATATACAAAAACGAAAACGATATATGTACTTATGTACCTACTGATACTATACTGAAATGTGTAATTGAAGCATAGCCGTATCAAGTTAGTACTGATACGGACCGTGTGGACGCGTTACCAACGCGTTACCAACGCGTTCTTTCAACGTGTTGTATAGGGACAAAATATATTCCGATGACAAAAATAATAATAAATAATTTATAATTTCACCTGCGAAAATTGCAAACAAACATAATTTTACATTTTTATCCAAATATTCTACATAATGTCGTTTTCAACTGCCTATGAATCTTGCTGAAAAGATAGATGACAAAAAAGAATGCACCCATTAAACATCAACAGCACGGTACGATCTGTTAACAAAACAAAAAAATGGTTCATCTAGCGCTGAGCTCTGTAAATTGCTCCATCAATCATTTCTGGCGTTGAAAAATGTCGTGAAACTTGGCAATGAAGAGCTATTGTGCGGAAACCATCTCGATACCTGCTCTGAATAGAATATGAGCTGGAATCGGCCTGGCCTCTATTCTCGATGTATTTTCGTTTAAGAGATTTCGAACTCTATCGATATATTCACTCATTATCGGTTCTTCAAAACGCTTTGAGGCTATCTCATGACACCAAATATTTCTAACATTTTCAGCGTGTCTTATTTGTGAATCCAATACTGTTTTTCTGAGAAATATATTTATGGATGAAGGAACTAGGTGCAAAGCCTATGATCAGCAAATCGTTTATAAATGTTCGTCGAAATTTGTCTCGCTTTATCTACAAAAAGGTAAAGAAGAAAGTATAGCAATCTTGAAAATATGGCATTTTATAAGAATAAGTCCCTTCTACACAACGGGGTCACTGATCCAGAATACTAAGGGAAATGTGATGCTATGCGGAGCTCTTCTACGGACCTATTCAAGGGTTTTTGACATTTCCCAAGGTAGACCTATCCTAGTAACCTACTTATCTTTCTACATTTGACGATTCCTGTAGCGCGGTGGGCGAAGAACCACCTGCGATGCAAGAGGTTGCGGCATCGATTCCCGCCTCGGGACAAATGTTTGTGCGATCTGCAGATATTTGTTCAGGGTTTTCTTGTCGTTTCCTATGAAAATAAAAAATACACATCTATGTAAAATTATTGTGTATCAGTCATTTAGTACCCATATCACAAGCTCTGCTTAGCTTGGCGCTTAGGTGATGATGTATGGATCGTCCAGCATTATTTATTTATTCTTAACCATGAATAGATATATTATAAAGATCATAAATTGAGGCATCTTAAAAATATTGAAGGTCCAAGCTCAGATCAACTAAACTACTTCCTAGAAGAAACACATGTGCCAACTAACTACATACGTTTGTTATGTATCTTGTTCTCTAACGATTCTAAACACATTCTAAACAAATTCCATTACGTTCTTCGATTCATTGGACGGATATTATAGGGAGGTACAAGAACTGGCTGTACAAAACTAGATGAAACTATTACGGAATCACCAACGGCAGGCATCGTTTCAAAGTTATTCCGTTAAAGACCTCCGTTCTCTAGATTTCTTTTTTGCGTCTGCAGGGAAAGTAAAAGAAAGATTTATATTTACTCTTGCAAGTAATTTAGTTAATTAAAAATATATAACGTGCACTAAAAGCAAAACATTTGTGCTCGTATTTACATAAGAGAGCAAGAACGCAAAAAATGCTTGAAGCTTTCAGCTTGTTTTTTCGTAGTAGAATATTTGGAATTTGTTCTGAATTAATTAGCTCCGACAGCTTTGTTTTCTCTTTTTTTGAGTCTACCCACTCTTTAAAGTGACGTAGACTTTGTAATTTGGTATTTGGAAGGAAGTCTATATAAAAATAGCCCATAAATAGAGTAAGCAAAAAATCGATCTGTAAAATTACCTTTTTTATATAATAAATTTAAAATTCTTTTTAATTCTTACTACCAAAATCAAATTATAATTATTTTAACAATAATGAAAGTTTGACCAAAAACATTACAGCATAATATAACATTAAAAACAAGTATCATCATTAAAACAGTTGAGCTAACTGCAGACTGGCCAAAAAGGATATGAATAGATAGATAGATAATGAAAATCTTATTTTAAAATTACAATTCATTTATTTGCCTCAATGTCTGAAAACTTGTTATTTATTGGTTTGTTATTTTGGTTTATTATGTTATATTATGTTATATTTTAACTTATAAGAGTTATAAGTTTATTACAAATAAGATTTTTTAATCCTTACTAGTGTAATTGGTTTTTTTTAATCGTGTTAGTTACGGTATATAATAAATAAATATATAATTGTTTATGTGGTTTACATTATAGACAGCACAAAGCAAAACCAAACATTTAATATACGATCAATACATAGGAAAACCATTTTTATGACCGAATGTCCTATTCCGCCATCATCTTAGGTGTATGTGCTGAGGAAGACCTGAATAATAATTCAGAATCGAAATAAATGAAGCAACAGACAAGTTCGGTCGCATAAGTTCAGCGGTCGTGAATAGCTACCCTGATATGCTTACTTGCTTACACTGGCGCACCCGTAGCTTCTCTAGAAACCTGTAATGAACAGCCTCGCACACAAGTTCTATCCGTTTTGCGGAAACAGATTATTCAGGCACAACTTGTATGTCCGGGGTTCTAGTGAATATGTACTGTCGAGCGCAGAATCGCAGCAAGTTTGGTCTGTGTAAAACGTTTTAGGTGCATTATTTTGCGTTGTTTACTACAAGTAACGGTAAGGAGAAACAGCAACTATTTTTCTTTCAGTCTATTACAAAATATCTAGCTGTTAAAAAGGAGTATTCGTTACATTGTTGTTATTCTTTTTTTAGTAGGTTATTTTTACCCTAACTATTTAAAATACCTAAGTTGCGATCGTGGTACCTCAGATGCCACCGCCGCCGCGATGCTTTTTTGATCGTCTCTCATAAATAGCTATTATTATGACCTTTTTCTATACTAATATTATAAAGAGGAAAGATTTGATTGTTTGTTTGTTTGTATGTTTGTTTGTTTGTATGTTTGTTTGTTTGTTTGAATTGAATAGGCACCGAAACTACTGGACCGATTTGAAAAATTCTTTCACCATTAGAATCCTAAATTTTCCGTGATGAACATAGGCTATATAATATTTTCAAAAAAGTTAGGGATCCGCATGAAAATTTCAATAATTGAACCGTGGGCTGTATATTCAACCTCTTTTTCTATTATGGCGCGTCAGAATAGAAAAAGAGGTTGTATAGCGCACGGTGCTTGCTTTTTCTCTACGGCCAGTGTCAGTTTTGGAATGTCGAGTCAATGTCAACAACCCCAATGCTGTTAAAAAAAGTAAAGATCCGTATGAAAACTGTGAAACCCATAGTGTTCGTGTGTATAATTTCTGAAATTTTTGTTTAATACCCGTGCGAAGCCGGGGCGGGCCGCTAGTTAATGATAAACCTGATAACATTTTAACTGGCGTTTTGACAAAAGTTTTCATACAATGTTAAAGTTAACGAACCTTAGTTGTCCGATTATATTAGCTAATCATTTATGTATTCTTGCAATAACTACCTACTTATTGTATTTTTGATAACAAATTCAGTACATTCAGTTATTATATATGTTATAATATTGTATTATGTTTATCAGTCATCTAGTACCCATAACTCAAGCTCTGCTTAGCTTGGGGCTAGATGATGCAGAGTGGATTGACCGGCATTATTTCCTAAAAAAAAATTGAAAAATTATTGTTATATTATAAATTATACAATATCATATAAAGTCTGGTGTTCTTTCAAGTATCACTCAACCTGGCTTAAACATCCGTCGATGCAGCCCTCGACCGATACCATTCAGCTGAACCTTACAAAACCCCTAAGCACCGAGCGTCTAGCGACACAGACAAATACGAGCGGGAACTTTCCGCCGGCGATTACTTTGCCAAATGAGCTGTGCATTTTAAACGAAGATTAATTGTTAAGTGGCAAGTGCCCTGTGTTTGCGTTGGGATTGGTTGTGAGCATTGTTAATTGGAGAGAACATTGAATTGGTATAATTGTGTTTATTGAATGTATTGTGTATTACACTGTACTCGAGTAATTTCACGGTGCAAATACTGCGTGCTTTACTACAATACTGCGTCATAGTGTGGGTTTATCCTGAGGTGATACCAAGACTGCAGCAAGCTTGAAATTCACAGAAGTATCTGTGCACCGTACTTTGCATTATTTTAGTATTGGACTACTTATAAAATATAAAAAAACCTGCGTACTGAATAAAAATAACGTTATCTGTGACATTGTATTAGACTAACGGTCCCCGTTTTCGCACGGGTAATTAAAAAAGTTTAATTTTTCATGCGGATCCCTAATTTTAATGAAAATATCTATAGCCAATGTTCATCAGGGATAATTTAGGATTCTAATGGTGGAAGAATTTTTCAAATCGGTCCAGTACTTTCGGATCCTATTCAATTCAAACAAAGAAACAAACAATCAAATGTTTCTTCCTTTTAATATTAGTAAAGATTTGTTTTATATTCGAACCAAGAACAAATCCCGTTAAACGATAAAGCCAATTCTGTAATCATTTATAGTGTTTGAGTTGTTTTCAAAATAAATCATTATCTGTCATACTGTCCCGTTTAGATCTAAGTCGGAAGTGAGCGGACAGCATGAGAGATATCGTAAGGCTTTATCCCATTGTTTAAGTACGTGAGTTATAACCAAACGTTAGCTTATCTGCCCATCGAACAAGGATATTAGTATAGGATTCAATGGTTCACGATTACCTATACCTAAATAGTTGGGTTTCACGGTACTAAAATAATTTAAAGTTTTAGAAATACCTGTCTAAAGTAAGCTCATAGTTGCTAGACTTAATCATAACTTAATCGGCTAACTCTCACCCTGGTCCACTTCTCGGAATAAATGTAAATTAGCAAAGTTCTCGGTGGATCTTTCTAGTAGTTTCCAATTCAATTCCGACTGAGCGTCTCGTACCCGTCATCATCATCAGCCTCAGGGAGATCTGGGTCCAACTGAGAACTGTTCCAACTCACTTAATCGCACGCAAGGTCCTATCAGAAAACCAGCGTTGCTCGACTCCTGTCAAGCAACATTATGCTGAGGTAGGACTGTTTTGGTTTATACGCTGTAGGTATTATAAAATATTATAATTTTAGATTTATTTTAAGAATTTTTTGTACATTTGTTTTCTTGTGTGAGCCAAATAAACGATTTTCTTCTCTCTTCTTTCTTTCTTAATGAGCGCCATAAAGAACTATCTAGCTTGCTGCATCAAGCATCTGTATTATGCAAGTATTATGTACGATCCAACATGGCCGGAGAGCGTCCTACACTACAATTGCTGAGTCCTAGTCAAGAGATAAGTTTACCCCAGGCAGTAGTCGGTTATTTGCGAGATATGACCATCCCACTGCCGCTTCAGCTTGGTAATTATTAGAGATATGTTAAAAAAGAATGTTAAAGATATAGGATCCTCAAATCATGTCCACTAGGAAAGTCAGCAAAGACTGAGAAGTCACGAAATGCCCAAAGTTTAACATGAAACGTGCAGCTTTTGTCATTCTGCATTTGTTTTATCAAACACTAGCAGTAGCACGGGTATTAAACAAAAATTGAATTTTTCATGCGGTCCCCTAAATTTTCTATTAGCTTATGTTCATCAGAGAAAATTTAAGATTCTAATGGTGAAAGAATTTTTCTAATCGGATAGGCCGAACAGACAAAAATGACATCCCATTATCATATGATTGTGCTATATTTTTTTTATATTCTACGACAACTATCGCTGCGCTAGCACAGTAGGTCAAAATAGAAAGGCCCTAAAATCACGCAAAATAAAACTCCCTTCGGAGCACCTTGGAAGACAAAGGGGTTCCCTTATTAACTTCAACAAGCCCACCTGTCAAGTAAAAATCCCGAAGCCTTAATTTCGAAGCAAATATATTTTATGAGTCCATTGTTTATCGCCCATTACTTAAAGTAAGAGCCCGTAAATTCTTTTGTAGGTGTTACGAGCTGTAATTTGTATAAGTATTTAAGTACCTATTCGCTGTAACTACATTTGATTATAAACGAGACTCCTTTTAACAATTACCAGCTATCTTTGGAAAATAACAGTACCTACTTAATTATTAGAAGACGCACATAAATTAAACCGTTCATGCTTCGCTCAATGTCCTACAAGCGTCCTAAAACATTTAAGCTCACCTAAAACTTAGGTTAGTTAGGTTTAGGTTTAGGTAAGGGTACTCTTATATCCGCATTTGGACTCCTTATTGGTCCATTATGCGTGGGTGTGGCTAGCAGAGCCAGCCTAACTCCGTCCAGAAGCGCAGAATCCTCCTGGGGTCTTCACAGGCTTCGCGGAGTGTCCTCGGCAAGTTGAGGATTTCTGTTCGTTGTGCTGTTACGCCCACGCATTCCAGGATTACGTGGGCAGCTGATTCGTCGTCACTTAGGCACCCTCTGCAGAGAGGGCTGTCTGTCGCTCCGATGGTGAATAGGTGTTTGTTCAGTGGGCAGTGCCCTGTTAGTGTACCCACGAGGATACGTAGGTCCGGTCTATTTAGGTTTAGTAGGCGTTTTGTTAGCTTCGGTGATGTTGATGGAAGCGCCGCTCTGGTTTGTCTGCACTCGAGTAAGTTAGTCCATCTATCGTTATGCATCTCTCTAGTTCTGAGCCTCATCCATGTTTGGAGTAATGAGAAAGGCAAGGGGAGGAAAGGTGGTGGACCTTCTGTGGTTGTATCCGATCCTCGCCTTGCCAATTCGTCAGCGGCGTCATTTCCTAGTGATCCGCTATGTCCTTTTATCCATTGAAGGATAATCGTGTTATTTGTTGATACATCTTCTAATGCCAGATGGCATTCGTACACGAGCTTGGAGTTGCAGCTGCTCCCCTCCAAGGCTTTGAGTATGGCAGCACTGTCGGAGAGGATGCGAACACATTGGTTGTTTATACCTCTCGTTTGTATAGCAGAGGCTGCTCTAGTTATTGCTACACATTCGCATTGAAATATAGAGCTGTGTTTGCCTAGTGTTTCTGATATGTTGATGTTGAGGTCCAGTGAGTGGACCCCAGCACCCGTGCCTGTAGCCGTTTTGGAGCCATCTGTATAGATTCTGACTTCATGCGGTCCAGATTCATCCCCTTGTTGTTCATATAGTTGTATCTGGTAGTGCTTGTTTAGTATTGGTTTATTGAGCATTCTGTCACAAGGTGCGGCTATAAGGGGTTCATGTTTTATGGCCCTGTTCAAGATCTGGGCGTGTGGACTGCTGGTGGCTCCCCAGAAACCCATGTTCTGTAGCCTTATAGCCGACATCGTGGCCTCTTGTTTAATGTGAAGATCTAGTGGTGCTAGGTCTAGAATGATATCTAGGGCAGCACCGGGAGTGGTTCTCATGCAGCCTGTTATGGCTGAGCAGGCCAGTCTTTGGAATCGCTGTAGTCTAGTTACCACGGTGCTTAACTCCGTTCTGGTCCACCAGACTATCGCTCCATAGGTGAGTGTTGGTCTGATGATAGCAGTGTATAGCCACATGGTTATTTTCGGTGAGATACCCCAGGTTTTTCCAAGCATTCTACTGCATTGGTAGAGGGTGGTCGTAGCACGTTGGAGTTTGTGTTCAAGATGCTTATTCCACAATAGTTTGCTATCTAGTATGACCCCTAGATACTTGACTTCATTTTTTAGCTTGATCTCTGTGTTGAAAAGTTTAGGGAGTATTATGTTCCCCAGATGTCGTTTGTTAGTGAACATTATAAGTTCCGTTTTAGTTGGATTTACTGAGAGTTCGTGGTCATTGCACCATGTTTCGATGGTTCTAAAGGCAAGTTGCATCAGGTCGCATAGTGTATTCTCGAAGCATCCGGTCGCAAGGATCGCGAGGTCATCCGCATATCCCACTGTAATCAGTCCTCTGCCATTGAGCTTGCGGATTAGCTCGTCAACAACTATGTTCCACAGTAGGGGCGATAACACGCCGCCTTGGGGGCAGCCCCTGGCAACTATACCTCTTGTGGTTTTGTTGATAGTCACTTGTATCGCTCGGTGTTTGAGCATGTTGTTTATCCATTCAGCCAGCGTCGGCGCGACACCGTATCTTGTGAGGGCTCTGTGTATGCTGGTGAAGGTGGTCTTATCAAAAGCTCCTTCGATATCAATGAAAGCCGCCAATGTTGGTTGCTTTGACGACAATCCGCCTCCTATGCGTGAAACTACATTGTGTAGGGCGGATTCTGTGGATTTGCCTTTGCTGTAGGCGTGTTGTTGCTGATGTAGCGGTTTGTGAAAGAGTGTATTGTCTCTAATCTCTTTGTCGCAGAGTCTTTCTATGGTTTTCAGAAGAAATGATGTCAGTCTTATGGGCCTGAAAGATTTTGGTTGGGTATAGTCACTTCTTCCCGGTTTAGGTATGAACACTACCTTCACTTCCCTCCATTTCTGTGGTATGTACTTGTGGGCGATGCATGCTCTAAATATGGAAACTAGATGGTCAGCTAGAATGCCGCTACACCATCTGAGCATACCTGGAAAGATTCCGTCCAGCCCTGGTGCTTTGAAAGGAAGGAAGCTGTTTATTGCCCATAGTACCTTTTCGCGGTTTATCATGTTGTAAGCTATTGTCCAATCTAGGTCGGTGGGCTCTAGCTCTGGTGTATCTTCCCATGTGCAAGTTTCTGTAACCTGACAACCTGGAAAGTGTGTGTTCAGTAGCGCTTCACTGGTTTCTGCATCTGATTTGGTGTACGTGTTGTCAGGTTTGATAAGGCACCCAAGCGTACTTACTGGCTCGTTTGCTAGTATGTTTCTAATACGGGTTGCCTGGCTGTTATTTTCGATGTTGGTACAGAACCTCTCCCAACATTCAGTTTGTTTGAGGCGAATTTCTTTCTTGTAGATTCTCTTTGCATTATAGTAATTCACCCAGTCATTGTCCTTTCTAGTGTTCATGGCTCTGTTGAATAGTTTCCTTACTTTGCGACGGAGTCTCTGCAGTTCAGGACCCCACCAATGTCTGTCCGTCCTCCGTTTGGGAGTTATAAGTGGGCAGGATTGTTCAAAGCTGTTGGTAAGAATATGTGTTAGTTGATTTGTGTAATGGTCAATTTCCGTTACAGTTATGTGGTTCGATAGGTTCGGCTTAGCAGTAAGCTCTGATTTGACTAATTGGAAGAATTTAGCCCGATCGGTCTTACGTGGGACGCGCCTAGGTTGTGGGTTCGGTAGTGACAGTTCTAGGTTGAACCTTATCCATCTGTGGTCTGAGCATGAAGCCTCGTTTGAGACGTGCCAGTCCTTGACGGAGTAAGCAACCTGTGCGGACGATATTGTCAAGTCAATGATGGTTTGGGCTCTAGATGTGACGAAGGTAGGATCGGAGCCCTTGTTTAGGATTAGGAGGTTAGTAGAGATAAGATAATTTACCAGTTCTTCTCCTCGGTCGTTGCACCTGGGGCTGCTCCACAACGTGTGGTGCGCGTTGGAGTCGGTGCCGATGATGAGCTCGAGTTTCTCCCTCTCACAGTACTCGATCAGGGACACCAGCTCAGGTGTTGGTATTGCTTCGTCACTGGGTAGGTAAGCTGATGCTAGGACTATCTGTGTTGTGGAGCTGTTGTTGGACGAGAGGTATAGCCTAGCTGCTGTTAGGTCTAGGTTAGTTATCAACGCAGGCCTAGACAGAAAGTTCAAAGAGCAATTAAATTTTTCAGAGTTTGACATAATAAATTCGATGCAAAGACCAGCAAATTTTTTAATACTCAAAAATTAAAATTTTCAATCAAAATGTTGGCAGTAACCTAAATAAATAAATACTATTCTAATAAATGCGAACCATGGTAAAAATATTCTTAAATTACAAATAATTTTGGTACTATGTTTGTTCTATCTATCTTATTCATCCGTTGTCGAAGCCATAAATGGTATGTTATGTAAATACCCTTATTATTATTACTAGCAATAGTTATTAAAATCCAAATTCAGCTCCAAATGCACGTGGACCTCACTTATTTTTCGTTCCTTACAAAAATCTCTGCCATCTGTCCCAACACAGATCCATTGGTTCGAAAACGAAAAACCTTTTATTCATAAGCTATTTTCACCAAAATATCGGCTTCAATTGGAGCACGGAAAATAATGGAACATTATTGGCTTTTATGTCGACAGTACAAGCCATTATCACATGATTTTTGCGTATCAGAACATGGCCACTTAGTTTTTATCGTGAAGTTACGGACGTGTAATGTCCACACATGTATATTGTCATACACAATAAAGGTTACACACGGGACTTTGCACATTACACGTTATCTGCATTATGATAACAAGAGAATGTTTTTTTTTTTTTATAAATGATAGTCCTCAGTTTGACCGCTATCTCACCAGATGGAAAGTGAAGATGTGGCCGACGGTGGATCACGAAGGTCTAGAAGACATTCAGGTCTAGAAGACATTCAGGTCTAGAAGACATCACTCTAGTTTTGTAGAGACCCAGGTTATAGTAAGTCGAAAAAACAGAAAATTTCTAAATATTTCTAAATTTATAAAATTATTCACGGTTTCACAGTTTTCATAAGGATCCCTTACTTTTTTTAGTAGCATAGCTTTTTGACATTGACTCGCTCTTTATTTTTTCACATTGACTTACTTCCCGCACCCCAGTGAGGAATTGTGAAGTTTATGACACTCCGTAACTGACACTGGAATAGTCGTAGTGAAAAACAAAAAGGGCGGCGCCATAATAAAAAAAGGAAAAATTGTTCATGCAGCTCTCTAATTTTTTTTTTTTCAATATTCTATGCCTACGTTCATCAGGGAAAATGTAGTATACTAATGGTGAAAGAATCTTTCTAATCGGTCTAGTAGATTCAGAGCCTATTCAATTCAAACAAACAATCAAATTTCCTCTTTAGAATATTAGTTAAGATGCCACTTACGCATCAGGCATAGCGGTGTCACCGTCTTGTGTTCTGTATGCTCAATATACAGTAGTACACTAGTACACGCGAGACCCAAACGACCACTACATATCTAAAGCACGCTTCAAAAGCACTCGTTTGATGCGCGTATTGAGGACTTGCTGACATTTCGGACAGAATAAATTAAGACAGTTTGTCCGAAATGACACTTTATAATTTTAATATTTTCTTCACTGACGTTTCGGACACCAATGATAAATGTTTTGTACAGTCAGATAATAAAGTGAAACTGCCAAGACGAATCCAATGATACCTTAAAAATATGAATCTCTTTAGACATATGGAACGCTGCTATCAAGTTTAGCTGTAGGTGTTTTTTTAATGGCAAGGTAATACAATAAATATACATTTCAGGGTTATTACTTATATAAGTTTAATATAATTTTTGAGTTGTTGTTTTTAAAGTTTGATTGGAAAATTATTTATCAGTTATGGGATTAAATATTGGTTTGCTTACCATAAGGGTTTGTTAATTATGCTTTCGGTAAACCACGACTTTTAGGCAATTGGATCTCTGTACGACAGTATTTTTCTATTATTTTATTTTATTTTTACGAATTTTATGAAAACTTCGATGGTACAAGATCTATGGCATGCTGCTGTCATAGTTTAACATAAAAAATGGTGATTTGTGTAAAAAAAAAAAATTATATGCGCAAATAATACCTTTTTCTTTGTGACAAAATAAAAACCCTTTTACATTTAACACGCGTGTCAAATACGGGCAACAATTATAATACACTGAATTGGCGAACCAACCCGCGGCTGTTCACCGATTTTAGAGTGTAGACGCCATTAGTGAAAGTGCCATGCCCTGAGGCCTATAGGTAGGTACTATAGATACGCAATCTATGGTTTCATTTCGTTTTTTTGTGTAATATTGGTTAGAGTACACCGATCGATCGAAATTAAACATGAAATTTCGTTTAAAAAATTTAAATACTACCCTAGCACTAGATTTTCTGACTAAAGCTGTATAAATCTAGTATAAGGGCCTAGTCTCATTAGACCCCTCATATTTTATTTGAAAGCACCGGTTCGCAAATTACTCGCAAGATCTTAAAACCTCATTTGTCTTGCAAGATAATTTAAGAGCGAATAATTTTGCGAGACGGACTAATTAAACCATAATTAATTAAATAGGAAAACATAAACAAGTGTTTTCAACGCGAACTCTTTAGGAGACGTATAGACGGACAATTTTTTATTAGTTAATAATGATACAAAAACTTATATACCATTATTTTGATTAGAAACAGAATTTTTTGAGTGTAGTAAGTACACACTCTTAGTATATCAAAGAAATAATGTAATAATATTAAGACTTGTATCATTAAAAAAACAATTTAAAAAAAAGTTCAAATAACTACGATAACGTTACCCAGGGGTTAATTTGTTAGACATTCAAGTCAAGTCATTTCAAGTCTTATGTCTGCAAGGTCCCTAATATACGCTCGTTTTAGACATTCACTCGCAGTTTGGATAATAAACTTACACGTAATGGTTCGCTTAATTAATTTTCGGACTTTACACCTTTGGTAAGTACCGTTTTATTTTTCAAACTAATTGATATTTACGAAATATACAATTGACATTTACCAAAGACGAGCGTTGGTAAATGTCAATTCTCATGCTTGCCTCCTTCACAATATAATCAATTCATGCTTTTGCATTATCATTGATAAAATAATTCACAGAAACAAGTAATGAAATTATATACCATTGCAAATTTAGCTTCAGAGGCATTATTAATATTAATGATAGAATTCTCCTGAAATTTGCAGCGCAAAATTGTAGATTTCCATAAGTTTATTTAATTATGCTTACACGACAAGCATTTAGTACAATAAATTATATTTTTTTACAATATTTTTTTATTAAATGAGGAATAATTTCACTTACAATTGTTCTCCGCTAATTGTAGAAGTGAAAAAGATACCAATAGTAATTTAAATATTACTGACGTGTCTAAATTTTGTGTGTTTTGCTTATTTGAATCTAAGTTTAGTGCGATTTAGATACTCGACGTAACGTACCGTACACCCACAAAGTACCTACCATGTTTTAGAATTTTCTACGCCTTTGAACTGACGCCTGAGTATGTGTGCAATTTGCATAGATTACGAAAACTATAAAACTTTAAAATTTATTAGGCGATATAAGAAGGTTTTGAATAAGATAAGATAAGATAAGATAAGATATTTTATTCATTATAAAAAACACAAACTTAAATATTTAAAAATAAAATAAGTCCGTGGATTATACAATATTGTCAGTTTAGTACATAGGTTTTTATAATCAAAATTAAATTAAATATAAACTAAATTGAACTTTGTGAAATAAAATAAATTAGTGATGCTGTAAAGGGGCATTAATATCAAAAGTTTTAAGCTTTAAATGGCTGTAGTCATTTTCAAGGTATTCTTGTATGGTATACAATGTCTTGTCTAATAGAAGCGTCCTGACGTGGCTGAAAAAGAGGCCCTCATTTTGCTCTAGTTTGATAAATTCAGGGAGTTTGTTAAACAACTTCTGACCCATTGCCATAGGCATTTTGTTCGACACTCTCTGGAGTCTATGCTCTGTTGGCGCTAAAATTATCTTTTGTCTTGTGCTTCTTTGGCTTTTCGTTTTTCTGATTTTGTATTTGTCCATATTTTGTCGTACATATTTTATAATTTCTAGTATATATTGTGAGATTGATGTCAATATTTTTAATGTCTTAAAATGTTCCCGGCACGTGTCCCTGTATTTTGCTCCTACTAGAGTTCTGATTGCACGTTTTTGCATCCTGAGTATGCGTTCTGTGTCTGTTGAAGCTCCCCATAGTATAATACCATATGAGAGTATTGAATGTATATAAGCATAATACGCTTCTTTTAGACTTTCTGCCGAAACCATTTGTTTTATTTGCTTTAATGCATAGATGCCTTTCGCCATTTTTGTACATGTTGTATCGACATGCTGTTTCCAGGTCAATGCAGGGTCTAGTTCGAAGCCAAGAAGCTTGACAAGTCTAGATGAATCACAGGTTACGCCATCTTTTAAACCAATAGAGACAACTGGTTGATTAGGGGATGTGCTGTTAAAGAACATTATGTTTGTTTTATCACTATTTAAGTGGAGACCATTTGCTTTGAACCACATGGTTAACTTTTTCATTGTAACACGTATGCTTGTTTCCAATTCTACGGTTGTTTCGGCGGATAATACAATAGTCGTGTCATCAGCATATTGTATCATTTGTCCATCTAAGGTTAGTGTCGATATGTCATTCAGAAAAGTTATAAATAAGATATTTCCAAGCGAGGAGCCCTGTGGAATACCTATATCAATTTTTTGAGGTTTAGATCTGTGTACTTTTTTATTAAGCTTGATTTCAACGGTCTGCTCTCTGTCGGTTAGAAAAGATCTTAATAGTTCTAATTGTTGCCCATGTATACCGTAGAAATTTAGTTTTTTGAGTAAAAGTTCATGGTTCACTGAGTCGAAGGCTTTAGACAGATCTAAAAACACTCCAGCTACTTTTCTTTTATTATCTAACCCTTTCGAAACTGCCTCTATAAAATGTTCTGTCGCTGTTGTCGTTGAACGACCACTTATGTATGCATATTGTGTGTCAGATACGAGCTTATTCTTGTTCATGTGCTTCATTATGCACTCAGAGATAATTGCTTCAATTAGTTTTGATATTGTCGGTACAATTGTAATTGGTCTATAATTGCAGACCGATGATGTTTCTCCTTTACCTTTATAAAGGGGCGTCAATCTGGACTTTTTCAAGCTTTTAGGATAGTGGCTTGAGCTCAGAATATTGTTAACAAGGTAAGTAATGTGCTCTCCTAACCGCATTATTATTTCGTATAGTGTTATTCCCGATATATCATAAATGTCTTTTACAGTTGAGTTATCAATTTTTTGTTTGGCAAGTTTGGATAATTTTTCCATCGATATATGATCAAATTCAAATGTATCAGTTTGATTTATTGTCTTATCTAAGTAATTCATTGCTATAGCTATCTCTGGTGCGTCATTCTTTTTAAGAGTTTCTCCAATTGAAACAAAGTAATCATTTAAATAGTCAGCAATATCTTCATTTTTAACTTTATGTCCAGTTGTGTTTTCTAGGTCCCAATTCCATTCTTTTATATCTTTATTTGTGTCTTCTTTAATAACATTCCAAATTTCTTTTTTAGTATTCTTAGAATTCTTTAGTCTATTTTCTACATACTCCTTTTTCTTATTTGTACATTTATCTTTCAGTAGGGCTTTTTTTCTTTCAATTTCATCATTCAATATTAGTTCCGGATATTGTCTTTTTATTAGATGTAAGTCATGAATGTCATTTTGAATTTTTATAAGGTCATCACAAATCCATGGGCATGGTCTTCTGTTTCTAAAACGATATGTTTTTATTGGAAAATAAATGTCTAAATTCCATAATAATTTACCATAAAAAATGTCAAATGTTTTTGTATTATAATTGTCAAATATTGTATCCCAGTCATAAGATAATAGAGCATTACAAAATTCATCGTACGTGTGTTTGTTAAATATGCGTTTTTCTGTAAATACGAATTTTTGTTCAGGTCTTCCGTTTATACTTATTCTTGCTAATTGTGCGTCATGATCTGATATGCCTGCAGCAATAGCTTCAATTTGGAGTATATCTTCGTCAGAAATGTTTGTGATTACAAAGTCAATCGAGGTTCTTGTTTGTTCGTTTACTCTAGTTGGGAACGTTACTATGTTCCTATAGCCAGCTGGTTGTATAATATCTATCAAATCTCTTCTATTCTGTGAATCAGTTATAAAGTCTACATTCCAGTCTCCCGTCAGGATCACTCTCATATTAGATACATTGGACAACATGTCAAATAGTTTATTCATAACATCAATCAGTTTTAAAAATACACCTTTTCCAGTTCTATACACACCTATTACTAATATTTTGCAAGATCCTACATTAATTTCTACTGCAGTCAATTCGCAGTCGTATTCAATGGATAGAGTGTCAATGTTTGTCCACTTTTTGGTTTTTAGGTTATCTAAAACAAATATCGACACACCACCATGAATGCGTTTTTGCCTTACAAAACAGTTAGCATGCTTGTAGCCAAGGAAACTTAAATTATCCATATCATTTTTTGTTAGCCAGGTTTCGCTTAGTACTAATACATCAGGTTTTTTAAATTCTAATAATGATTGAATCACTACTCTTTTATTATTTACAGACCTACAGTTTTGGTGAATTATTGATAGAGATTGGTTCTTTACACGCATGCTGATGTTTTTAACTCCTTGTATAAAAAAGAGTTCTGGGTCGTTGTCATGTCGTTATATTTTTGATGTGTCGAGTCAGCTCCTGTCAATACAATTAGATTTCCGACTACATTAGTTTTTTCTAATTTAGAGTTGTGAGCAATACACTCACTTAACTCTCTAATGAAATATTTATTACTGTAATGTCTGTATTTTCTATTAAAATTATTGTTATTTAGATCAATTACTGTCATACCATTCGAATTTTCACATAATTTATACAATTCATTATTTATTTTGTAGATTGTTTGATTTATAAATTGATCATTAATATTATCTGATTTTATGTAAGGTATCGTAGTTAACTGAAGCTTTAGATTCCTTGAATTGCAAAAATCTCTAGCCTGTTTAACAATACGGAGGTTGTATTGTCGGTGGTCAGACGCAATTATGACTACTTCGTCTCCTTCTGTCAGCTCCTTTGCGTGTGATGTTAGGTCTTTAGCAATTTCCTTTAAAGGGGCGTCTGGCTTGCAGATACTTAGTATTGCATTAAATTCGCTATTTCTTGTGTGTAGGTGATCAGCTAGATGTTTCCCTAGGGTGTCACAGAGTATGAGCATTTGTTTTTTCTTCGCTTTTATTTCATGTCCTTGAGATTCTGTTCCAGGTTTGTTATTGGCAGGCATTGCCTTTGTCCTTGAAGCTCGTTCTTTACTTATCTTCGATTCAGGTGTTTTTGTTATTTTGTGCTTGTTTTTAATCATCTTTATGTTGTCACGTTGCAGTTCGAGTATCTGTGTCTTTAAGTTATCAATTTCTTCATTTAGTGCTTTGATTTGTTGACCACATTCTGTTTGGAGGTTTATAGTTATTTCATCAAATAATTTTGCATTATTCTCGTGCATGCGTATAATATTTAGAGCCTCTTCGTATTCATTTGTGTCCTCTTTGCATTGATCAATCGATTCCTTCAGTTGTATTTTTTCGGATTCTACCTCTTTATATCTCAATTCCAGTTCGGCTAACGCTACTTTAAGTTTTGAGTTCTGGTCTAATAGCTTCTTATACTCTTCTGCTCCTTCTTCTTGTTCTTGTAATAATTTAACGTTTAGTTCTTGAGCTTTTTGTAAATCTTTGGTCAATTTTCGTAATTTTTCCATTGTATTTTGATTTCTAGTTTGTGGCATTGAAAGGCTGTTATCAATCGGATATAAAAATAAAATGTATAAACACTATTATAAATCGATGACACAGTGGATTCAATCTTACTACCTTAGTATCGCATCCGGTGTATGTTACGCCTCGACCAGCCGTGCTTATCAGTTGCATGCACCCGAAAAATTTCAGTTTGTTGAAAAATATGGAGTGTTAGTTTCGTGTCGTACCGTCGAAAATGTTTATGAGAAAAGGCGCTTTCTTTTCGTGAGAGATTTTGTCCGTCCAATGGTTGTGTTGTGTGTGTTGCGTTTGACAGTTTCTTGATTGAGACTTTTGTGACGTTTGTGTGTCAATGTCAATTGTGTGGTAGACAGATGAAATGTAAACAACAGCTGCTGTTTTTGGTTGTAGAAAAAATCACAATGAATGTTGCTCTCACAAACAATAATGCAAAACTCGCCGGTATTTTGTTGGTTTTCTGTAGTAACAGTGTCTGTGTGTGTGTGTATCAAACTTAGCCCGGAAACTGATGGTAAGAACGTATCGGGCCGCGCGCGTTCAAATACAATAAGTATTGTGGGTCGTGATAGTTGCGTTCTATAAGGAAACCGATGGTTGTGGTTGAATTGGCCGTCTTATATTTATATTTCACTAGCGGTCCGCCCAGGCTTCGCACAAGTATTTAACAAAAAAATCAATTTTATCATGATATCCCGTTATGAATGGCTAGTGTAAACAACTATGAGAGTTATTTATAGTTTTAGCTAGCATATTACGCCCAAAGACCATAGAGACGAACTACTTTTCGTAATAAGACAACGATCCAATATTTTCATACGTATTTTTTTCGTATTGGTACTGTGCAAAGTCATACAAACCACTCTGCAACATTTTACGTTACTAATCTTTGCTCAAACGGCTAGAATATGCAGTGTTAAAACTCAACGAGGGCTCTTAATTGGGCGGTAATAGCACTTCGCTAATGAAATGTCCACTGTATCTACCTTCAGAATTTGCATGTGAAAACACTGAGGCAGGGAATTTTATAGACAAATTTTCAGGGGTGCTGAAATTTCACTGCTTTTGGTTAAAGATTGAGCTTCTAGGGTTTAAAATAATTATATGCTTCATTATGTGTCGTCAGCTTTTTGACCACTGCTGAACGTGCCTTCGAAATATCCTCCGGGGGGTTTAACAGTACCACCACGCTTGGCGGCAAATTGCTGATCGCAGTAGAGGTGTTAAAAGCACACAAATAACCTGCCCTTCCTCTTCATACTTTAATCAGCTCTTAAGAGATTCATTAGTGATTTTGATTCCAACGTAGCTAGCGCCACGGCACAAAATGAAGTTTCTATTATCCCAACCTACAAAATGGTCATAGATTCAGCTGTTGACTTTAAACCTAGCAGGGCGTACGCCTCGGTATTCGAGGATAGGCATCCTCTTTTGCTACCTGGCAATATATATATACATAAAATAATAGTTGAACAACCAAAATACTTAAACATTGTGAAGTAGAGTTTCAGTCTTGATTGAATCTATTGACGTCAAAACCCTTCTAAAGTTTGCTTTATCAAGACCAAAGTAAACTTCCATAGACTACCAACTCTGTAGAGCCTAAAATAACAATAGGACGATGACGCGTTCATTTCATTATTACGAAATACGACAAATCTTCGAGCCGATAGCTGTAGTAGGTTCATAGCTCTAGTATGAGTATGAAAAATTACAAAACTGAAAAGGTTCCGAGAAAGTGATAGTTTTCTACCACTTACTTGTCAACATTGGCACTTGCGGCATTGAATTTTGGTAGCAGCTATTGCAAACATAATTACTCAAAATCATTCGAAACCATCTTCAAAATATCCCAAGATACCCATGATCGAGTTTCGAAACTCAATCATGGGTATCGGATTTTGATACAGGCAGCTAAATGTATAGATGTAAACATGTAAACGTTACGCAAAACAGAAACCGTTGTCACCCACTCGTTGCGAGACAACGCAGTTAAGTTAGTTTGTGTTTTTCATTCAACATTTAATATAGAGCGCTAAAGCCAAGTGAAAGGTTTATCTCGGGAAGTGGATAGCGGTGTGTTTTTAATGGTTAAAAACGGTTGTTTTTATCCCTTAAAAACACACCCCTATCCAGATCCGACCAGATCTCAGATCGGTCGTAAATTATTTTTCCTTTCATTTTTGTTATATCTATTCCTTTTTCAATGCGTATAATCCTACTATTTTAGTTTAGTATAAATATCGACCCTTGACTAGTAGTTTTGTACGTGTAGAAGAAAATGATTTTGTGTTGTGTAATTTTATAGTTTTCGTAAGCTAAACTCATACTAAATCCTCAGAATAGCGCCCTAAGGAAAAGATTACATAAAAAGGATTTCTGATTCGCAGTGTAGCATAACTGCATAAGTCATGTCTACCATGGATGGAGATAAAAAAGCAAGGGCGGGTTCCCTGAAGAATTATCCACGTTCGATTCTAATTCTTCTCATTTTTGTACATTTTCTATTGCCCATAGCTTTGCCTTTGTATCCTCATAAAACCTGTTATAGTTTTAATGATAAATAAAGTTTTTTTATCCCTGTCTTCCTGAACAGACGACCACAAGACATTTATACCGTGTTAAAACTTTTCTAGAAAATATTTTAGGGAAGGAAACTGTCTAAACCAATTTGTATGCTTAGTGTTTTTTTAAAAGATAAGCGGCCACGCAACTGCTGTTTTTGGTTAAAAAGTTAAATTCTGAACTGAACTTGCCTAAAACAGTAATCGATATAAATCAATGTCCAGAAATCCCCTTTAGTTTAATGTTTGTGTCGTATGAAAATCTTTTTCTGGTAAAACTGGAAAAAAACACGAGGATTTTTGTCGAGGCAGCATAAACAAAAATACGTCACTTTCAAATTCATTCCTCCAATCTATCTCGATTGATATCATTGTTGTAAACTACCCAATATACCTAATAATCCTTATGCTTGGCCTACAGATTCTTATTATTTTATACCATTACTAGCGGTGCGCCCCGGCTTCGCACGGGTATTAAACAAAAATTTCAAAAACTATACACACTAATACGACGGGTTTCACTGTGTTCATACGGATCCCTTACTTTTTTTAGCAGCATTGGGGTTTTTGACATTGACTTTGCACTCCATAACTGACACTGGCCGTAAAGAAAAAGCAAGCAGCGGAGCCATAATGGAAAAAGAGGTTGAATATATAGCGCATGGTTTAATTATTGATTTTTTTCATGCGGATCCCTAACTTTCTTGAAAATATTATATAGCCTATGTTCATCACAAAAAATTTAGGATTCTGGTGAAAGAATTTTTCAAATCGGTCCAGTAGTCGGAGCCTATTCAATTCAAACAAACAAACAATCAAATCTTTCCTCTCTATAATATTAGTATAGATTAAATTACCACGACCATTTTGTAAAACAAAGACTTGCATAACAATAGCAAGACGTAATATCTAAACCGTATCCGTATCAGTTTAGAAACATTCCCTTTAACAATAGGTACCTGTGGTCATTTACCTTCAAGTATAATAATTCTGCTTCATTCTCGTTCTGGATCCCTCTCCAAATAATAATAGCGACGGACTGATATTGCAAATTAGTTTCCACGTCACGTCTGTAGACCTCGGGTAACTGTCCTCTGAAGCATTCAGACTTCAGTTCTAGAGTCCTCTGAAGCATTCAGACTTCGGTTCTAGTATCATCTGAAGCATTCAGAATTCGGTTCTATGTAGTATCCTCTGAAGCATTCAGACTACAGTTCTAGTATCATCTGAAGCATTCAGAATTCGGTTCTAGTGTCCTCTGAAGCATTCAGACTTCGGTTCTAGTATCCTCTGAAGCATTCAGAATTCGGTTCTAGTGTCCTCTGAAGCATTCAGACTTCAGTTCTAGTATCCTCTGAGGCATTCAGACTTCGGTTCTAGTATCCTCTGAAGCATTCAGACTTCGGTTCTAGTGTCCTCTGAAGCATTCAGACTTCGGTTCTAGATGATAGATTTCCTTCAAGACGAATTTCAGGAACCGCGGCCAGTATTAACAAAGATTAGCTATGTGCGCAGGAGTGTGTTCTGTGATTTGTATAACGTACGTTGCGATTCCCATTTTGTCAAACGGGGTGATTATGGCAAAACCTGGCTCCAACAAACAAGGAGGCTGTAGTAAGAAGATGGAAGTAATTGGCTGATATATATATTTTTCAGGCGTTTATATTATTACCCAACGTCTTGGGGATGCTTCCAACTGGTATTTATACGGATTTAGTTGAGCTACATGTAGATTGTTTGCAACAGACTGCAGTTAGGTCAATTATTTGAATTGTAAATCCCAATTCTAACTTGGTTATTTAATTGTAATTTTCATTCTAATCTTAAGATGGAACCAAAAATATTGTCCGTAGTCAAATTATGTGCAATGCTTCAGTGTAGAGCGAGCCTTAAACAGTTTTTCGTTATGTCGACTGAAATTAATTCATGCAAATTAGAGTCGTCTAAAGCGGGCCTAATCTTATCGTTCGCATAATTGCAAAGGCGACGCAAATAGATACCTAATTTTTTTGTCGGCGTTTAAGTTTAGGTGCCAATTAGAGATTTTCTCTTTCCTATAAAACTGGGCTGTTTAAATGTACCCGTCGTATTGTCTAATCAAATTCTTACAATTTTAGACTAGTAATTAACTTGATAAGCATGGACAGGATTTCGTTATGTTCACTATATTTGTGTTATAAAATATACTAATGCCCCACTTTACTTTTCAATTAGATTGTGAATTATTCAATAAACAACCCAAAAGGTAGTATCTGGCAAAGCACATAAGCATTGCCATACACCGAGGGAATATAATCAGCGTCATGGGGACGACAACTGATCCAGTCGGAATAATTGAGCTAACTGCAGATTGCAGCAGTCTGCAGTTAGCTCAATTATTTCTTTTGTAAATACTAGTTCTAGTTTGTGTCTGTTATTTTCTTTGATAGTAAATATTTTTTTATATATACCTGAAGAAAAGAAAATTAGACGTGTATCACTGAGGTAGATAGGTACGTACTAAGAATTGCCCAAAAGGGCGTAGGCATCAAGAGAAATCTAAATTGAACTGGGAAGTCATTCCGGAATGTTGGGTCAATCTCATCAGAAAAAAATATCTATTCTATGCTAACTACATAAGTAAATATCTTTTCTAAGCTAACTATTTAAATAGTCGCCGGGTAGACTTAATTCACCTGTGTGCAGCCCCTTATGGCAAGTTTAAGTCCAAATTCAAATGCATTTTATCATACAATCAGAGCACATCCATTATAATGTGCTCTGTCCTTTAGTTTTCATCAATGAGGTCTTGTAATTGAGGCGTCACATCTTAATTTTACAACATATGATATTGGTCGAAACGTCGAAATCCACACACAAAAGCCAACTCGTTAAAGTTGCCACTGAGTTACGCTACAAAAGCTTTATGACGTCAAACGTGTAGGCGACCCCGAATCTGTGTACGACAACCTCGAACGTTTTTAAATTTAATTAAAAACATAAACGTATGCATTTAATTTTCATAAATTGTCTTCGAGAATGAAACTTCCATAATTTTCATGATACCCACGCCGTACCTACCCAATATTTACTGTTTCAGTCCATGATATTTACTGTGCGAGTTCGTAATGACTTTCAGGGATGCTGAAAGTTTATTTTGAAACTCTCGAGTTCATTTCTCATTTATGGACTTGTATTTTCAGTAACTTGTGCGGTAGGTACTGACATAAAACTTTACAATACCATGATTTTAAATTATGATCTGAAGTGTACACGCAAATTGTTTCTGAGTACTTAATGTTTCAAATATAATAAGGTTTTCTTATCATCTTCTCTCCTTTTGTTATTCTTTGACCACGAGCCATGTGACAATGTGCTAATTAACCGTGAACATTTTTATCAAGATGTTTCTTAATTGTCATCAAAATATCACAGGGCAATTCATTACCACATTTTGAAAACCTTTGTCTCGTAAGACTCTTTTAAAAAGCTTTCTATATTCATAGTTATACTAAAAGTGTACGTAAATATTGTGAAAGGCTATTTTAAATTCAGTTTATGGTTTAAGCAATACACTATGGCTTGAGCAGGTAGCCGAATGCTCACTAAAATTTTTATGACTTTGTTGCTCAATATATGTTCATACCTACCTGTAGTTACTCCGAGCATCCGATCAATGCTTATACATAAATACAAGTTGTTTAGAGCTTTGTAAATTATTTACACAAGGGAAACGTTCAACTGGGCGCGTTTTGTTCCAAGTAGTAGGAGCAAATTTCGCATTTTTCGTCTAGGTATTCGCCATTTGTATAATAATTATGCCTTTATAGTTAATAAAAGCTTAAATTTTTCATAAAAATATGGTGCTTTGGGTATCATGGCTTGAGCAGATTACAAATAAATAATGCTCATCCAGCATTATTTATTTGTAAAGGTTCTGATAATATTTGTTAATGACGATTAAAATCCATGTTTGATGAATATCAACATAAATCACTATTGATTCATTAAACTCCTTGGTTACACTTTAATTTTAGGCTATGTTTGCCATAAGGGAGCTTAAAGTCTGATTTATACGACATCGCTCTCTTCAAATAAAACTTTATATTCATTCGCATACAAAACTATTCCGTTCCACCTAGTAACCTCTAAAAGCACAAGTAACAAAGAAGTGCTCTATGACTTGAACCGCTGCAGATTGCTTACTTCCGAGACGTGACTGCACGTTTAACAAACTACCAACTCGGCTGCGCTGTTTGAGTTCAATGGTAATCATGTTACTCGCGCCATCGGGATCCTAGCTATTAGTTTCTTGTTAGGTACTGGTATTCTAGCAGCTTTGTCGTGTGGTAAGATATTGAAGCTCGGATAAAATATACCCTTTGCGCGCTTTACAGTTTTTCGGCCTCTTTTTAATCTTTGGTTAGAAATTGATTGAGATACTTAAATTTTTTTGGAGTGAGGAAGCTCGAAGAGAATGGCAAGGATATGTCGTTATACAGGGCGTCCCACTGCCACATTGAGGGAAAGTACCTTAAATATTTTATATGGAAAGTTTGACTAAAAGAAGACTTATATAAAGCAGTTAAAGATTTTTTTAAATTGCCTGCCTGAACCAGCCAAACTATAAAAAATATCACACCTAATTAACAATATTGAGCAAAAGGCTCAATCATAATAAGGATTTTTTTTCTCTATCTACTATACTCGTATTTGAGGTACTTTCCCTACATGTAGCATGGCTGTGGGACATACAATTTTTGTTTCTGCAAATGTGACATTTTTCCATCATTTTGGACAGAAACCTTTACAGAAAAAGTAGACTTCAACAAATTAATTTTAATGGAAATCATTCAAATTATCATACTTAGTTATAGTCATTATTTGCTCAAAATATAGTCTACGGGCCCTGATGCAAATAAGCGTCATAACTACATATGTAACCGCAAAAATCAACCTAGAAGTTATCTAAACTACACAAAATAAACTTATTATAAAGTACCTACTCTTCTTTTATGACTATCTCACCTCAACTAAAAAAAATTACAACGAAACTAAGCTTATGAACATTTCTCAAATCTATCACTTCAACACATGCTTACTTATAAGAAAAAAATTAAACAAAGACATTCACTCAGAAGTAGTATTTACAATAAATATACATATTCACAAACGAAACCTTAGAAATGCACATAATATACGTCTACTAACTATAGCAAGAAAAATATAATGTTTGAAGAAGCGCGGTTATATATAGCCTACCTAAAAATATCAGAGACCTGAAAAGCCTATAGCTCAATTTAAAACTCGCCTTAAATGTCAAAATGTCACATTTTTCAAAGCTGTTCCTAAAGCGACTGTAGTCGACCTCATTTGTAAGTATTTGTATCAGTGCGTTTACACCTTTATTTTCCTTTGTACACAATTTTTATTAACTACCCTTAACTTTTTGATATTTTGCTCGTACCGAACTACTAACAATAGATAATAAACTTATTTTGTTTCTCACCTTATTAATCTTTTGAGAAGTAAATAAATATATTACCTAAACCTAAACAAATTCTAACCTATTTAGAGCAATGTGGTTCTAAGCACGTTCAGGGAGTATAAATATGTTACTTGACATGTTGTCAGAGGGGCCAAATATGACAAAAAAGTTACCTACTCTTTATGGATCTAATTTACGTTTGGACGAACCAACAAGGGCGGTTACATGTCGAAAATATCAAATTCTGAATTAGGGAGCTACTAAAAGGGTTTTTATCAGATATTCATAAACGCTTCTGCAATACACGGTATGAATAAATATTAAGGAATATTTACCAACGATCACGTACAAAATTTAAATTTTCTCTTTGAATACAAATGCAGCGGTTTGCAATAATTTTCAATTCCTCCTTATAATGTTGAGTAAGGTTTTTAACTACCTGTATCTCGTTCTAAATATCTATGAATGATGTGATGTAGTAATGATTACACTACAGTACAAAAATCCATTACCATTTTCAAAAACAAAGCATTAATTTCTGCCAACTCATCGAGTAAGCCGGTCGACTTTGCTCTCGCAATAATGACCAGGTTATCTATTATGTATTATGAAGAAATGAAAGACTCGGGATAGTTTTCGCTAGTTTATTTATAATTAATATAACAAATAAGTGAGAACACAATGCTATGACGAGGACGTGACAAAATGGAAAGGGTTTAAGCCGAGTTGACACGATCAGAGTCAGCTCGGACCGAGTGGACTCGGATACCTACTAGGAGGCAACTCGTACCGCAACCCTTATTCGTCGTCCGAGTGCGCTCGGCTATGGGTTGCCACAATCCGAGTTGCGTCCGAGTAGGTATCCGAATTCACTCGGTCCGAGCTGACTCTGATCGTGTCAACGCGGGTTTACATAGGTACTACATGTGTAAAACGAGAGCAAAGCATAAGAAGGTGCGATTACTATAATAAAACGTTTAGCAGTCTCGTTTCAACGTGTAGGTGCGTTTTGCGTTCTATGAATTTCCAAGAATTGATTCAATTCCAGTAATTCAGCAAAAGTATACTAAAAATAATATGCCTATAATTGCTTTTGGCCACTTATTTTCAATTAATAAACTTGCTTATCAAAATTTTAAAATAGGGGAATATATTATTTTGTCAGATAGATTACATTTTTATTGCGTTACTGAACTTGCAATCTCGGGAAAAGAAGCTTTATGATTTAGAACATTCAATGGTACCTTATTATTGATTCGTTTGTCTGTTTCTATTAGAAGTAAGACTTCAGTAAGCCAATAAGTATTTTTCTGATGCCGTTGGACGTAGGCTCCTTTGTGTTGAAGCCTTAGATCTCCTTTGATATACATTCTTGCTGAGTTCTATTTAATATACCAAAGAAATATTATCCAGTCAGAATGCACAAAGAAAATGTGGATATTCATTCTCCAACCTTTCTTCAACTATACTTTTTTATCAAAGAGTCGCTAGAGACCAGCCAGTCAAGCTATTACTGTATTGAAAATAGCCATTAGTCGGATTGTGAGAAAAATCAAGTTCATATAAGAAACCTTTTTTTTATTTTACGATCAAATGGCAGAAACAATTTGGAACTAGTATTTATAATTGAAACATTTGAGTTAACTGCAGACTGTTGCAAAAAAACCATTATGAAGTTTTGCTACTAATCCGTATCGTCGTTCTGACCTTCGTGAAAGTTAAGAACCGCAGATCTGGTTTTAGGCACTAGTTCTTAAAATCTAGGCATAGGTACAGAGGCAGAATCTTGAAGTGTTTATGTATAGCTTAGGTAGTTAACATCTTTTTGGCGAAGAGTGTTCGGCTGCGACGTATGGGAAGATGCGTGTCACTGGAAAAATTGTAACGTTTCAACGATCTATTTACTAAGGATATTCTGGGAGTTTTCAATGTTAATTAAACATATTTCTCTTTCTATTTCGTATTTAATATATCAGTTATATAGTACCCACCCATGACACAAGCTCTGCTTAGTTTAGGGCGAGAAGATGCCGTTTTGATCGGCCAGCATTATTATATGTGTTTATTATATATTTATTTATATTTACTTGTGACACGTGCAAGGTATTATTGTTACATCGACAGAGAGCTTTTAGTTTTTTTAACTCTTTTAATTTAGCCAATTGGTCTACTTATGGATTACATCAAACTCCTGTTAGGTAGGTAGGATGTTACTTAGCTAATTAGCTTAGTTTTGAGACTGGCCACTGACGACGTCGAAATTTATCTAGACGGCATCACTATCATCCTTATACAACAGATATTATTCCGAATGAAAAAATTGTTCAAGACATATTAGAATCTTTTTCTTCATTAATGCACTGTTAAAATGAGATCCTTTTTACCACGGTGGATGAGGATCCCTTTACAAAAAGATTTCATTCACAATTCTTCACGCTAATGAGAGCGCATAGTAAAAATGCATGCGTGATCCTGCATTGCCCCACGTAATGAGTCCCGATGTCAAGTGGGATGTAGAACGTGACTGCTTTATTCATTTTGCTACAAAGCTTAAGAGTCTACCTGCCAAAGCCTCAACATCAAATAGAGTATCCTATAAAAATAGTAACGGATGATGTTTGTCGTTAAAAATCTCCAATCGCATCAATATGGAAACAGACGAAACATCCTCTGTTTTCTGTCTGTGTCTAAAAAGACGCAAAAATAAAATGTAATGTTGTTGGTCGCAAAAGTACGCAATCGACTATCATATAAATATAAAAAAGACAATGCAACAGTACGAAAAATTTTATCTTTTGTATAAAGATATGTATGATGTTTGTGGCGAAAGTACGCAATAGATTATCGCATAAAAGGAGAAAGAATCAATACAAAACTAAAATATTACTCAGTTTTTAAAAATTTATATGTCTATTACGGTTTAAAAGAAATAAACAGAAAAATATTCTTCAATTCTTATAACCAAAAAATCTTACTATTAATGTAATTGAAAACAGCAAAGTAAGAAAAATCACTGCATCAAACAAACATGCAGCGGTAAGTAGGTCTTTAAGAAGCTACCCCTTTTAGTCCTTACGGTAATAAAGAACAATAACTATAAAACTCTGTTTTCGTTTAGTGCAACCAACAAAGTTAGGACAGTTTTCTATGTCGACGTATGCGGCGCTACTATATTCAATATAGTAACACCAACAATTTAAAAGAATTAACAAACTAAGATAAACAGAATCGCGTGAACGTACAAATCTGACCATTACTCGGCACGCATACAGTCAATGAATAAGTCATGCCACTTGAATACGGGACGAGAATGTTTCCCGCTACGATTTACATTGGTGGCGAAATTTGAATTTTTGAATATCATTCGGTGCATCGCGAGCGTTGGATGGCACTAGACGGTACGTTGTTTGTTTATCAATTTATACGTTTGCATTTTATTATACGGGTCATAAAGCACTGGCTATTTCTGTAACAGGTTTATGAAAATATTATGGAAAGTAGTGCAGTAAAATTCCGTTATCCACGTTAACACAAAAGTAACGCCGCGCCGCCGTCAAAAACCCGACATAAACTAAAGCTCTGGCAAATGTCCGGACACGCACCGGACCCAAATGATTTAGTCGGGTAAAGTGTCTTACTGTGTGAAATGTTACCAAACTTGTCGACGCACTACGCATACTAAACGATATACCTAAATGTTGTTTTTCATATTTTGACCGTATACATACCTACCGAGCGGACAAAGGAAAGGATGAAAAAAACAGTTTTTATAGCGCGTAGCTTCGACCTACGTGCTATTAGCAGTTATACGTAATTCGTAGCCGTGCTACGAATACGGCTACGAATTACGGCGAGCAATAAGATTTAAATAGCTTTCAATGAGAAAATATTGGGAGTCTGCTTAGTATAGATATCTAATGGTAAATGTGTTTATTCCTTGGATGACTGGGCAATGTGAAATAAAGACAATAAATGTCGTTTAAAAAAGAAAAGATTTATTTTTTGAAACTTCCTTATCCTAGGTAATAAATAAATAAAATATTATGTAAAATATTAAGTCTATAATTTGAACTGGAAATCAGTTTAGACAACAGAATTATTTTTCATCTTTCAAAACCAGGTTTCCAAAAAGAAAAACTAATTCTGTTGTCTAAACTGGTTTCGAACCTTTGGTTTCCTAAGTGGCCGAAGGGTACTTAACGTTTTTCTTTTGGCCCGGTTTTAGGTCAGTACCTAATATGAACTAGAAACAAAAGAAACAGCATTTAGAAGCCCTTATTTCCTTCTTTTCTACATAGTAGATAGACTGTCCAGATTGTCGCTATATTTGAGAATACTTCTTTTTGCAATTACTAAAGATCTGCAGAAAAGAAATGATCATTGTCAATAATGGAATCAATAGTAATACGATACACTAGAAACCCAGATACTTAAACCACGACCGTTAAGTCTCTAAAAATGCCTAAGTAAGAAACAAAAAGAAACAAGAAATCTGCCAAACAAGATATACGACATTCCCTTAGGATGTGTGGCATTTTTAGTAGGTAAAAGAATATAAATGTTGATTTATGTTAATGATACCCCATGTTTGTCAACTTTACCTATCTATTAACTAATCTAAGTTGAATGAATTGATTTTTATATCTCTAATTAACACTTGCATTGCCTCGACGTGTCACACATCGTGACGACACACATACTCACCACTGGCGCGCTGCTACGGGCCTCAGCGCTGAGGCTGTCAATACGATATAACAATACATGCATCCAAACTTGATGATCATAGCGATAAGGCCGTTGTTTATAAAGCTCTGTGTTACCTATATCTGTCCTGAATTTACGATCGCGTCAGTGTCTTATAAAGATTAATTGTATTGTAACAGTAGAAATAAATAATATCAAGCAAATACTTCTTTATTTATTCGTTATATATTCATATAATAACCCCCAAATGATAAATAATGCCATCTATGGCGCTCATTAGAGCAGGGCCTATGTCCTGCTGTGGACTATGGCTGATGATGATATTCATATGTATAACAAATATATATTTTTACATATTCTTTGTTTGATTTCTCCATACCAAATAGTTGCTACCACCATTATCTACTCATGTACAGTAAGCTTCAGAGAAAAGTATCCACCTCCGTCCTCCACCCCTTTTAAAACATTAATCTTTGCATAACGCCACTCTCTCACTAATCTCTATAATTACTATTAATACCATCTCTATTAACTCTATAATCTAAATTAATACTTACTTCTCAAATAGATCTTCGTATAGTTTAAAAGTAATTGTTTTCAGCACTCGTCGTTCGTCTGAATTAGCATTGTCCGCTCTCTATGTTAATATAGAGACGGATTATGGGATGTGTTTTAAATTTTAAAACAAGACCGATAAATCTCTATAAATCGCTTTTAGTGCAGCAGTGAACTTCTTTTGTAATTTGTATTGTCTTTTAAAAGTACTTACTTAGATAGGTACATATATCTGTCTAGATGGAGGTTTTAAATATTTTTATGTTTTTATCTGATTGCTCGCAAATTGTGGTATCACTTTGCATTTGATAATAATTCAATACCAAAAATAGCGATCAAAAAGCACATGCGCGTACAAATAATTATTAGTCAATATTGTTTGACAACAACTGATTTTCATCGACTTTGTTGTCTTCACCCATAAAGAAAGTTCGAGAACAAAATCACCCCAGCACGTTTTTGTGGGTCAATCTTACCAAGCAATAAAACATCTTACAATAAAAACAACTCTGAAGTTTTCTCACAGAGTTTGATAAGGTGTTCTCGAGGGACATTCGGCACATTCCGACCCGTTATGATGTAGCGATAATGTACCGAATGCGGACCTTTTCTACTGTAATGGGCTTAATGTATATGTATCACTTTGAATGGGAATAAAACCTTTTTGTTATTGTTGTGTCGGCGTCGTCAACGCAGTTATAGATCCAGGTCAGACTATGGATCAGATAGAGCAAAATGTTTTGTAGTTGAAAATTTAATCAAAACTTTTGGACAAGAACCACGGAGTGGTATAATTTTACTTAGCTGGTACTTTCCTCAAGTTTGAAGCACTCGTGAGTGACGGATTAATTAATTTTGGTTTAATCTGAGCAGATTATTAATCTGCGTTCAAAGTATTTTCCACTGTTTTAAAGGCGAATTAATAAAATCAACTATGACTGGTTATCATTGGTTGCACTAAAATATCGCTTTACATAAAACTTTTAATTTCAATTCATTTCTGATTGATAAAACAAAGTGATTCAGTTATCAATCACTTTTTTTGCTTGTTGTCGTCGTAAAGCGAAACTGCACGCGGGCATGACGTAGGAACTTTTGTACTCGTACTTGTTGTCGTTACCCACCTAACCTAATAAAACATCTTATCTATTTATAATCCAAATTAGTCTCTAAATTACGTTCTTATTTTCAAATAAATTGAAACGAAAACTGTTAGCCGGGTTAGAACAAAAGTTGGGCCAAGTTTTTGAGTGGGACCTTTTGTGATTTTGGGCAAGAATCCAAGATACCCGGATATACTTTTAGACGACCGCGGCAAAGTCCATTATCTGTAAATAAAAACTTTAAGTAGGTCTAAGTACCTTTGTGAATAGATAGATAGATAGAAGTTAGAAATTCTTTATAATAACACACAAAAAAAAGAAAACATTACAAACAGACATACTTATAGTAAAGGAAGTATAAAGATTTATAAATTATGTTGCATGAATATACTACATAATTTTTAAATTTTATGTGTCCATATCGAATATAGAAAGAAAGAAAGGAAGAAAATCGTTAATTTGGCTCACAAAAGATAGAACTGCTAATATATAGTGTAGCTAGCGGTATGCCTCGGCTCCGCACGGGTATATTAAAAATTATAATTTTCTAGCGGATTTCTAACTTTTTGGAAAAATTCCTTAGCCTATGTATATCAGGGGAAATGTAGAATTCAAATAGTGAAAGAATTTTTCAAATTGGTCCTGTAGTTTCGGAGCCTATTTAATTCAAACAAACAAAATCGCTCCTCTTTTTAATATTAGTATAGATATATACAGAAAACATCAGTGACCTAAAATATTGACATTATTTATCAAGAGGTCCACAAGCTGCTTCTGCTGCTACTCTAAGAACAATGTTCAAAAACCAAGTTCTGCAGCTTTGAAGTACAATCTCAAAGGTTTCGAAAGAGGCATTGTTTTCGCAAGACTCATTTTGCAGCAGTGGAAATAGCTTAAGGTTTTTTACTCTTTTGCTTTCGAATTGCATCGGAAGCTTCCGACGATAAATACTTCTATGTTCCTTTTGGAGATAAAATAAACTGGTTCTTCCTAACCCCTTTCTACCGGTTGGTCAAGATATTAGCAAAATAAAAACAACATTCTGGGAAATCATATCATCTTGAGATTTCAATGGTCCTCAAGGGATGAATGTTTCATTCATATTATTCGCCGCTGATCGATTGATTTTCTTTTGTTTTTATTTGTAATCGAAATGGATCCTAATAGTATCGAAAGTAGTATGAACTGTAAAATTCAACGATCCTATTCATCTACGGTTGTCTGGTAGAGATCACTCTTGAGCAATAAGACCGCCAATTGTCACATTTCTTGTAATTGTTATTTTGATTTTTAATTGTTTTGTTACGTTTGCAGTAAAGAATTTTCTATCTATCTAACTATGAGGCGAAACTAGTATGAGATACATTCACGAATACATCACAAATAAATATAATAAAAATAAAAAGATCTTTATTCCACATCACACAAATACTTTCGAAGTCCTTCTTGTTAGAATAACATCTCAATTATCATATAATTTATACAAATGTGAAGTCCAAAGAAAAAATAACCAGTGATAAAAGCGAAATTTTCCTAAAATCCTCGTAAATTTTCGTAACATCACAAACACAAGAAACAACAAAGTCAGCTAACACAAACTTAATAATGGCTTAATACATCCAACCCTTTCGTATTTATACCTTCCCTTAAGGTACTTACCCTCAGACGCAACATTTGGTGTTAATCCCTAATTTCCGTACCCTTTAAGATTTCACCCTTTCAACACAATAGGATAACCACAATACAGGGTGTGCAAACAAAACGTGTGTAAAGATTAAGATTATTGTTACAAAGCTCGGGTGATAAAGGGTGCTACGTTATGCATTACTCAGATAAGCGAGTCTTATTCAAGGTTAAAATTTTCGGGACACTTTGTAAGTAATTCTCTAAAGTAGGTATTTCTGGCTGAAACCACGAGCAGTACGCTTTATGTTTCAAATCATATAAGTAGTTGGAAAATAAAAATAGGAATAGCAGGAATTGCTTACATAAGAATCCAGCAATAGACGTATTATCTAAAACCTTGGTCTTTTGTAACTATAGATAGCTTTTACTTTAGGTTTTTAGGGTTTTGCCATCGGTTGCAAAACCCTTATGAAATCGCTTTGGGTCTGTTTTGTGTTTTGAATCCTTAATATCTCAGAAACTACTGCAGCTATTGACTTGAAATTTGAAATAATAATACATTTTGTGCGCCCGCACATATTTATAGAAAAATAAATGAAAATAAATGAAAAATCAAAATGAAGATTTTCCATACAAATTTTGAAATAGAAATTTTAAATGGAACGTACAAAGTCGAAAGTGGTATCAAATGAAAGGTACTCGTTTGTAGATTTCAAAATAGTTTTTGAAATTTCGGTAGATTTCATACTTTTTAAAATATTTTGAAAATGGTCAAAAAAATGACCGTTCCCCCCCCCCTATCTCCGAAGATTGCAGAGCGATCGACGTGATATGTACCAAGTGTTTGTAGGTATTGATCTATATTTTATAGGAAAAATATAGAGAAGTCTGTAAAAATAATACTTTTTGAAATATGGTCAAAAAAGGGCGGGAAAAATTTCTAAAGGGGTGACTACCCCCCCGAGTTGGGTATCAAATGAAAGGTATTGGTTTGTACATTCCAATGCAGTTTTTGATATTTCGATAGATTTTATACTTTTTGATATATTTTGAAAAAGGTCGAAAAATTGACCGGTACCCCCCCTCTATCTCCGAAGATTGCAGAACGATCGATTTGATATGTACCAAGTTTTTGTAGGTATTGATCTATATTTTACAGGAAAAATATAGAGAAATCTGTAAAAATAATACTTTTTGAAATATGGTCAAAAAAGGGCGGGAAAAATTTCTAAAGGGGTGACTACCCCACCGAGTTGGGTATCAAATGAAAGGTATCAGTTTGTACATTTTAATGCAGTTTTTGAAATTTCAATAGGTTTTATACTTTTCGAAATATTTTGAAAAAGGTCGAAAATTTGACCGTTCCCCCCCCTCTATCTCCGAAGATAGCAGAGTGATCTATATAAAATGTACTAAGCGTTTGTAGATATAGGTCTATACTTTACAGGAAAAATATAGAGAAGTCTGTAAAAACAATACTTTTCGAAATATGGTCAAAAAACGAATTTTCATACAATGGGGGCTATTTCATTGAGAGCAATATCAAATCAAAGTTATGGATTTCGACAATTCAAAACAGGTTTTAAAAATTGTCTAAGTTTCATACTTAGTGAAATACGTAGAAAAAAGTCGAAAAAATAATTGTAGGTACCAACCCACTTACCTACCCACTAATCTCTGTAGTAACTGTAATAGTAGGGTTCCACAGCGCCACAAAACCGTTGTTCTCAAAATTTTAAAGTCCATACCCAATGTATTCCACTGCGCTCGAAGAATATTTAGATAATAAGATTATTGAATTCATGAATTCCACCGTGCTCCAAAAAAATATGAGAAGAGTAATGTATCCTGGATAATCCACACAACATCATTTAGCGACAAGCTAAGCAAGCTTGTGTAATTCGTACTACTACGATATCTGTTATCTAGAACACTCGAAAAAATAATTTGCAGATCTTACAAATATTAGTCCCGAGGCGGGAATCAAACCGCAACCTCCTGCGTTGTAAGCCCACCGCGCTAACAGGTCGTCAATATACGTACCTACCTAAACGACAAAAGTTCAAAACCCTCGGCGCGCGAGTTACACTCGCACTTGTCGTACTTGTTTAAAGTAATATTAATCACTGATAAAACTGAGGTTGTAAAGAAAATAATAAATCTGGAATTTTAGGAATAGATACTGAAGATAATCAGTTTTTAATCGTTCAAAATCATTTATCACTGTCATACGCATTGTATGTCATAATCATTGTTTATCAATTATGTTATCAGAATATAAGTGCAAGTAATGAAGTAACAATGTAATGTGTAATAAACATAATAGAATATCAGAAATAATTATAAAAACCTATTTATTAAATGGTTATCTTACGTATGCCTACGCGCATCTGTTTAATTTCTATCTCCAGAAATAAAGATGGGGATAACATTAGTATCGCGGAAGTCGTCGATGTGGTTAAGATTAGTGGTGAGATAGGCTCAGCCCTACCACCAGCTATTGTGTCATTTATACTATCTATACTAATATTATAAATAGGAAAGATTTGATTATTTCTTTGGATTGAATAGGCTCCGAAACTACTAAATGAATTTAAAAATAGTTTCACAATAAGAATCATATAATATCCCTGATCATGATACCTAGGTATCATGATACCTAGGTACCTACCTACATATAATAATTTCAATAAATTAAGGGATTCGTATGTAAACTTTTAAATGAATGTACTAGTGGTTTCTTTTTCACTTCTTCCACTAGTGGACAAAAAATTGAAGTGAAGAGAAATCAATAACAAATTATTTCTTATTTTAATAATTATCTGTTTGAAATTTGACTTGTCTATGTGCTTATTTTGTAAGCCTAAAGAAATAAAGTTATTGAATCTGAATCTGAAAAAACTTCAATAAGGTGACTATGCCAACGTGTAAGTGTAAAAATTATAATTTTTGCATTTATTGTTTAATACCCTAGGGAAGTCGGGGCGGATCGCTAGTACTTGTATTTTTAGTTTTATTAGCTATGGTTTTATTGCAAAAGGTACAGTCATCGCCAAAAACTTTGAATAGATGAAGCACTGAGCTCCACTTCTCCGAAATTAGAGCTCCGAAAAACAGAAAGCCGCAGATGCCGCTCCCACAACATGCCTATGTGGCTATGAGTAAGAAAGAAGATTACAAAGTTTACCGTTAATTAAATGTTTGGGCGCACTCCTTACGTATTTGTTCATTGTTTTCTGTTATCTTGCGACTTCAGCGGCTTAAAGTATAGGGTGGTTTAGCGGTATTTATTACTTTGGTTGGTTTTGGAGTCTTCCATCTGTTCTATACTTTTTGGCGGTGACTGTACTTCTTCCTATTGTAAAAACCTGGGGCCACAATGAAACATGGGAAAATAATAGTTTTCTACATCAAAGCTTTACAGGTGATTTTATTTTTATTATAGCCCGAAAAAGCGTAATAGTTGGTTATACAATGCTAATAAATAGATGAAGTAACGTGAACTACATTATCACCGAAAAAATGTTTGTCCTAACTCTAGTTGGTTTGCAACAGTTCACAGTTAGGAAAATTGTTAATACTTGTTTTATTTTAGTATTTTTTTGTAATTGTTTCATTCGTTTTACCCCAAAAAAATAATTATGACCGAGCGCCAACACTACGTTTGCCGAGTCGCAGTATCAACTCAAGCACTCGTTTACCCCAGCGGTTGTTGGTTCTTCGCGAAATATAGCCGGCCCACTGCCACATCAATTTGCTAATTATTTGAGCTATGTCTTTATCTTTGGTTCTCTGTTGGATGTATTTGTTACAAATTCTGTCCTTCAGATAAACTCCAATTAAAATAGACAAATAACTTAGGTAGTTACAATTTATATGTTTAATTTATTTTTCGGATATATCTAAGGTATATATTTCTATTAATATTTCTATTTATATGTTTTTATGTATATTCTATTTCGCTAATGATGCTCTTACGCTCTAACACTTGGTATCAGAATACGAATTCACTACGAAGCTGCTTTAGTTTAAATAGGAAGGAACTAATTTCAGGGCAAGAACCTGTGTACGTGCAGCCCAAATAATAGTCTTAAGCGTATAAGCTGGATGTGACAAAGAATTGTAAAATAAATTATAGTGGTAGAAAAAATCGCCTGCTGTTTTCATTTAATACTTATGGGAAGAACTGATCCTCTGCAATTCAGATACATTGCTCCACAGGAGATAATATTCCAACACAAAAATCCTTTATTAACATAAAAAATTATAATTAAATACTAAATAAAGGTAGTAACTGCAGACTGTTGCTAACAGCAAGCACGGGCTTTCTTGTCTAAGGCAGAATAGACAAAAATTACGTCACTTCGTCATCGAATGCGTAAATTATTTAAAATTAATTTCTTTAACTTCAATAATGTACGCAATGTATGGCGATGCGATGTCATTATTGTCTATTCTACCCTAGAGAACGATCCCCGTGCTTGGCCTACTGAAGAATATAAATAAATTTCTCTAATGACATGCACCATGTTTCATTGACAACGAAATCTAACTCCACAGAAAACAACTTTACTTCCCGGATCAGTTTTCATTCTCTGCTCTGAAAACTAAATCGAGCAAGTTGAGTAGTTGGCTTTATTATAATTGCCAGGAGCCTTGTAGAGAATTAAGAGGTATTTAATACCAACTGGACTGAAATTTATTTGGATAGCTAGTTAGGATGTTTTGTTATAACTAATTCAATCATTAATTCGCAATAAAGCCGAGACTGTCACGAACATTCGCTTTGAAAGCTGTTTGTTTCCAAGACTAATTTCACTTACCCTCAAAATAAATGTTTTCGAAGATAAACTAGCTAACTCTTAGTTTTCAAACCTAATCCTCTATCGTTTTTTACTAACACTCCTCGTTGCATCGCATATTCAATAAGCTTATATCCAAATATTTTCGTCTAGAATAAACTGCATAAATAGAGTAGAATTCCGTCCTGTTTTATATAAGTACCTAGGATGGTAATGCATGCAGCTCGTATCATGATACTTACTTACGAGGCAGCTCCATTAGCTCAGATTAAAAAGGTACTTATCCAGGTAAAGTATCAACGTACTAACCTAGATCTCTCGTTTTTCAGCTGAGATCAGTCTAACCTAGTAAGAGTACCTACCCATTCAGTTCTTTCAGACCTACCTATATCCATTTCGTTCGTAGTACGTACGTACCGCCTCTTATCATCACCACCTTTAGTCCACGGCTGGACTTATGTCTCCCCTAATAAGCGTCTTATTGGGGATGGATATTATCTTTCCTGGACTGTCAATGGACTGTTGGGGAATTATGATTAAAGGTTTTAAAAACTGTAATTAAAAGTGAACATATCGCAGATATGTCTGCCATATATCTGAGATATCGACGTTGAATCTGCCCTAATTAAAAATAGAGCGTCTTTTTAAAAACTTTCAGGCAACAAATGTAATTCAAGGATATTCAGCTTTTTAAAAAGATAAAAGCCTTGAAGACAAAGAATAAGTACCTATATAAATACCTAAATTTATGTCGTTGTTAATTACAATAGTTAAGTAGTTTATTTTATTTCTAGTGTACCTGATAGGTGATAAATACCGATATTACCTACCAATTTAATCTAGGATCCAAATGGATTTGGATATATCCAGGTATATAATCTAAAGAACTAGAGAAACTTGCGTGGACTAATTTCAGCTTTGTTCCGACTCCGTCCGTGGAGTTGAAGAGCATTGACGAAGTTTGCAGTTCCCGGGCTTTAGACGCATAGCATCTAACCACGAGAAACAAAACTACCGCAAATAGAGACTGTTTTCTCTGAGTTTATTTTATTTCCCGCGAAACCGAGACGCTTTTACTCGATTATTTTATTTTTATGAAAGTAGCTACCCGCCACGTCTTCGCACGGGTGCAATGCTGATACGAATGCATGTTATACATACATATCAAAGTTCCTCTTGAATCACTCAATCTTATATGATATTTCTATGTATTATTAAAAAACTATGTACAGTGTGTGTGTGTGTGTGTAACACATGTTTATCAGTAATCTAGTACCCATTACACAAGCTCTGCTTAGCTTGGGGCTAGATGATGCTGTGTAGATTGTCCAGTCCAGCTTTTTTTTTAATGTAGTGATGAGTGTATTACGTATATGGTTTTCGGGTTTTGCATGTTGCTAATTGAGGAATGTTTTATATAATTATCTACATGTAAAGTGAAAACAAGAAATCGTATATCTATATAGTAGGTTATTAGATTGAACGGTAAGCGTTGTAGCGATAAAAAAAAGAGAAAACTTTTTAAGGTTAAGGCCTTTTTTATTTTATATCTAAATGATTATTATATTTTTTACCGTGCATTAATTAAGCATTAAAAGTGTGAAGCGTCTGGTGGCATTCAAGTTGTCTTAATAATATAATGTTCAGAAGCTGTTATCGCAGCCACGGAAACGAAGTTTATATGGAATGAAATTTAATTTTAAAACTGCGCAATAGATTGTAAAGATACGCTTGCATAAAATAGTAAAATAAGTAATATTTCGGGAGGAGACAAGAACAGTCTAAATTTTGAGGCCATACACCACGTCATTTCAGTTAGGGTTACTTGGATGGTAGATCAAAACAGATCGGTACGTCTTCAAAAGTGCGGTACGAGTCACAGTAAAATCTTTATCTTAGCTAGGTGCCTGGACGAAGTGGTGTCTGTATTAAGATTTTAAATATCCCTCACATCAACGAAACAAGCTTAACTGCCATCAAAGCATTCAGCCAACCTAGCCATATGATTACAATCTTTCTGTGCGGCCGTGGCAAAATTTTCCACACTCCGCGGCCAGTATATTTTATTCTTCTTTACTTGGAGTTCAAATCAAAGCAACGTCAACTCTATGAACTTTCCACTTTCCCACGACCATAATTATCTACCGGATCATTCAATACGCAAGAACGAAAGAAGTTGCGTGATTTATTTGCCGCCTCGTTCGTCTGAAAGGGCTCTGGATCCTATAGGAACTACCTACCTACCTACATATTTTCATAATAGATAGATGAATTTATATTTATGTATTTATATATTGTATTTTAATCTTTGGAAAACGATTTCATTCTTTCGCTATTTGTTATATAGACATTCATATGGACAAGGCACCTAGTGCTGTCCTTACGTGAGCAAAGATGTTTAAAATCAAGGAAGCCCTGAAAAACTAATCTCCCTACATAATATACATTTACTTAATAATTAATAATAACATATACTTAATACAAAGATATTTTAAAGAACGATCCTAAACCGTTTAGAGCATACTCACTTATTGAAAATGTCGCAAACTCTGAAACCAAGCTAAATTAATCAAAATACCTACACTTAATAAAGGTCAAAATGTAACAAAGTAGGTAGGCTTGTAGTTATGAAAAAAGTTTTCACGTTTGAGGAACTTCACGAAACTTATGAAAGTAAGAAGACATTAAAGTGGGTTTCCACATTTTAGAACGGCTTAGATTTACAGCGGAGGAGTTCGCCAGTTTCGCATGGTGCCTTTACTAGCCTAGCTTGTTTGTGTTTTAAAGCTTTTTGTGCTTTTTGACGTCTATAAGGATCAAAGATTTATCACACAACAAAGATCATTTGCAATAATTAGCTGATTACATTAAAATGTAAGCAATCCGTACTATTTAGCTTTTCACATGTTAAATACTGATGTTTGATACTGATAGCAAATTTTCGGTATTTTTTTTTTGTGTTGAAAAATCGTGGAGAGATTGAGGGATGCATATCAACTCACCAAGCTACCACGGTTCAAAATATCAAATATCAATATCAAAGTGCTTTATTTCGTTTACCTTTATTTCGTTGACCTTACAGGGACTCTTGGAATCGAATGGACAACAATTCCAATTGCCAATATTTACTGCTACCTAGGGCTAGGCCGTAACCACGATGTTGCTACGCCGTAGCAAGCTACGGTGCTGCTACGCTGTAGCAAGCTACGTTGCTGCTACGCATCAACGTAGAGGTGATATATGTATACTATGTATATAGCGTCTTACGGTTCGATTGCGGATTTGAAAATTTACCATTACCTGTTTTGTATTGTGTGAATCTATCAATGAATTTTATAATACATTAGTTATTAAATAGATAAACGTTAATCGTCTTGTCATTACGTAGTAATTTATGGTAAAAGACAGGGAGAATATCTAGAAATGTGTTTTTATGTATTTACAAAAGTTCAGTAAAGATTACAGCTTTAACAAATAAAGTTTAAAAAGTTTTGGTCTCCCAAACAGGTATTAGGTTATTAGATTTCAATAACTTTATTTCTTTATGAATGTAAGCGGGTTTACTACGAACCTATTATATGTTGTTGGAACACCAACGTTTCATCCCTTAACGAGGGACTTCATCAGGGTTAGTGTGGCTCAGGTCGCGCCCGTATCGCCTCAATGTGCAAAAAAGTTTTATTTTTTTAAGCTTACAAAATAGTAGAAGCCAGTGGTATTCAAATAACTAATAAAAAACCCAATAAAACGATTCCCAGAAACTACTCGCGTATTTACAATTTCAAACAAAATTGGGTCTTCAAATCGTTAAATTGAATCTATAAAAACAATCATTGCGAAACTGGATAGATCAGTAACTCGTAACTCTTCCCTTCGTCTGTGCCAAATCGTACTTGAGCCGAACCTTGACCCTTTTATATTTAATTAAAACTTTGGAATTCGATACGGGAAGACCGGATAAATTTGGGATTCAAAAGATTCATAGAATGCTATTTAGCTTCCGCCATTTCACATTGGTTTTAATGCCTTTCTACTCGTATTACCCTCATCACAAATCCTACTGCAGGTCGCTTTAGATGTATTCCTAAGGTTATCACTGATACTGGTTTCGCCGCTTATTGGTACATCTTTACCTTATTTTTACCTTGACACAAACGGGTAGGATATGAGCCACCCTATGTACATATGCATGTATGTATTATATACATAACTATCTACAATAAACAACCTTTAAAGTGCTTTAAAAATTTGCCTGAAAATAGTGTTTAAAACTTAATTAATTTTCTGGATTTAGAAAATTGATTTTATAATGCTAGAGTTTTTTAGACTTACTTTTCCAGGATATGTTGTTTTTATTGCTACATTTATTATGATTTTTTTGTTATTGTAGTTGAATTTTACTGACATTTAGAAGAAAAAATATTTTTTTAAATTGTGTCGAGTCTACCCGACCGAAATTATGTACACCAATTGTGATTATATAATACTTAATATTAAAACTATTGTACATACACTCTGCCAAAATAAATGATTATGTAGAGGATTTCTTTGTTTGTCTGATCGTAACAAATAAAGGGTCATGTGATTTGTCTCAATACTCCAATGGAGGCTATGACACGTCAGATAAAAATGGGTGTCTAACGAGACAGCGGGGTCCTAAGGGTCAATCTCAGTGTCAGTAAATGCTAAATCATCTCAATGTCAGTAGTGCGTAAATGCTCGTGTGGGGCATCCTTGCAAAAGCCTTTGTTTGTACTTTCCAACTGTTTCTCAAAGTTGAAAGAAGTGCACCATACTCAAGCAAGTAGAAAAATATTATAAGATTTTAGTTAGAAACAAAACCACATAAAATTTATAAAGTAGCTTGTTTTCTTTTGAGACTTAGATAGTTGGGGGTACCCTATCATACCTATCATATACCTAGTTTACTAGTAGGAATAAAAGCCTTTTTTTTATTTTTCAGCTAGGAAACTCATTTACAATTAACTGATTTGGAGGAACCAGAATTATGTGGGACTCAACCCACATAACGTAATACCACGGACGTAATACCCACTAAAACGTCGGAAAGCCTGTCAATAGAGTTGGGTGGGTATATGGCGGCACGTTCATCAGTGACCGTATGTGTACTGTTGAGTAATATACAAATACATCTGTATTGACTTACTGCCTTTATTGTACTCACTATACTACATATAACTTCATCGTTTACCGCATTTTTACGCAAGAGAGAAAGTGCATTACCCTTTGTGTTCGACACGGAAGAGTATAAAACGTCCAGCATTCGCTTTCACGTCGATGGCTTTTGAGTGAACTTGGCTCTTTCAAAACAAATGTATTCACATGCCTATTGCGTTGGAGTAAACTCAACTATATATAAGTTACATCCTGCTAAATTAAAGCATTTTTATCTACTGTCTGTCTTCTATAGACACGTTAGAATGAAAAATAACATTACTGCTTCTTTTTTAGGTTAGCAAACATTAATGACTAAAGGACTAAGTAAACACGTGCCAGGTAATTACAAAAAACAATAAACACGTTTCTATAAACCCGCCGGTATTGTCTTTGATGGTCAGTGTAAATGAAATGAATATTACTTGGGGTCTAAAAACGACATATTCTTTCGCTATATTTTGTTTTTTTTATTGTGTATTAAAAAATATCATCATCAACCTATAATAGTCCTCTACGCCTCCCCTAATGAGCGCAATAGATGGCATTATTTATCATTTGGGGGTAATTGCGAATAATCCCCACGCTGGGCATGCGGGTTGGAGATCGCAGTACGGTGGAGTTGTTCTGCAGAGGGCGCTGCTGCCCACCCCCGGTGTGTTTCCCTAAGTCGCTTCTTACGACACCCACGGGAAGATTTGCGGTGGTGAAATTCTATGCCGCCGGTACCACACGGCCCATAAAAATTATATATCTATGTGATTATGTGTGTATTTTATTCAGTTTATTCAGGACCCATAACATAAGCTCTGTGTATCTTGGAGCTAGATGATTTTGTGTGGATTGTCCAGCAATATATGTTTTATTATTGAGAGTAGCTATTACATTTTACAGAGTAATTCAGTATTATTATCTAACAATGTTACTCAAACAAACATTACAAATATCTACGTTTTATAGCATAGAATATAGAGTTTACGCTGTATATCAGAAGATATAATAAATAAATAATGCTGGAAAAATCATACAGCGTCATCTAAGCAGCGCTGGTATTATAGATACTAGATATCTGATATTCTTAAAAGAATACAAATCTACATAGATACATACAAAATAAAAATACGAAATCATTTACTTTAAAATTAAAAATTATGAAACAAGTGGCAGAAGTCTTGGTTTCTGTTTTAGTTTAAAACAGGAACAAGAAAAAAGGAAAAAACACCCACTAAACTGTATTACAGAGAACCAGTCCTCATACAATGGTTTCTAGATTCTAAATAGATAATTATCTTTTGATTAATGTTTAATACTTTTATATAAAACACTAGGAACTCTACCAAACAAATTACCTCGATTGGACCCACCACATCCTAATTTGACTTGTCTAAGTCTTATTTTGTAAACCTAAAGAAATAAAGTTATTGAATCTGAATCTGAATCTAAATCCTACATCGTAGGAAAACCTTTTCCAAGGTTTTTTGCCCGAGGTCGATTATATTCACCAACTTCAATTCAAAAACATAATATTATGTTCTCGTATATGGGAGTTTTTCTTATTTTAGAGAACATTTTATACTAACTTACATTTTATACGAAAATTCCTGCAAAACATTTTTGTCATTTTGAAGTGGCAAAAGCCATCTTATATTTTATTTATTCCGGAAGTATTACGGTGTCAATACCCCTGAATTTTCACCCCAATGAATCTAAAGCGTTCCGTTGGTAAGTAGGTACTAAGAATGTTCTAATGAAAATTACAAAAGCTTTGTTGGAACCGACAACGGTCAAAGGAAATGCTTTGAATATATCAATCGAATTTTATTGAACGGACTCATTTAAATTTCTCGTTTCAAAGGATCACGTTGGAGAGGCGTTACGGTGACTTTTTTTATTGGTCGAATGAAATGTTTTTTATTGATTATTTTATCCAACCGAGAGATTTATCTATGTAGAATTCAATAAATCTTGGTAATAATATATTGTTGTTACCCTTGAGTTGAAAATAACTTATTTAGTCCCGAGACGGGGTTTTTTAGGACGCGAATAGTTCGAGGGTCTAAATAAATTACTTTCACCCAAGGTGTGCTTTTCATTACGAATACAAGGAAGTAAAATATGCTTTAGACTCTTATCTTATGAAGGCTTAGCAGGCGTTAAATATCTGAATTAGATGAACTCATTGTAATACAAACAAAACACTTCAACACGAGAAAATAAACTCTTTAGCGTCAGCCATTTTTTTAACGTTCAGCCATAGAGATCGTTTAATAGAAATGAGATAGTTGACAGTTTAAAACGATTCTCTCTATGCTTTAAAAGTATCACTTTCAACCCGCTCCTTAGGCAAATTCAGACCAACTTTCCGAGTAAGTGTAATGAAAAATAAAAACAACGATAAATGTGATGTTATTAATCACATTTGTTTTATTATAAATACAAAATACTTAATTGAAACTATAATACAAAATAATAAATTACTTGTTTTCATCTAAGTCACTATGTTTGTACATTATCATTATCAGTATCTTTAACAGAGGTATCAATTCCAGTTTTTGTTGTCCTCGCTTGGGCTGGTTTTTTCTTATCTGCAAGGAAAAGATAATTGTATACAATAACATAGATTGTAAATCACGATGCCGTGGCATTTTGAGACGTTGGTAATAAGTGTCTCTTGTGCGACGCTGGTAATACTTTTAGTGGGACGTTAGGAAGGCTTGGGTTGCGAGAGACGTTGGGAATAACTCGAAAAACTAGTGCAAAACTTAGTTTTATACCAATGCTGAAGGATAAATATTTTAAATTCATTTAAATGTTGAAGAATAAATAAAAAAATAAAGTTTACTTACTGCCTTCTAACAATAGTTTACACAATGTGGAGCATGGCGCGTCGATGATCAATGTAGCTAGGTACCCAATTATGAGGGAGAGCGATAAGTGAGACAGGAACTTAAACGTCTGAAATAAAATAAAATATTTGAATCCTCTCTATAAATCAGATAATTAAGAAATTGACAAGGAAAGTTTCAACTAAATAATATAAATAAATAAAAACTAGTACATAATGTAATAAATTTCATAATTTGAAAAGAATTAAAACTTTATCATCGTCATCGTCAGCCTATATCAGTCCACAGGTGGACATAGACCTCCCGTAACTCATTACGCCATTAAGCCATCTATGGCCTGAGGGCCATAGATGGCTTTATCATTTGGGGGTTATTGCTAATCCCCACGCTGAGCATGCGGGTTGGTGATCGCAGTTTGGTGGAAATGTTCTGCAGACGGTGCTTCTGCCCGCCCCCCGGTGTGTTTCCCTTAGTCGCCTCTTACGACACCCATGGGAAGAGTTGGGGTGGTGTAATTCTATGCTGGCACCACACGGCTTAATAAATTAATACATTTTTGAAATTTATTTTGTGCTTGTATATAATATAATATTATATACAATATAATATCTATTCGCACTATTTGTGCGTCTATACAGCGGGGAAGATAAGCTCCTTGGGACCCCTTTTTATATTGTTGTAGTATAACTTATACTTACCATAGACGCTACTGAGAAGTAAAAAGGTTGTATGGCCAGCGCTGCGTTAATGAAAAACATCATTGGGTAGTGCAGTATGAATATAGCGTACGCGAGCCGAGCCGGGAGCCGCCATATGTCTAGAGACAGGAACCAGTTCACAGGGCCTGGAACCAACATAGGGTGGTGTCAGTCCCTCCTCATCATATTGTGATAACCGATGTGATAGAAATAAAGTACATTATTTTAACTTTAAGTAGCTCTAAGCGATAAGGCTACCCGTTGTACTTGTCCTATGTAATGTTTTTTTATGTTCTTGTACAATAAACAGCTCCGGTGACACGGATGTATTTCCCATAAACGTTGCACCAAAATGATTTGTAATTTTAGCATAGTTTCACCATGATCTGCTATTTGTATTAGAATAGTATTTACCTATGTTCCTGCCTCAAGCTTTTTTGAATACTTTCCTATCTACTCAAATAAAAAGAAAACGTGTCTTCTTTAAAGAAATCTGATTTGGTTTAATTTTATTTCTGTAAACTATTTCGAAAAATTTGTAGGAACCTAGATAAATATAATTTTGCTCAAATTACATATTTGGTAAAGTCATTCGTGTCGATTTATTTTTTATTAGTTTTTTGTTCAAACTATGTATAAGCTTTAAGACCAGCTGCCGTTTAAAAATATTTTTCCTTATGCTCGCCCACTGCTGACCACACCTTCCTCAAACGAGGTGGATAGTATTTATTGTCACCACGATTGGCAGGTGGATTGGTTGTCGCAGTAGGTGTTCAAAATAAGAGGAAAAACCCGCCTTCCTCTCACTCTACTCTTATCATAGGTTCTCTTTGTTGACTCCTACGATATCTACCAAGTCGGTGTGGTCAATTCATTCCAATTTAAGTACAAATTACAGTATAAATATATTTATATGTTTATTTAAGTATGAATATAACAGCTGTGGCCTAAATATTATTTAAATTATTGTTGACAGTACATATCTAAATCACATTAAACTTAGATTTAGAGGGGCAAAACAAATTATATTAGACAGATAAGTTATATATGAATGTACTAGTGGTTTCTTTTTCACTTCGTCTAACTAGCTGACAAAAAATTCAAGTGAAGAGAAATCAATAACAAATTATTTATATATTTATAATAATTAACTGTATGAAATTTGACTTGTCTAAGTGCTTATTTTGTACACCTAAAGAAGTAAAAGTTATTGAATCTGAATTTGATTCCAAATATGAGATAAGCGAAGCCGGTCATTAAGTACCTCCATATCCATGCACACAAGCCACGATCACCCAGCAAATAGCCGCGCCCCACGCGGGTCTCATGAAGGAGTTCATGAAACCATCGACGAAAGGTTGGTCCCAATCAGCTCCCAGGAGCCCAGAGCCTAAGACGATAGTGGGGTAGAAGAATATTGTGGTGGATACCGCTGCCGAAATTACCCATAGTAATGCAGCCGTCGACTAGAAAAACAAAAGTACGGTGAGTTATTTTGACGCAAAATTCAAACAATATAATTAAGATCGATTGGTTACAGCAAAAATGTCCAACACTCAGCGGATGCTATGGAAGAAAAATCCTGCCGTAGCGCTGGTCTTTCGTGTAAGCAAGGTGATTTCCTGGTCCGCCTGCGACGTAGGAGGTTGCGGGTTCGATTCCCGCTTCGGGACAATGTTTATATGGTCTACAGATATTTGTTCATGGTGTTCTGATCGTTTTCTATACATAATAAAAAATATCTATTAATTTGATTATATTGTATTATGTATATCAATCATCTTGTACCCATAACACAAGGTCTGGTTATCTTGGAGCTAGGTGACGCTGTGTGGTTTTGTCCAGCATTATTTATCATTATTATTTACTAAATTAATAAGCATTCTTAAATCAGTCATCGAATCCTTTGTTACATTTTGTATTAAGTATACGAGCACCCAAAACACAAGCTCTGCTTAGTTTGGGTCTAGATGATGGTGTGTGGGTTTTCCATCCATATAAATCTGTCATGTTCAGTACTCCCACAAATACTCGGGTATACCACAGGGTTCCGTACGAGAACCGTTCGTATTATTCCACTATTTTTCCCTACAGCTTACCCATGAAATGTCAAGTTTCTTCCCACGGTACAAATGTAGAACATAACCAGCAATCATTCCGACGAAGAACGGCGAAGCACGTGGCAGTGTGCTTTTGTAGTAAAATTCCATGTAATTGCTGTTTCTGAAAAAAGGTCAACAATTCAAATTTGCTGTGCCAGTAACACGTAAAAACATGCAGGTAGTGAGATTAACGTTATTGGTTTAGTAACAACAAGGTCAAAACTATTAAATAATAAACAAATCATAATCAACATAGCTGAATTTTTGAAAAGCGGCACCCCTTATTCATAATGGTCTGTTAACATAAAACAGGTGCTTAGTGCAGTTATCTCTCTTTAACTTATGTCAATAGAACAGACTGAGAAGTAGCAATTCTTTAAGTAAGCAGAGTTATGAGAATAAGGGGTTTAGTGTACGTATTATGAGTGTTCTAGATAAGCCTAATTATCAAGTTGTTCGAAGAGTTTCGTTCGAAACCTGGTTAAGTGCCCCGCCGCCATTTCGATTTTTTTTTAATAGTGACGATATAATTATATAAAAAGATAGATTAGGAATATATATAAAAAAATCACTAAAAGATCACTATATTCCTATAGCATGAGATTTCAGAGCTATCTGCAAAAAGTTGAATAATTATCTTGGAAACTATTTCAGAAGAATATTGTGCGTCAGAAACATTAAATAATTACCATAGATTTTTTAATATGGTGACTATACTTTTTTTTTTATTTAAGTGTCTCCAAGATATATTGTAAATAGTGAGAATTATCGTGCCATTTATGGCGCTCATTAGGGGAGGCCTATGTCCAGCAGTGGACTATTACAGGCTGGTGATGATGATGATGATGATGATCGTGCCATTTAAAAAAAGTATAAATGGCGGACGGTTGAACCTAAGCCAAAATATTTGAACCCCTTCAGAAAGAAATCCAGAATAACAATCAATGCTAGTTCGAATTTCGTATTTATTTTTACTTTACGACGTTAACTCGATTTAGGTATATCTAAAATACTAACATAGAAACCAAGTTGGTACTGGGAAATTCCATAATAAAGTTGTAGGTAGTAGATGCAACCAGTATCGCCAGCAAACCTCCAGACAATGCTATCCAGGCGGACTTGCGACTGCGGCCCAGCACCCAATACAAGACTAGAGGAGACACCAAGTAGCAGTGGAAGTCTATAGCGACATACCATGAATGAGGAAGGCACTGGAATGAAATCAAGACGTTAATTAAATCATGTTCATCAATTCGATGCCGTGTGGTGCCGGCATATAATTTCACCACGCCAACTCTTCCCGTGGGTGTCGTAAGAGGCGACTAAGGGAAACACAGCGGGGGCCGGGCAGCAGCGCCTTCTGCAGAACAACTACACCGAACTGCGATCCCCAACCCGCATGCCCAGCGTGGGGATTATAGGCAATAACCCCCAAATAATGATGCCATCTATGGCGCTCATTAGGGGAGGCCTATGTCCAGCAGTGGACTATTATAGGCTAGTGATGATGATGATGATGAATTAAATCATGTTGTCCCATTCGAATCTTAGTAAAAAGGTTTTAACTTAACGGTTATATTTCTATCATAGATAGTATAGGTAGATTATTATAGTAAGAACATGACGAGTAGAGATAACAAATCTATAGTTATGTGGTCGGCACACTATCTGTCCGTAGACCGGAAATATTGCGTCACATACATGGAATGATTAAAAATGTGTAAAAATATTAACAATTATGAATATTTTTAGAGTACTTTTTAAAAGTCCTGGATTGCTTATTAGTTTTATGTACCTAAGTCTACGAGTTGACCGTAGCTAGCTACTGAACGACCTAGTTACATTTCATTTATTTAATCAATAATCAATAATCATCAATAATCATTTATTTCGTAAATTACAAGAATAACACGTCATTAAATAAGAGTATATCAATACAGTAAGTACGTAAGTACTATAAATTAAATTATTGTTTTAAATTAAATTTCTAATTCAATTGGTAAAAACAAAGAAAAAAATTGTAATAAAATTCTTAAAAATTAATATAAATTATCTTAATTACATTTAGTCACATTTATAGGCTAAAAATTCCTCATAGCTGTAGAAACTATTGTCAGCGAGCCATTTCTTTAGTTTTATCTTAAAGGATGATAAGCTCGTTGCCTTCGTAACAGTTTCAGGAAGACTGTTGTACACTGTCGGTCCCATTATGCGCGTTAGCTTCCCAGACTTCGCAAGAGTACGAGGCAGGGCAGTAAGCTTGTCCGCTCGCCGAGTGTTATACCCGTGGACGTCGCTATTCTTAGTGAACAAATACAAGTTGGTCCTCACGTATACCGATACCTGGAATATCACAATGCACGGAAGGGTCAGTATTTCCAGCTCTTTAAAGTGAGGTTTCGCGGAGACGTCTTGTGGTATCCTCACCATTGCACGTATGGCACGCTTCTGCATGCGGAAGGCGCGCTCCCAGTCGGCAGCACGCCCCCACAATTCAGCTCCGTACAGCAACAGTGAGTGGACTGTTGCATAATAACAAGAGCGTACCACGTGCCTTGGCAGGAATCTAGTCAGGCGGCTGAGCGCGTAGCACGCGCCGCCAAGCTTTCCGCACACTTTATCAATGTGGAACTCCCACGTGAGACTCCTGTCGAGCTCAAAACCCAGAAAGGTGGTTTTAGCCACCTGTTCAACGAGCGTTCCACCTGCGACAACCGATAGAGCTCTAGGTAGGCGTCCAGACAGACAGACGTGCATGAAGTGTGTCTTAGAGATGTTCAACACAAGCCCGCTAGCTTTGAACCACTCGGCAAGGGTGGACGCTGTGAGGTTTAAATTATGTTCCAGTGCGTCTATAGAAGTACCAGAAACTACGGCTACCACGTCGTCCGCGTACATGAAGACCTCCGCAGTGCGCACAGCCTCCGGGAGATCATTAAGTAGCATGGAGAACAGGATATTCGAGACCGCAGACCCTTGGGCTACCCCCATGGTCGTTGTCAGTGGACATGATCGAATGTTCCCATTGTCTCCAACAACTACCTGCGATCTAGATCTTAGCATGCTGGATAGCAGTGTGAGTGCAGTACCCCGCACCCCATAGTGCTCCAGCTTGGCTGCGAGCACCGCGTGATCGGCCACATCGAACGCCTTTGAGAGGTCACAGCAGATCAGAGCTACCTGTTGCTTCCTCTCTCTAGCCTCTAAGACGTTTTTTATTACCTCTCGCGCCAAGGACGTGGTCGATCGGCCCACACGATACGCGTACTGCCTGTCCGATACTGCTTGAGTTTCTTTCAGGTATGTTGTGAGTCGCGAGCTTATACCGTTTTCAATGATTTTGGATATAGCAGGGATTATGGATACCGGCCTGTACGAGTCCATGCTGGACCTACTACCCTTTCCCTTATAAATCGGTGAAACCTTACTAAGTTTAAGGCACGTCGGAAATTCACCAGCGCGCAGGCACTCGTTGAACAGTCGAGCCAAGATCGGCGCCAGCGGACCGGCCGCCATCGCCAACAGTTTCATCGAGATACCATACGCATCTTTAGAAGGCTTCGGAGGTATCCGTTTCATAATAATATGATGCACCTCACTTGGAGTAAACGGCACAAACCTTAGCGACCGGTCGGCCGGCGGGCGCGCCGACTGTAAGGCAGCTAGCACACTAGGCAGATCGGCCGCAGGCGCTCCGCACGCCGAGGCTGCGCCTATAAACCTCGCATTCATCGTATCCACAGCCTTCTGCTTCGATTGAAATTTTTTACCATCGGAATCAATAATAGTATCTGTGAAATCAACGGTACATACATTGTGCTTTCCCCTTTCAGAATTTACAACCCGCCACATCGATTTACACTTGTTTTTACTTTTTATTATAATATTTTCGTAGTATTCTTGTTTTGTACAGCCAATTAAACTATCATATTTAATATTTAGGTCTTTTAATAATATTTGTATAGAATCATTTTTATTAAATTTATTGCAAATGTCAATTAAATCAAATAATAAAACCCTAAAATCATTAATTTCGTCAGTAACCCACGACGGGGTAGTCAAATAGTTGGCTTTCTTTATTGGAAAGCAGATGTCAAGCTGATTACAAATCACATTTACAATAGACATGGCAAAAGATTCTATTGATTGTCTGCGATGCCTAATCATATTCCAGTCAACACTCATTAGAGATGTATTAAAGTTTTTTCGGTTTATGTCAGAAAAATCTCTATAAAGCTTTAGTTCTTTATTGGTCTTAGTTTTTCCGCAGCAGACCTTGGCACGGACTGCTAAGTGGTCACTAAGGTTTGTGGTTACCGGAGATGTTGTCACATTCTCCGGTGGTAAGTTGGTGTACATATGATCGAGACAAGTTGATGTGCATTGTGATATTCTAGTTGGGAAGTCAACAGCGTTTATCATGCCATGAGACGTAAGTAGATCAGACAGTCGCTTCCTTTCACTGCTATAATAGTCTAAATAATTGATATTGAAATCGCCAACGATTACGCAATCGAGGCATAAGACATTGATTCTCGCCAACAATATTTCTAAGTGAGGTAGGAACTCGTGAGCACCTACAAGATTTGTTCTGTATATACATACAATTGTCAAATTTAAATCTAATAAATCAATAGCGCAAATCTCGCAGAACCGTTCCACAGAGAGTTTGCACAAGTCAGTATTTTCAATACATTTTATATTATCTTTCACGAAGAGACAAGACCCACCGTGAGAAATGTTTTTTCTACAAAAATACGATGCTAACTTATAACCAGCCAGAGTCACACATTTCATTTTTGCTACACATAGCCAGTGCTCGGTTAACGCAATTATTTCACACGCTAATGAATTCGACAATAACACTTCTAATTTCTGAGTTTTATTATCAATGGACGCAATGTTTTGCAGACAAATCGTTAGTCCTAGGTCATTCGTTACGCATGATTTCTGAGGCACCGTCCCTGCGCAGGCGCTAGGCACGACTGGCGGCGGCGCAGCCCGAAGCTGCGGCGGCGGAGGCGATGACGACGCCGGACGCGGCTCCCGTAGACAGATCCCCGCGCGGGGCACGGGGGCGGACGAGAAACCAGTCCGATAGTTTAACTCCCGGTGGCCACGAACTCGGCGAGCTGAGTGTGTTGTATAAACTCTCCAGAAATCCAATTACGAACGAAGCATGTTTGTCAGTTTTGATCGCTCTCTTGTGAACTGTATATTGGTCGCAGGTTTTGATCGAGTTGATATATTTTCTGACGTTTTCTTCAGTAGTTTCTGGTTTTAAGGACCAAGCTTGCAGATACTTAATTCTTTCTACTGTTTGCAAAGTGTCGTTTTGAATGCCCGTCCCGGTCACAATCTTACGTTTTTTCACGGTGCGTTTGCTGACGACTTTCTTCCATTGATCGTCATCTTCATCGTGGTATATGTTTTTACCGACTGGCTTGTCGATCGTTAAGTTATCACAGGTCTCATGAGTCGTTGGTTTCGTGGCCACACTTGCTTCGTTAAGCACAGGTTTTGTGGCGTCAGAATAAGTCATTAGAGATGACGAGCTAACTGAAGCGCGCTTTGTCACAGCGACCTTAGTAGCCTTAGCATTAGCAGCATTCAATCTTACTTGTCTCATAGGTCTTGTTTGGACCGTGTTGACTGGATCAGCTGGCGTATCAACCTTGGTTTGTATATTTTTCGAACTACCCTCAACAGCTGACTTGAGTTTTATGATGGACTCACTCTGCGTCGTAATTATTGTGTTTTGTTCCAGTAATTTGCACTCTAAATCACCAATTCTTTTTGTAAGATCTGCTACGTACTTTTGTAGCTCGCGCACTGCAGTTTCCGTGGCTTTTTGAGCCATTTTCGAATTTTAAGCGAATAAAAACACGGGACCGTGATTGTATGCAGAGGGCGAAACTACCCTGACTATTTAATTTACTTACCATAGACTATTTATATAGAGGCTCACGGACAAGCCGGATTATGGTTTAAGTTAACAGTAGATTAAATAAGCACTTACAAAAATTATTAAAAAAATACATTTGCGAAACTTACCATCATCTCCGAGTTGATATAGTTCTGCACAAACAGAAGCGGCAGCCACCATGTAGACCGGCAATAGTTAGTCTGCCACTCCACATAGGTCCAGCCTGGTCCGTCATAGACACGGTTGAAGTACGACGCTTGCAGCAAAACTCCCAATGCTAACAAGGGCAAGAGACGAAGTACCCGGTTCAGGTAAAAGAAGGGAAGAGTTTTGAGCAGGCGCGCTGAAAAAAAAATGGTGACTAAAGACCCAAGTTATTGAGTACTTAATTTGAATTGGCTTAAAACAAATAACAAATGAAACATATTAACAAATTAGAACTAGTCCTAGTTGTTTAATGTATATCAATACCGGTCGGTAGCGTCCCCAAGACGCGGCTGGCTGGTTTTTTTATTTTTTTTTTTATTTTGCACTACACTATATTGCAGTGTCACCAGATACTAAGGTATATATTAATTTTGGCTACTTATTGATACAAGGTGCCACGTATTTGTAAACTAAGCTGTAAAGGGGTCATTCGGTTCTGGACCGAATGAGTAGTTTTGTCTACAAATTTCCTAACGTTTTTATTTATTTTTTTAGGTTAGTTATTACTTTTTGGCATACTCGTATTCTTTTCAAATTCTATCAAGGTCCAAGATTTCTTTCGACAACCCGTATTCAACACGATTAAGTTATGTTTTTCACACTATCAGTTCCTGTTTTTATAATTTTATATATTGTTATTTGTTAGAAATCTTCAGATGTTTTTAGTAAAGTTCTATTAATTGTTAGTTATTCTTAGTTTATAATATAACTTAGTTGTTAAGTAAGATACATAACGTTCCTCCGCAAGCAGAATTTTAAGCTACTACATGCTACACATAAATGGTTAAGAATTAGTATTTAAATTAGTAATAAAGCGTGTAAAACTATTTGTTCTCCAAATAATTTAAAATTGAAACAAAAAAATCCTAAATTACTATTCAAGTAAAAGTAGGTAACTCAAAAAAAATAGAAAGAAAACCAACCTCCGGTGATTTTGCCGGCTGTAGTGTAAACTAGGACAACGCCAGCCAAAGAGAAGAACGTATCTACTGTGTAAACTCCTGCAGTAATCCATACACTGCGTGTTGATTGCACCCACTGGAAACAGAAACTTTCAGTTTTTTATGCAACCTACAACTATACGACGACCTCTGTGTGGCGTGGTGTGCGTAGGTATGGACCTACGCACACCACGCCACAGAGGTCGTCGATGGGTCGCAGATGGCTGCGACCCAGGAGATTGCGGGTTCCATTCCCGCCTTGGGACAAATGTTGTACGATCTGCAGATATTTTTTCAGGGTGTTCTGGTCGTTTTCTATGTATAATAAAAAATACCTATGTTATAATACTGTATTGTGTGTATGAGTCACATAATTACCCATAATTGGGGCTAGGTGATGGCTGTGTGGATTGTCCAACATTATGTATTTATTTAGACTCGAATGTTACGAGATAGGTTAGTTACTAGTTAGGTTAGGTTAACATTTTGCACTAATATAGTTATGAGTAAAGCTACATTTATCCCAGAAAATGTATACAAAGTTCCAGATATAAGCTATGGTCTATGACGTATGTTCCGCGATATATTTCTACATTTGATTTTCAAAATAATTTTCTTTCTTAAGATAGAATAGTATACAACAACATCAGCCTATATCAGTCCACTGCTGGACATAGGCCTCCCCTAGTGTGCGCCAAAGGAGGCGTTTTTTCATCTGGGGGTTATTGCCCATAATCCCCACGCTGGGCATGCGGGTTGGGATCGCAGTTCGGTGGAGTTTTTCTGCAGAGGGCGCTGCTGCCCCCCCCCCCCCCGTGTTTCCCTTAGTCGCCTCTTACGACATCCACGGGAAGAGTGGGAGTGGTGAAATTCTATGCCGGCACCACACGGCCCCAGAATAGTATAATACTAGGTATGCTATTCTACTATAGATATCGAATTACCTGCAGTTTCAAATAATATCTTTAGATAATTTAACTGCCTATATCTACGACAAGTCATTGAAAATATAACAGTTATTAATGAAATCGGTAGTTAACTAGACAAGATTAAGGCTTGCTGCAAGATAAAAGCTCTTGGACAGACGGTCTTATCTATCAAATACTAATAAACGTATACCTAATCCATTAATCCGTTCTTTGAATACAACAGACTTATCTACCGAGCAATGAATTGCTGCATGAATATGATGTATCATGCATTTATCAGTTAGTCTATTTCATATTATTATTGGCTGCTAAATCACGCGTTTCCCACGCGATATATTTTGTATAAACTATTTTTTCTGCGTTCTTACTCGGAATGGCATTCCATAATAAGAATAATGCTTTTAAAAAATAATGCCCTCCTTGCTTTAAGCTTTCCCCGTGACGGTCGCGACGAAGGAATCTAAACATTCCAGTCAGGCCGTAGTTTAATCTTTAGTGTGAGTTAAAAAATAGGCAGAAAGAAGTTCTTTCTGTCTATTTTAAGATCTTCACTGCAAACATCAATCAGATTCAGATTCAGATTCAATAACTTTATTTCTTTAGGCTTACAAAATAAGCACTTAGACAAGTCAAATTTCATACAGTTAATTATTATAACAAATAAACAAGTTGTTATTGATTTCTCTTCACTTCAATTTTTTGTCCACTAGTGGAAGAAGTGAAAAAGAAACCACTAGTAATCCACCTACCAAGCATGGTGATTCTGGCAACACCCTTTATTTAGCTTTAAGTGACCAATTTTTATATTCATTTTTTTTATTTTATTGTGTCTTTTTTCTATTTAAATGTGTGCGCACTCTAATAGGTATATTTTTATTCTGATAATTTACATAAAAATAAAAATCTAACAGATTTTTATTAGATACACTTTACTCGCTGTTGGTGTTCTTTAAATAAATAATATATGTCATCTTATTCCCATTACTCGGCAGTGCCGTGCCCCAACCAACGTTCAAAACTGGAAATATGTATGTAAATAAGGTTTTCTTACATCATAAACGTCCACAAGATTCGCTATGGCAAAGTCAGTACCAAATGCATGGCCAACAACGACCCAAGCCATGGCCAAGGCTCTGATGCCATCTATGCAGCGCAGCATCCCGGGGTCGGAAGAAAACGTGTTCAAACGTCGCCCATTTGTATAAACGGAAAACGAAGTGTGCAGTGGACTCATTTTTTTAGGGTCTGAAAGAAACAGCAATGATATTAGACCCATAAGTTTGTACCTAATTAGTATTAAAAATTTATTATATAGAACCTTGCCTTCACTGTGTATTGTATTAACAGTATTTTTTGTGAATCGGTACACTTTTGCAGGAAATGTACCGATTCACAAAAAATATAGAAGTATGAAATTTAACTTACCATTTTTGAGGCAGAATGTGTTGATGAGGTCGTAACCAGTACTGAGAATAGTCAGTAATCCAACAATGGTAAATATGACCCTGAAACATCAGTAAAATTATCGTTAATACTATACGTCGCACCGAATTATAAAAATATTTAAGTAGGTTTCAAAGTTAACTTGACCTTACAAGTTACCTAGCTTAGTTTGGCTATCGTCTATTCAACACAAAGCAATAGCATCTCGAGAGAGCACTAAACTACTAGTTTAGACGAAGCGAGGAATTATTAGTATATAATATACCTAAGGAAAATTAATCGCAAAGTATAAGAATGCATAGAACTCACGTCGCCACAGTGTCCGCTGGAGACCAGGGTTTATCATCGGGGAGACGACAGTAAACTTCATCATATGTGAATCCTATCATAGATATATTGAATAAGAGAGAATTTATCGCTTGTTCTGTCGAACAAACTCTTGGAATGCAAATTGCTAAATCTAATGATGTCGTTCCCAAAGCTGGTCCAGATTGCGTCCTGTAACAAAATTGAATAGATATACATATATTTATATATATATAATTCTGTATTTTTGCAATTTGAATGATGTAGAGAAAAAAAATATAAATTTTTCATGAAATCAGTCGTAGTCTAAAACCATTTTTAACAACTGTTCTTATCATAAATTTAAAGTTGGACCGGAAAACACAATTAATTGATGTTTCTAGAGATAATATGCATACGTAAGAGAATTTCAAGCAATGTTTAAATTATCAGCAAATATTAATACGTACTTATAATGATAAGAAAAATGCTTTGCTAGAACCCAAAGCGTTTTGTCACAACGAATTCTTTCCTTCAAGCGAGCAACCATGCCGTAAGCACAGATAATAAACACTAAGTATAGGAAGTAGTAAAGGTTGCACTCTATACCTAGTTTTCAGGCATTATACTCTGGACAACCAGACGAGAATACGGTACTTGATCTTTGTATCCAAATAGGCAGCCCTTGAACTGTGTCTGTCTATGATTAATAGGCTAAAGTTCTCACCTGGACGTTTCATCTTTCAACCCCAAAAGGTTCATCATTTCAGCACGGCGCAAATTGAGCTCTTCTGCTCTAGCAATAGTTTCAATATCCACCTGAATAAATCTGCCACCATTGAGATTGACTTGAGGAGAACCATATTGCAGAGGCAGCGACCAGTTTTGGTTTATGGGGACACGTATCCTGCAGTATTTGCCTTGTATGAAGTCTTCTCCAGTGTTGTGATTGATGCCCAAGCATTGATGGTAGTTGCCCATGTCCCGAAAGTTGAACCTTGTTATTCCTCTTGGCAGTCTTAGTCCGGCATCGGAAACTGAAATAATATACTCAAACAATAAGTACCTAAGTGTATTCAACTCAATTTAAAGTTCATCCTAAGAAAACACTGATTTTAAGTAAATAATCAATCTTCATAACAATTCTCATAATAATAACATGACAAAACTTAATATACAAGTAGTAATAATAAATAAATAAATAATGCTGGATAATCCACACAGCATCATCTATCCCCAAGTTAATCGTATAATGTTGTGTAACTATTAGAACTATTTCATGTTATAATGTAGGATTACATTCTAGATTATTAAATCAATACTTACATTGCAAGTGTAAAAGCGGATTTGACTCCAGAACACTTATTTGCTTCTGACATTTCTGGGGATCCAAGACATCTTCGTGAAGTTTGTAATCAATAGCGGGATTCCGAACATCTACGTCGATATTCCACTGAGCTTGCCCTTGTGCAATAAAACTTAACAAAACTAAATTAAATTTATATAATTTGACCGCCATTTTTCTTTAACTTATTTTATTCGCTTCTGACTGCTTGCGTTACATTTAAAGTACTATGCTTTGACTATATTTTCAAAACTAATTGTGATCTAGCAAAAAGGATTATTTATATGTAACCTATCATTCAAATACATACCGTATTATATTACTTATCTAGGCAAACTTATCATTGAAGTTCCGTGGCGGAACAAGAAAACTGTGATTTTTTGAACGGCACTTAGTGATTTATAAGGTATCATGTAATCATGCGTAAAATCTTTGATTGTAAGAGACCACACCTAAAAAGTTTATTATAAACATGTTATCTGATAATATATATATTTACTTTATAAAAGAATTTCTTATGTAATTATTGATAAGGAAAATTTGGCGTAGATTAAACGGTGTTATCTTTTTCGATCGGATCTATTCTATTTTTTGATTAAATTAATTTGAATCTTAGATGGACATCAATATAAAATGTGTCAGGGCGTTAAAGGATTGTTAATCATTCAATTTCCTAGAGGAGCTAAATCAGATGCTGGACAGTCTAGCTTATTTTGGATAAAACCAGAATCCACATTTATCCAAGAACGGTGGTCGTACATGGCCACCTTCTCAAAATTGTTTCCGAGTACACAAACCTTGGCCAGATTTTGCAGTACAGTTAAGTAAAATAATTTCGAGAAGGAAGCCATAAGGATAACTAAATATTTTAATCAGTGCATCCCACGGTTCCCACATATCACTGTTACGTTACCGACCTTCGGAGCTGATACGTGGACAGTCACGTTAGGGTTGGTCCACCAGTTCAAAGTCGCTCAGCGAGCTATGGAAAGAGCTATGCTCGGAGTTTCTGTGAAAGGCAAGATTCGTAACGAACCAAAGTCATCGAAATAGCTCAAATAAATAATAAACTGGAATAGCAGTGGGCCAGGTATATCTATATGTCACGAAGAACCGACAACCGCTGAGGTAAATTTGTTCTTGAGTGCAAACCGCGACTCGGTACACGTAGTGGACGTCCTCCGGCCAGGTGGGATGACGACCGTGACAGACTGCAGGCAGCTGGATGCGCCAAGCGGAAGATAGTGCGCTATGGCGATCTCTAGGTTCCCCTAGGTTCCTTTCTAGGTTCAGTGTCCAGCAAAGGACTAACATGGACTCATGATGATGAAACCATTCAAACAATCGATAAAATCATACTAATTTTATTAAAACTATTAATATCTTAGTCATTTTGTTTGCTTACGTTATCTATCAGTATCTTTAACACCAGTTTCAGCTTGTTTATCTTTATTTGCTTGGCCAGGTCTTTTCTTACCTGCGAAAATGCAAATATTCATTGAAATGGACTCCAACCAGATATTAGAAAAACAGGAATAGATAATTCTATAAAAGAAAGACCAAGTAAACATTCATATATGGACGTTAAAGTACGATTATTTAGAAGTTTTTTGAGACTGCTAAATGAGTAAGTAGTGCGTAAAAAAAGATAACTTACCCCCTCCTAACAACAGTTTACTCAATGTCGAGCACGGCGCGTCGATAATCAAAGTAGCCAAGTAACTCACTACGAGGGAGAAAGAAATGTGAGCCAAGGCTTTGAAAGTCTGAAACAAATTAATACCATAATTTAGTCATAATATCTTAGAATAATAAACTAACATTGAAACTAATAGCATAACGCGTCGAGACAAAAAACGGAACGAACGCCTCGCAATTAATTCTATCGCCATTTATATAAATACTTACAAATGCTGGCACGGAGAAGTATATCGGTGCAAGGGTCAGCGCTCCGTTTATGACGAACATCATTGGGTAGTGCAGTATGTATACTGCATACGCGAGCCGAGCCGGCAGCCGCCATATGTCTAGAGTAAGGAACCAGTTCACAGGGCCTGGAACCAACATTCATAATATGTAAAAGGATCTTTGTAGAGTGGTTGAGGAACGAGCCATACTATATGCCCGTTCAGGGTCGGAGTGAGTCTTTAGAATACCTTGCATATTCACACACGGGCGTGATGGTTTAGTTTTTCTTCACGTAGTTAGGTAAATCCTCTATTGGAATCTCACGCTTTTTCGAGGTACGTAAATTCATATTAAGGTGCTCAATGTTCATGCTTGCTGCTTTTTACTCACGTGGTACCTAGGTAAAACTAACGGATCACATAGTATCGTGCAATAAGGCAATAAACATGAGCACATGCTGGGACGACTGAACTTCTACGCGTAAATAATTAAAAATTTTCATGGACAAGTTTATGTATAGTGAAATGCAGCAGAGTAATAAGAGCCAACACAAAATAGTAAATATTGTATCTCACCTAGTGCCGAGCACATTTAGAGTTTTGTGATTCTTTCGCGCAAGCGTCTGCTCGCGAAAAGCCACTCGTTATTTATTCTACCATGTTTCACTTGCTATATAAGTACCTATGTCTCTTCGTTTACTTTCACATCATCACATCAGCAGCCTTTAATAGTCCACTGCTGGAAATAGGCCTCCCCTAATGAGCGCCATAGATGGGTTTATTTATCATTTCGGAGTTATAATCCTCACGCTGGGCTTGCGGGTTGGGGATTGCAGTTCGGTGGAGTTGTTCTGCAGAGGGCGCTACTGCCCGTCCCCCGGTTTGCCTCCCTTAGTCGCCTCTAAGACACCCATAGGAAGAGTTGGGGTGGTTAAATTCGTCGTTTACTTTACCAGACCATTTTCGATCATACCTCCATATCCATGCTCACAAGCCACGATCATCCAGCAAATAGCCGCGCCCCACGCCGGTCTCATGAAGGAGTTCATGAAATTATGGACGAAAGGTTGTACCGATTCAACATTCGCGACGATAGCAGGGTAGAAGAATACAGTAGTGGATACCGTCGCTGAAATAACCCACAGGGATGTTGCAGTCATCTAAACAAAAACCAATGATAAAGTTAAGACTTCGGCCACTTTGAAATCTACTATGTTTATTTTCCCTTTGGCCGTGTGGTGCCGGCATAGAATTTCACCACCCCAACTCTTCCCGTGGGTGTCGTAAGAGGCGACTTAGGGAAAACACCGGGGGGCGGGCAGCAGCACCTTCTGCAGAACAACTCCACCGAACTGCGATCCCCAACCCGCATGCCCAGCGTGGGGATTATGGGCAATAACCCCCAAATGATGAGTGATGCCTTCTATGGCGCTCATTAGGGGAGGCCTATGTCCAGTAGTGGACTATCATAGGCTGTTGATGATGATGATGATGATGTTTATTTTCAGTCATCGAGATCTTTTTAAAACACTTCATTTCCATAAACATGAATAAGTTTTTTCGTCGCGATCATTATACACACTACAATACAGTACAGAACCTAGACCAGCGGAAAGTACTAATAAACTAAAAAGCATTTTGGCTAGTACGGAGTAGTGTCAAGTGCGAGACTTTACAAAATCGATCGCGACAAAGGGAATTTAATTTGTACGGTATTGAAATAATTTCAATACCGCATTAACACATAATGCATTTTGTGGCAAAAACGGGAAACAAAATGTGCGAGTATGAGATTCTCTATAAAGCGTGATATTCGACGCAATCACGATTCATTGAGTTCGAAAAGTTTAGGCTTATGTTAAACAATTCTATTCATATTAGAATGCAAATAATTATATTATGTCTATGGCTTAATTAAATCAAAGTTTCCCATAAAATTAAGGATTAAGAATAAACCCGTAGATTACAGATCAAGTTTTTCAATAAAACTATTGCAGGAAGGTTTTTTCGCTTCGATGATGTAAGTGACTGCTAAAGTACAAGATGATTCGCACTTACGATGCATCTAACGAAAGGTTAGATGCATCGTAATAAAAAGGTCCAACCTTACGGAATATAAATTTAAAGTTAGATATCGTCATAGCTTTTATGTTTCTGTGCAGATAATTAAAACGATTAAGAACTTTAAGGACGTTTCAAGGCGTTTCGTTGGAACATACAGTTGTGTACCATTTAGCTATTTACTTTTTATAATATTTACATTATAAGAGCAGTTTTGACACCTAATATTTTCTTTTATTATCATTCGCAGCCACTCACTCTAACTCACAAACTGTTACAAAACAAGACATTAAATTATCCATAGAATTTTCGATAGCTTCAAAACAAAATACTAACAAAAATATTATTCTAAATTTGGTCGTTTAATCACACGGCGTACTTCCACCATAAGAAAGATAATGATCGTGTTCACGATGACTAAACGTGCATTCGTATGACTTTGATATTCAATTCGATTGACGGTAATTCGAGCAATGAGATAGTAAAATCATTAGAAAATTATTATTTCAAATTTCAAGTCAATAGCTGCAGTAGTTTCTGAGATATTACGGATCCAAACACAAAACAGAAAAAAGTGAAGGTATAAGGGTTTTGAAACCGATGTCAAAACCCTAAAAATTGTGGAATCGTGCTCGGCTCACTGAAGGATTTTTTTTAGTATTAGTTGTTCCGTCTGCAAAAACTAGCTCAAATCTGTTTATAGAAGTTGCTACCCAGGCAATACCAAGCTTCTTCCCACGATACAAATGTAGAACATAACCAGCTATCATTCCGACGAAGAACGGCGAAGCACGTGTCAATGTGTTTACATAGTAGTATTTCTGGTAATATTCATTTTCTAGTCTGAAATAAAAAAAATTTAGGTATATTAAATCCTGTTGACTAAAAACCCGTATACTTATAGATTTGAGATGTAAAGTCGGGACTACTAACCCATCTGATGTTATCGTACTAGGAAAGTCCTTGATAAAGTTGAAGGTAGTAGCGGCAGTTAGAATCGCTAGCAAACTGGCAGTTAACGCTATCCAGGCGGACTTGCGACTGCGGCCGAGCACCCAATACAAGACCAGGGGAGACAGCGCGTAGCAGTGGAAGTCTATAGCCATGTACCACGAGTGAGGCACACACTAAAACGAAAACATTTTATACGTAGATCTCAGAATTTGATCATGGCAAATAAATACCTACCAACATCGAATTGTCTGATCGTGCAACAGTTTTCTTTTTCAATTGATTTGAAAAGTAGTAAAATTAAAATGCAAACGAACCATTTCGTTCCCGTTAATAAAGTTCTGCACAAACAGAAGGGTCAGCCACCATGTTGAGCGGCAAAAGTTTGTTTGAGACTCTACCGCAGTCCAATCTGGTCCGTCATAGACACGATTCAGGTATGAGACTTGGAGTAAAATAGCTAAGGCTAAGATAGGCCATAGGCGGAGCAGGCGGTTCAAGTAGAATAACGGAAGATTTTTGAGGAGTTGGCCTGAAAAAAGAATACAACATCCGTCAAGTGCAAGTGAAACTCGCGCGCCGAGGGTTTTGAACTTCCAGTTACTTCGGAGATTCGTTTGGAGTAGTTGGGTTGGTACCTACTATTTTTTGACTGTGATCAATGTATTTCAAAAAGTGTAAAACTTACAGAATATTCTTAAATTGTTTTCGAGATATATGATTTCATGTCTCACTCAATGAAATAGCAATCAAAAAAAATGTCTGCTGAGATATTAAAGATTGAAAACAGAACAGAAAAAACCGGTTTTGAAACCGACCTCAAAACCCTTAAAATGATGGATATATATGTTTAGCAGCATATTTTACGACGTGCTCAATATCGGTCGTCGTGTACGAGGTCTGAAGGCAATAAAGCACTTGACTTAGAATTTTCTGTAATCTCTAGCCAAAACTAAATGTTAACAATTATAAGACGTAAAGGAAATAGGTAAAGTACTTTCTCACCTCCAGTAAATTTTCCGGCTGTAGTGTAAACTAAGACGACTCCAGCCAAACAAAAGAATGTGTCTACAGTGTAAACTCCTGCAGTAATCCACATACTGCTGGTAGAATCTAACCACTGAAATGATAAAAAAATATCATTGTGATTGGTTGCCCATAGTAACAAAGTTATTTGAAATACGTTAGATGGATAAGGAATGGATAGATGTTGATTCGAGTTGAATATCATCGATGAGGAATTAAATATAATCTAAATCTCGGATCGATAAAGTACACTTGTACTAAAAGTTTGATACGATCTAATTAAAAAATGCAACAGTTGCCGAACTATCCAGCTGGTGCAAGTGTGAACAGTCAACCAAAGAATTATATGAAAGCAAGCCAAATTCGTTGAGATAAACATGTGCTAGGCAAGTTTATATCCTCTTTTGTTTTTATACCGGACTTGTCGAAAAACAAATTAAATTATTATCATTAACGTAACAAATCATAATTGGCAATAAATAGGTGATTTTAACTGTTTTATCCAGTTTTTGCCTACTTTAGCTAAAACAAATATTAACATTTTATTTATGTCAACAATTTCTTTATGTCAAAAGTTCTCATCAACCAGTCCATTGAAAATTACCAAAAGAACCGTTTCAGAATCAGAACCCCAAGTTTTCATCAGTGCGATTAAGCGCGTCATCCGAGCGACATCCAGAAGTAGCTTAAATTTTTCATGTTTCAGTTATTGTTAAAGTTGGCATTATTGACCCAAATAATTAAAAAACCTCATATATTTAATTCTGAAATTTAGTATTCAAAATGCAAGTCCTTAGTAATAATAATGAATAAGATACATATCCTTCTATATCTTATTATCAAAAGTATACCAATGATTCGTGTAAAATCACCAGTCAATTTCCGAACTTGGATCAACGCTCTACGGCGCGTCTCAATATAACTAACAAAAGAAAAACGGCACTTACATTAAAAGCTTCTAACATATTAGCAACTATCAATTCAGTTGAAAATGAATGGGCCAGTACGACCCACGCCATGCCAAGAACTCTGATGCCATCTACGCAACGCAACATCCCCGGAGCAGAGGAAAACGAGTTCAAACGTCGCCTGTTTGTGTATACGGAGAACGATGTAAGGAGAGGATGCACTCTCTTAGGATCTGAAAAAGACATTGAAAATATCTTCATGGATTATTTGAAAACAACCTTAAGTATTATTTATATATGTAGGAACATTTTCACGCACCATTTATGAGCCAAAACTTGTTGGTGAGGTCATAACCGGTGCTCAGAATCGTCAAAAGGGCTATGATTGAAAAAATAACTCTGAAAATTATAATAATAATAAGTTTATTGCAACTAAATAATAAATTTGCTCCACGCATGCCTTGGTAGTAACTTTAGGCACTAGCCTTTATAGGCACTGGTTACGACGTAAGATCAGCGTTGTAGCTCAGGTAGTAGCTACATACAGCTACATGTACTACGCGATCTTGAAGCTTAAGTTTCAGTTTACTTTATAAGAGCATTGTATATTCATTTTTATATTATTTTTATGATGTTTTTAACTAATTAGGTGCTTATGAATATTATAGTTTTAGTATTAGTATCAGCTACAAATAAAGTTTATCTTATCTTATCTTATCAAGCACAAGCACTTAAAATTCTCTCAGAAAATCACTGAAATCATGTTCACACACATAGTATTTTGAACTTGGCGGGAATTTAGTCTACTTTTAGCAAAGAGACTTCTTTAAAAAACTTATTGTAAAACCATTTATAGTAAACCTTTGGAACTCACTTCGACGTCCTTTCATCATGCAAACCCAACAGATTCATGATTCCAGCGCGTCGCTTAGAATACTTCTCCACTTTTGCGAGAGTTTCATTATCAAAAGCAATAATTTCATCGATTCCATTCAAATCAAACATAGTAGAGTCTGATTGCAAAGGTAGTGACAAGTTTTGACTTAAAGGGACATTTATTCTGCAATATTTGCCTTCAATTAATTCTTCTCCGGTGTTGTGATTGATGCCCAAGCATTGGTGGTAGTTGCCCATGTCCCTAAAGTTAAACAACGTTATATCTCTTGGAAGTCTGAGACCGGCATCGAAAACTGAAAAAAATATATAACTATTCAGTAAAACACAAGTGAAATTATTTTATTCGGTAACTTACAATTTGCATTGCCATTACAGTGCAGTGTAAATACATATACTAAATATTAACTTAAAATAAATAACATGAAATATACTTTTTTGTTCCACTCCGTAGCTTATTTACATACGATTAGGTACTTACATTGAAACATCAATAGAGGATTTGATCTCAAGACACTTATTTGCGCTGCACACATTTCTGCATCCAACACTTCTTCGTGAAGATTATAATCTATAGCCGGATGCCGAAGATTCAAATTTAAATTATCGTTAAGATTTGATAGATTGGCATGACCAACTGCAATCAAACTTAAAATAATAACTATTATCACCATCATTTTATACCAGCTGAAGGTTTTTTTACTTAATAAATGGCGACTACCTCAGTGAAACTAATTGAAAATAAGTAAATAACTCTCTGTTTATATATGAACATAGATACCTATTGTCCTAAATAAATTACCTAATCTTATCATTGATTTTTAGAATACCGTGCAAAATTATGATATAATACTCGTTGAAAATAGCGCCGGTGCAGGCTAAAACAGCTCCGAATAACAGTTTAAAAGTTGAGTAGGTAACTACGTAAATTTTTAACAGAAAAACAAAAGATGGTGGGTTTATATTAATCTCATGCATAGGTTTGACAAGAAAGTGCAAGGTACGTAGGTAGTTAGATACTCCAAGTGGTACTAAACTATTGCACTTCTAATCAATTGGTGTGTTGTAGAAGTATGGAATTTAATAAATTAAACATAATTAAATTATACCTCAAATTTATGAAACGCATTAATAAAGGTGTAAAGTATTAAAATCGAATCACGCACAGTAACGGTATTATATAGTATAATTATTTTATAAAAAGTGTCTCATCTGTATATTTATTATTGTAAATAAATAATATTGTTACTGTGCTATTATTTGTGCTGTGTTGTGTTATATTTGTATTATTTACAAATTTCTACGGAAACCTCTACTGTCCGTGGTTCGATACGCTCTTGACGATTTTGTTTATTTTGATAATAAATAAACACCTGATAATTAGGTACCTTTTTGTTCTGTATGACATGTGTGATGTGATATTACTTAGGATAGGAAAATTTTAGGACAAACAACTCTGTGTTCAAAAACACTAATCACCTAAGTCATACAGAAGCGCCCCAGACTCGAAGTTTTCCGAAGTCTGTAAAGAATATAAACGAATTTATTTATTTTCTTTCTTAATTGGTCAATGGGCTTTCCAGTTACATCTGGTTTAATGTAATACCTAAAAATTAAGTCTCCTCTGCCTACTACATATCTCATAACACCCATAACATAAGCTCTGCTTAGCTTGGAGCTAGATGATGCTGTGTAATCCACACAGCATCATCTAGCTCCATTCCGGCATTATTATTATTATTATATATCATAAATGGTTTACCAATTCTGAATGAAATTTGTCTTAGTCAGGTTTACCTGTAATTATTTTCCTCTAGCCATTCAATAAAAGTATCAATTGTATTATTTATGTCAGCTTTGTAGTTATTGATGACACAAATCAACCTAAGAATAAGTATGTCAGAATTAGAATTAGATGATTTAAAAATCGAAATGTCATCAGCGAATAGAGTGAATTGATTATTGGGCACTGCTGGTAAATCATTGATATACAACAAGAACTAGAGGCATTTATTATTTGGTCTTTATGTTGATAAAAGGCAGGGTGGTGTTTGTCCGATCGCCGAGTATCGTTCATATCAATGGCAGTATTTGTGAAGAATCGCGATACTCATTTACATATACCTGGAATATTACTATGCCTGGAAGGGTATGGTATAATGGGTATGGGTATGTAGTATGGCTCTTTAAAGTGATTATTTATGAAAGGCTACCTGGAATAATATTACTATTGCATTGGATTGGGTGATGAGGCTCTAATGTGAGGTTTTGTGGAAATGTCCTGTGGAATCTTCACCATTGCACGTATAACCCGTTTTACACGTTATAAACCACTAAGCATGGTGTTCAAAAGGTAATCGGACAATTATGCAGTTTCGTCGGTTAATTTTGATATTTATGCATGAAAACTTATGTCATAACAGCTGTTTAAAATTTAACCAGAGTTAACTCAGGTCTTTTTATTAATTATTTCTTATAGATATGTATAATATATATCTTATATTATAGACTATTTATTAATGCTATGTTTAGATGACTACATTGTATAAAACAAAGTCGCTTAACGCGGTCTATTCGTCCCTGTGTATGTTTAAATCTTAAAAACTACGCAACGAATTTTGATACTTTTTTTTTAACAAATAGAGTGTTTCAAGAGGACGGTTTTTGTAAAAGCATTGCTCCGTGCGAAGCTTGACCGGGTCGCTAGTTTATTACAATTCAGTTAGTTGATCTTTATCTGAATTAATTATATTATCAGTCTCTTTAACAGCGGATTGCGTTTCTTCGTGTTTTTGTGCCGTTGGCGTTGCTTTGGTAGGGTTTTTCTTATCTGTAAGGAAAAAAAACAAATTTTATATGCGAGTAACAAAGCGATTGTTGAGGCTTTGTTTTGCGTTTTAAGAATATAAGGCAGAAGGCGCTCAGTAAAACGTTAATAGCGTAGGTAATCAATTTATAAGAATATATTTACATAGACAGTTATTTCTAATTCACAATAACGGAAGTCAATCTGAGGAACTATGGTTTCGATAACCACTTCGGGATGAATATTTGTACGATCTGCAAATATTTGTTCAGGGTGTTCTGGTCGTTTACTATGTATGATATAAAATATCTATATATGTTTTCGTTTATTATTTTGTATATCAGCTATTACCACAACACAAGCTCTGCTTAGCTTGGGGCTAGATAATGCTATGTGAATTGTCCAGCATTATTTATTTACTTTTATTCAAATGCGGTGGATGTAAGCACGCCAAGACACCTTTATTTAGACGTGTTTATTGGGATTGCTGAATGCTGTTATGTAAATGGCACCACAAAATGACTTACTGCCTTCCAACAAGAGCTTAGACAAAGTGGAGCATGGCATGTCGATGATCAAATTAGCTAGGTAGCTCAAAGCAAGGAAGAACGCCAAATGAGACAGGGCTTTGAATGTCTGAAACAAATCAATTTTTAATTATTAATTATAAATTTTTATATGTCTAAATTGCCGTGTGGTGCCGGTATATAATTTTACCACCCCAACTCTTCCCGTGGGTGTCGTAAGAGGCGACTAAGGGAGACACATCGGGGGTCGGGCAGCAGCGCTCTCTGCAGAACAACTCCACCGAACTGCGATCCCCAATCCGCATGCCCAGCGTGGGGACTATGGGCAATAACCCCCAAATGATGAATAATGCCATCATGGCGCTCATGAGGGGAGGCCTATGTCCAGCAGTGGACTGTTATAGGCTGGTGATGAGATGTGATATGTCTAAATAGGTATAACTTCAACGCATTGACGATAAAGACATCAGGGATTTCAATTTTTTCCCGCAATTAGAATATATTCGGAATTTATATTGCATGTTTTCCATTCTTCGTGTATTATTCTTTTACTTCAAATTTTGTTCATATTTTTGTGTTGGTTTATATTGGTTAACTATTTCATTAGGTACACTACTACACTACACTAATGATTAACTTCCTTTGACCGTGATGACCCACCAATTGCAAACAATAGGTAGTCCGCGCGGACCTTAAGTTTGATCATCATGGTTTCTACTGAGTTCTACAAGCTATTTTAGTCAAAAAAAATATTTTCCTTAATTCCCCAAAATTACCAGATTTTCCATAAGTTTTCGATAGGTATGCGATATAGTGTAGCAAAAAAACCTTGGTTATGTTCCTCGTAGAAAGCAGAAATAATTTGAAACTACAAAAAAAAATATATATAATCTCGCGCCAACCCGTTCAATCACCCCTAGAATGCTGGCAACATTGCCAGTGTTGCCAGCATTCTAGACACACGTTGATGTTTTTTTTGCTTATTAAAATTAAATGTAGGTATAACGAATTATAAAAAGTATTTATAAAGCAATCAAACTTTGTGACTTCATGATTTTGGTAGCGTATATTATTGTGAGAGGCTAGTGCCTGATATGATAAGGATTCACAAGAAGCTGTATTACGGATCACCAGTTGTTGTTCAGCACATAGGCTAAAATATCTAATAAAAGATCTAGATTAGTTTACAGCTATACAAAAATAACATAACAATTAAAATTACATTTTGATTAAACATACGTACAATAGTAGGCACTGTAAAGTATAACGGAGAAAGTGCCAGCGCCGCATTAATCCCGTACATCATTGGATAGTGCAGTACGTAGACCCCGTACGCGTGCCGAGCCGGCAGCTGCCATATGTCTAGAGTGAGGAACCAGTTCGCAGGACCTGAAACATACATAGTATAATATAAAATTACAATAAATAATAATGCACACAACAGCATCACTTGCATCACCTAGCCCCAAGCTTAGCAGAGCTTGTGTCATGGGTACTAGATGACTGATATAATACAATATTTAAATAAATAGATATTTTTACTGTTTATAATTTCGTTTACAAAATTATGCAGTGAAGAAAATAATTATAAAGGAATTATTCCCACAATTTGAGTTTAGAAAAACAATGTAATTTTAAATTTGCTGGAAGAGAACTCTTTTTAGGTTGTTAAGCTCGCCCATGACCATGAGCAAATGTAGACTGTTTTAATGTTATATATTTAAATCGTGCTATAAAGAGAATAAGAGTTGAGATATTTCACAAATCATTTACATGTTATTTGTATCGTTGTGTTTTTCCAACACACATTATTATGTTCATAGTTGTAACAGGTCAGATCTCAACCTGCCTGTTACTGCAAATATAAATATAATTACTAGTCTTTATCTAAGTAGGTATGGTAATAAAGTAACGAGATTTATGGTTCTTTGTAATCATTGAAATCCAATATTTAAAGTGTAGCTTTCTGCAACTTAAGCTGAACATAAATAATTCGTCAAGTGGTTCTTGTGAGTCAATACTTCAGATATCATTCCCACAGCCATAAATTAGGCCCTTTTATAAACAAAAAATAATAGAACTCTTGAAAACAACGGTCCACTATTGGTAAAATATTCAAAGTAATTTAGCGATAATTTAGACCTTATGTGCGTAGGCGTCACCAATAGATGTGTTAGAGGATTTGGGTTTGGAGTCTGGAGATGAGGAGTTCGGATTTGGCTGGTGAACAGATCGGGAGTCCGGGTGACTGTTCCCAAATATTAAGGATCGATTCGCAATCGATATATCGGGTTTTAATTAGTTGAATAAATTCAGTGTTTATTGTAGAATCTGTTTAGAAGATTTGATAAAGTCTGTGTTAATTTTTATAAAAATTATTTCATTTTAATTTGTTAGATAAAATAGTGTTAAAATTTATTAGAATTTTTCATTTTAAGAAATTAGATTCGAGCCAGTGTTTGCTTTGATTAAATAAGTGAATTAAAATTAAAATCAGTGTGCTCCTGGGCAGTTTCCTGAAATAGCTAAGTCGCATGATTTTTATCACTAAAAATACGTCTGATATTTGTTAAAATTCTAATAAGTTACTAAGTATTGGTTTCTTAGCCAAAGGTTAAAGAATTCACATAAAAATCAATTATGATACAGATTTGAATCATACGTATTTTTACCTTTTATCGATTATTATTGCAATGCCTTAACGGATGGTGCTGAGCGTATTATTTATTTCATTGTGTTTTACATATAATTGTAGTAAATACAAATAAATGCTAAAATTAAATAAAACTCTCACAGTTATATACTCTGATTTCAGGTATATATTTACATTATAATGTAACTGTATTTTCAGTTGTCTCCAGTAGAGAGACCATAACATACATAATTATTGTGACTAATCTAACTACAATAGCTTGGTGCGAATGTCACCATGGATAATTCCTCCGGTTGTGAGAGAGTCCTAGTAAGCTATGAGAAATATCTCAGTTGGATGAATCACTGAATATATTGTATAACTATTTTATAAATAATTTCTAGAAAGAAAACCTGAAATAAGAACTATAACTACTTTTAAAAGCTGTAGACTTTTGGACATAATCTCTATGTAAAGAGGTCCTACATGAATTATTATATTTTCATATTGAGTATAATATCTCAAATGGAAACAAAATATTTATGATTATTTTACAATTAAAAGCTGTAGACTTTTGGGCATAATCTCTATGTAAAGAGGCCCCACCTAGATGAATTATTATATTTTCATCTTGAGTATAATACCTCAAAGGAGAAGCTGATATTTATGATTATTATTGCAATTAAAAGCTGTAGACTTTGGGCATAAACCTTAATTAGGGTAGCCCAGGAAGTTCTAAGTATTATATTTTCATATTTAATTACTACTTATAACACCTGTTATTAGAATATATTTTACTATCTGAAGCGTCGTCTTCATTGGTGGTTTGGGGAAAGGCACATTTGGAATTACTGGAGGATGTTGCCTTTAAGACTATTTAAGAATATGAAATTAAGAATATTGGAATCTAATGATTTATTACTTAACACTTTTAAGTTCCTAGATATAAAGGAGCAATGAACTCTATTGGTTCCAAGTGTTGGGGTTGGCTATGGCGGCCTTTCCGGTTAGGTTTTAAATATTCTTTTAGTGGATAGATTTATACTATCTATTAAAAGAATATTAACTAAGCTATAAGAGGTTTAATTAACATCTCAATTTATAGTAAGTACATAATATTTATGAGAGTATAGCTATATAAATGGTTAAGTATTTATCGTAAATTTAGGATTAGTTCGTTTGTCTTTAGCACCTAAAAGAATCGAGTTACTATCACAACACAACGTAAGAGTCCTACCACTAACTAGACGATCATTGGCCACATTAATCATTAATTCTACATTCATTAATTTAGGAATCCTAGTTATATAATATAGAGGAGATTAAGGAAGGTAGTAGTAGGTAGAGTAATTAGATATTATAGTAAATAGTTATAGGCGGAAAAAAAAATTATACGAGGGGTGGGTGTTACAATTTGGTGCCGTGACCAGGATATAAAGATTATTTTTTATTTAGAACCAGGATATAAATAATCAAATTTTAGATTAAGATTATTCTTTATTTAGAACCAGGATAAAGATATTTAGATTAGAAAAAAGTTAAGCTCAATTTATTTGACAAGCCAAAGTTGTATATAAAACTAGGTACACACATTACATACATTATTTAAATAGGTTATTTTATTGGTTAGACTTATTACAATATTAGTTTATGTAAAGAGGATGGGGGTCGCATAGAATTTTATAGTTAAGCACAATATAAATATACTAAGAAAAACTATTACATTAGTTACGAGTAAGTTATTGTAGATCTAGGAAAACGAAATCGGATAGGTATAGATTTTTAAAATTAGGTGTAGTGAATCCACGAATAACATAATTATTAGAAATTAAATAGGTTAATTTATTACCTACTTAGTTACAGCTTAAGACCTAGGTTTACTGTTTAAGGGAAGGGGGGTCGTATAGAATTTTATGTATTTACATAAAATATAAATTAACTAAGTAATAACATTGTAGATTAAGTTATAATAAGTAGAATTAATATAGGTAACCTAACGTGCGAATTTTTCGCACAATTTGCTGCTTGTGAAATGGAAGGTGCATATAAAGACAAACATCATAGGGATATCTACGGACTAAAAAAAAAAAAAATTTATTGTCTATAATACATAATTACTTACAGTGATTGAACCCGTAATGACTTCAAACATAGACAGCTCCTGTTTAGAAATGCTTTTCAGAATAGATTCAAGTTGTAGGTTGTAGGCATTATGATGTATAAAAGGTAGCTGGTAACTAATACATAACTTAGTTTACTCTGGGGTCGGTTCTAAAGAAAAGAATGTAGAAGGAGTCTAGCTTAAATTGCTCCATTGTTTGGATATGCTTTTCAGAATACATTCAAGATCTAAGTTGTAGGCATGATGTATAAAAGGTATTTGGTAACTAATACATAACTAAGTTTACTCTGGGGTCGATTTTAAAAGATAAGAATGTAGAAGGAGTCCTGCTTTATTTTCAAATTCTAAATTATAAAACGAAATAGAATAATTTCATTTATTAAAAATAAGGAGTATATAGACATCATGTAAAGACTTATTAAGTACGCAGAATCTGGGGTCGGCGATAATCATGTTAAATCAGTTCAATTGTGATGAAGAGGATTTGATTAGATAAGAATACATCTTATTTGACAGTAAGATGTAGTTTTAGTGTGAAGTAAGTAAGCAACTTATTATGCGATAGACTACATTTTGTTTAATAATTTTAATTATTGTAATAGGTACCTACGTATTGTAGAATAATCAGGTACTCAACACACTATAAAGCAAGGTTATATTATAGCAAGTACTTAGGTGAGGCAACAATGTGGTCGCCACCGCAGTATTATAACTAGATAAGAATTAATAAATAACATTTCATTATATCCATCACGGAAGAATAATGGGAATAGAAAAGTATCTATCGCGAAAAAAGGTGTTGTTAGGCTTCGGTTCATTTAGAAATCACGGAACATATAAAATTATGAGGAATTAACTCAGCAAGTAAAATAGATTATAATAGTTTACCCTGTATCTCAAGCTTAGATTAAACATTGTATTAGACGCATAAATAATATACTAATGTACTAGTGGTTTATTTTTCACTTCTTCCACTCGTCGACGGGAGTTGAATTAATGAGAAATCAATAACAACTTATTTCCATTTTTATATGATTAACTACTGTATGAAATTTGACTTATCTGTTCCCTATTTTGTGGTCCTGGAGAAATAAAGTTATTGAATCTGTATCTATTAAATACGTTAATAAAGCATTCAAATTCTACAAATAAAATAGGATAAATGGTGTTGATAGATTTATATGAACCACTGTTAGTTGGAACAGATAAGAGAAGTATTTAGTATTATAAGAGAAATTTAGCTAAATTTTGAAATAGTTCAACTGTAGGAACTGGAAATGGTGATCTTTATTAAACGACGCGGGAGTTTGCGGGTTCGATTCCTGTCTTGGGACGAATAATTGTGAGAACTGCGGATATTTGTTCGAGGTGTACTGGTCGTCAACTATGTTTAATAAAAAAAAATAGATTTATGTTATAATATTGTTTCAGACACAACTTTATGAAAAAAAAAACTACGGACGTATTGGGCGATGGTCCACTGACGCGAGAGGTTTCGGGTTCGATTCCCACCTCGGGACGGGTGTGTGTACGGTCTGCGGATGTTGTTCGGAGTTTCTAATATTTTTGTATGTGTAGTAGAAGAGTATCTATCTATTGAATATTGGTGTGATGAGATTATCAGTCATAATCACATCAGATTCTTCTTGGCTTGGGGCTGTGTGGATTTTATAGTTATTTATTTATTAAAATGTTGGTACCATAGAAATAACAGGTTAACAATTAAGTCTAAGAAAAATATTGAGTAAAATTTCTAACAAGAATCAGGTTTGAAAATAATAAACAAAAAAAAAATCCCCGTGGGTTTGCATACTCTAATTAGATTACTATGAGGGATTAAAAAAATATAAAAATAATAATTTATGTGTAAATTATTTAAGCTCTGTGTCACAGGTTTAAATGGTGTGCTAATTCAATTGGGAGAATGAGAGCAACGATTGAGGGTTTTGAGTGTAAAAACGGAGTGTTTATTAGACATAGATTTACTTTGTGTTGTGTGATAAGTGTGAGAATAGAGTTTGTATGAATGATTTGCTAGACTTTTAGGACCAGGCCGAGGGCCCACTTGGGTTATCACATGTCAGAACCTGGGACAGTCTGATGGAGTTTGATCATACATGCACCACAATTAAATTTTATGAAGGAATAATTTTGGTGTTAGGATAAAAGATCATATCAGATATCTTAAATGAATCTGAGATCTAAATTGCAGCTGCGGCTGACTTCATAAAATTTCACACTATACATGTTAGGCTCGAACTAAGCACACTACACACTTTCCAGGTTTGAAAAAGGTTGGTTTCAGGTAAATCAAAATTGAGTTATCAGTCGATTTGGTACACAGGTAACGGACAGTTATTCAGGAGTTAGCGATCATTTCGTGCGTAAACATAATGTAAGTTCACAAAGAAAGCGTTCGCTAACTATTCACTAGGAATGATCTCGACTCACAACCGAGGTTCCGAAATCAACTGTACTTATTCTGTCAAAGAGCTTGGTAAAATAATATTGATTTAAATTTTAATTTGTCAATCTTCATCCTTAAATAAACAGTCCCTCTTTAACTGCATTGATCAAAAATAAATCAATCTTCTTCAATCTGGCTTTACACACACACACACACACACACCACAAACTCATACACTATATTACTTGTATGACATCAAGATCCAACAGATTAAGAGCTAACTAATTAATATTCATATATTTCAGAAAAAGAAATTTATATTTGCAAATTTTAAGTTTTATAGAAATCTTTATTTTGGATTTTCAATGATCACCTGCATAAAGATTTGGGGTCGATTGTAACAGGTCAGATCTCAACCTGCCTGTTACTGCAAATATAAATATAATTACTAGTCTTTATCTAAGTAGGTATGGTAATAAAGTAACGAGATTTATGGTTCTTTGTAATCATTGAAATCCAATATTTAAAGTGTAGCTTTCTGCAACTTAAGCTGAACATAAATAATTCGTCAAGTGGTTCTTGTGAGTCAATACTTCAGATATCATTCCCACAGCCATAAATTAGGCCCTTTTATAAACAAAAAATAATAGAACTCTTGAAAACAACGGTCCACTATTGGTAAAATATTCAAAGTAATTTAGCGATAATTTAGACCTTATGTGCGTAGGCGTCACCAATAGATGTGTTAGAGGATTTGGGTTTGGAGTCTGGAGATGAGGAGTTCGGATTTGGCTGGTGAACAGATCGGGAGTCCGGGTGACTGTTCCCAAATATTAAGGATCGATTCGCAATCGATATATCGGGTTTTAATTAGTTGAATAAATTCAGTGTTTATTGTAGAATCTGTTTAGAAGATTTGATAAAGTCTGTGTTAATTTTTATAAAAATTATTTCATTTTAATTTGTTAGATAAAATAGTGTTAAAATTTATTAGAATTTTTCATTTTAAGAAATTAGATTCGAGCCAGTGTTTGCTTTGATTAAATAAGTGAATTAAAATTAAAATCAGTGTGCTCCTGGGCAGTTTCCTGAAATAGCTAAGTCGCATGATTTTTATCACTAAAAATACGTCTGATATTTGTTAAAATTCTAATAAGTTACTAAGTATTGGTTTCTTAGCCAAAGGTTAAAGAATTCACATAAAAATCAATTATGATACAGATTTGAATCATACGTATTTTTACCTTTTATCGATTATTATTGCAATGCCTTAACGGATGGTGCTGAGCGTATTATTTATTTCATTGTGTTTTACATATAATTGTAGTAAATACAAATAAATGCTAAAATTAAATAAAACTCTCACAGTTATATACTCTGATTTCAGGTATATATTTACATTATAATGTAACTGTATTTTCAGTTGTCTCCAGTAGAGAGACCATAACATACATAATTATTGTGACTAATCTAACTACAATAGCTTGGTGCGAATGTCACCATGGATAATTCCTCCGGTTGTGAGAGAGTCCTAGTAAGCTATGAGAAATATCTCAGTTGGATGAATCACTGAATATATTGTATAACTATTTTATAAATAATTTCTAGAAAGAAAACCTGAAATAAGAACTATAACTACTTTTAAAAGCTGTAGACTTTTGGACATAATCTCTATGTAAAGAGGTCCTACATGAATTATTATATTTTCATATTGAGTATAATATCTCAAATGGAAACAAAATATTTATGATTATTTTACAATTAAAAGCTGTAGACTTTTGGGCATAATCTCTATGTAAAGAGGCCCCACCTAGATGAATTATTATATTTTCATCTTGAGTATAATACCTCAAAGGAGAAGCTGATATTTATGATTATTATTGCAATTAAAAGCTGTAGACTTTGGGCATAAACCTTAATTAGGGTAGCCCAGGAAGTTCTAAGTATTATATTTTCATATTTAATTACTACTTATAACACCTGTTATTAGAATATATTTTACTATCTGAAGCGTCGTCTTCATTGGTGGTTTGGGGAAAGGCACATTTGGAATTACTGGAGGATGTTGCCTTTAAGACTATTTAAGAATATGAAATTAAGAATATTGGAATCTAATGATTTATTACTTAACACTTTTAAGTTCCTAGATATAAAGGAGCAATGAACTCTATTGGTTCCAAGTGTTGGGGTTGGCTATGGCGGCCTTTCCGGTTAGGTTTTAAATATTCTTTTAGTGGATAGATTTATACTATCTATTAAAAGAATATTAACTAAGCTATAAGAGGTTTAATTAACATCTCAATTTATAGTAAGTACATAATATTTATGAGAGTATAGCTATATAAATGGTTAAGTATTTATCGTAAATTTAGGATTAGTTCGTTTGTCTTTAGCACCTAAAAGAATCGAGTTACTATCACAACACAACGTAAGAGTCCTACCACTAACTAGACGATCATTGGCCACATTAATCATTAATTCTACATTCATTAATTTAGGAATCCTAGTTATATAATATAGAGGAGATTAAGGAAGGTAGTAGTAGGTAGAGTAATTAGATATTATAGTAAATAGTTATAGGCGGAAAAAAAAATTATACGAGGGGTGGGTGTTACAATTTGGTGCCGTGACCAGGATATAAAGATTATTTTTTATTTAGAACCAGGATATAAATAATCAAATTTTAGATTAAGATTATTCTTTATTTAGAACCAGGATAAAGATATTTAGATTAGAAAAAAGTTAAGCTCAATTTATTTGACAAGCCAAAGTTGTATATAAAACTAGGTACACACATTACATACATTATTTAAATAGGTTATTTTATTGGTTAGACTTATTACAATATTAGTTTATGTAAAGAGGATGGGGGTCGCATAGAATTTTATAGTTAAGCACAATATAAATATACTAAGAAAAACTATTACATTAGTTACGAGTAAGTTATTGTAGATCTAGGAAAACGAAATCGGATAGGTATAGATTTTTAAAATTAGGTGTAGTGAATCCACGAATAACATAATTATTAGAAATTAAATAGGTTAATTTATTACCTACTTAGTTACAGCTTAAGACCTAGGTTTACTGTTTAAGGGAAGGGGGGTCGTATAGAATTTTATGTATTTACATAAAATATAAATTAACTAAGTAATAACATTGTAGATTAAGTTATAATAAGTAGAATTAATATAGGTAACCTAACGTGCGAATTTTTCGCACAATTTGCTGCTTGTGAAATGGAAGGTGCATATAAAGACAAACATCATAGGGATATCTACGGACTAAAAAAAAAAAAAATTTATTGTCTATAATACATAATTACTTACAGTGATTGAACCCGTAATGACTTCAAACATAGACAGCTCCTGTTTAGAAATGCTTTTCAGAATAGATTCAAGTTGTAGGTTGTAGGCATTATGATGTATAAAAGGTAGCTGGTAACTAATACATAACTTAGTTTACTCTGGGGTCGGTTCTAAAGAAAAGAATGTAGAAGGAGTCTAGCTTAAATTGCTCCATTGTTTGGATATGCTTTTCAGAATACATTCAAGATCTAAGTTGTAGGCATGATGTATAAAAGGTATTTGGTAACTAATACATAACTAAGTTTACTCTGGGGTCGATTTTAAAAGATAAGAATGTAGAAGGAGTCCTGCTTTATTTTCAAATTCTAAATTATAAAACGAAATAGAATAATTTCATTTATTAAAAATAAGGAGTATATAGACATCATGTAAAGACTTATTAAGTACGCAGAATCTGGGGTCGGCGATAATCATGTTAAATCAGTTCAATTGTGATGAAGAGGATTTGATTAGATAAGAATACATCTTATTTGACAGTAAGATGTAGTTTTAGTGTGAAGTAAGTAAGCAACTTATTATGCGATAGACTACATTTTGTTTAATAATTTTAATTATTGTAATAGGTACCTACGTATTGTAGAATAATCAGGTACTCAACACACTATAAAGCAAGGTTATATTATAGCAAGTACTTAGGTGAGGCAACAATGTGGTCGCCACCGCAGTATTATAACTAGATAAGAATTAATAAATAACATTTCATTATATCCATCACGGAAGAATAATGGGAATAGAAAAGTATCTATCGCGAAAAAAGGTGTTGTTAGGCTTCGGTTCATTTAGAAATCACGGAACATATAAAATTATGAGGAATTAACTCAGCAAGTAAAATAGATTATAATAGTTTACCCTGTATCTCAAGCTTAGATTAAACATTGTATTAGACGCATAAATAATATACTAATGTACTAGTGGTTTATTTTTCACTTCTTCCACTCGTCGACGGGAGTTGAATTAATGAGAAATCAATAACAACTTATTTCCATTTTTATAATTATGATTAACTACTGTATGAAATTTGACTTATCTGTTCCCTATTTTGTGGTCCTGGAGAAATAAAGTTATTGAATCTGTATCTATTAAATACGTTAATAAAGCATTCAAATTCTACAAATAAAATAGGATAAATGGTGTTGATAGATTTATATGAACCACTGTTAGTTGGAACAGATAAGAGAAGTATTTAGTATTATAAGAGAAATTTAGCTAAATTTTGAAATAGTTCAACTGTAGGAACTGGAAATGGTGATCTTTATTAAACGACGCGGGAGTTTGCGGGTTCGATTCCTGTCTTGGGACGAATAATTGTGAGAACTGCGGATATTTGTTCGAGGTGTACTGGTCGTCAACTATGTTTAATAAAAAAAAATAGATTTATGTTATAATATTGTTTCAGACACAACTTTATGAAAAAAAAAACTACGGACGTATTGGGCGATGGTCCACTGACGCGAGAGGTTTCGGGTTCGATTCCCACCTCGGGACGGGTGTGTGTACGGTCTGCGGATGTTGTTCGGAGTTTCTAATATTTTTGTATGTGTAGTAGAAGAGTATCTATCTATTGAATATTGGTGTGATGAGATTATCAGTCATAATCACATCAGATTCTTCTTGGCTTGGGGCTGTGTGGATTTTATAGTTATTTATTTATTAAAATGTTGGTACCATAGAAATAACAGGTTAACAATTAAGTCTAAGAAAAATATTGAGTAAAATTTCTAACAAGAATCAGGTTTGAAAATAATAAACAAAAAAAAAATCCCCGTGGGTTTGCATACTCTAATTAGATTACTATGAGGGATTAAAAAAATATAAAAATAATAATTTATGTGTAAATTATTTAAGCTCTGTGTCACAGGTTTAAATGGTGTGCTAATTCAATTGGGAGAATGAGAGCAACGATTGAGGGTTTTGAGTGTAAAAACGGAGTGTTTATTAGACATAGATTTACTTTGTGTTGTGTGATAAGTGTGAGAATAGAGTTTGTATGAATGATTTGCTAGACTTTTAGGACCAGGCCGAGGGCCCACTTGGGTTATCACATGTCAGAACCTGGGACAGTCTGATGGAGTTTGATCATACATGCACCACAATTAAATTTTATGAAGGAATAATTTTGGTGTTAGGATAAAAGATCATATCAGATATCTTAAATGAATCTGAGATCTAAATTGCAGCTGCGGCTGACTTCATAAAATTTCACACTATACATGTTAGGCTCGAACTAAGCACACTACACACTTTCCAGGTTTGAAAAAGGTTGGTTTCAGGTAAATCAAAATTGAGTTATCAGTCGATTTGGTACACAGGTAACGGACAGTTATTCAGGAGTTAGCGATCATTTCGTGCGTAAACATAATGTAAGTTCACAAAGAAAGCGTTCGCTAACTATTCACTAGGAATGATCTCGACTCACAACCGAGGTTCCGAAATCAACTGTACTTATTCTGTCAAAGAGCTTGGTAAAATAATATTGATTTAAATTTTAATTTGTCAATCTTCATCCTTAAATAAACAGTCCCTCTTTAACTGCATTGATCAAAAATAAATCAATCTTCTTCAATCTGGCTTTACACACACACACACACACACACCACAAACTCATACACTATATTACTTGTATGACATCAAGATCCAACAGATTAAGAGCTAACTAATTAATATTCATATATTTCAGAAAAAGAAATTTATATTTGCAAATTTTAAGTTTTATAGAAATCTTTATTTTGGATTTTCAATGATCACCTGCATAAAGATTTGGGGTCGATTGTAACAGGTCAGATCTCAACCTGCCTGTTACTGCAAATATAAATATAATTACTAGTCTTTATCTAAGTAGGTATGGTAATAAAGTAACGAGATTTATGGTTCTTTGTAATCATTGAAATCCAATATTTAAAGTGTAGCTTTCTGCAACTTAAGCTGAACATAAATAATTCGTCAAGTGGTTCTTGTGAGTCAATACTTCAGATATCATTCCCACAGCCATAAATTAGGCCCTTTTATAAACAAAAAATAATAGAACTCTTGAAAACAACGGTCCACTATTGGTAAAATATTCAAAGTAATTTAGCGATAATTTAGACCTTATGTGCGTAGGCGTCACCAATAGATGTGTTAGAGGATTTGGGTTTGGAGTCTGGAGATGAGGAGTTCGGATTTGGCTGGTGAACAGATCGGGAGTCCGGGTGACTGTTCCCAAATATTAAGGATCGATTCGCAATCGATATATCGGGTTTTAATTAGTTGAATAAATTCAGTGTTTATTGTAGAATCTGTTTAGAAGATTTGATAAAGTCTGTGTTAATTTTTATAAAAATTATTTCATTTTAATTTGTTAGATAAAATAGTGTTAAAATTTATTAGAATTTTTCATTTTAAGAAATTAGATTCGAGCCAGTGTTTGCTTTGATTAAATAAGTGAATTAAAATTAAAATCAGTGTGCTCCTGGGCAGTTTCCTGAAATAGCTAAGTCGCATGATTTTTATCACTAAAAATACGTCTGATATTTGTTAAAATTCTAATAAGTTACTAAGTATTGGTTTCTTAGCCAAAGGTTAAAGAATTCACATAAAAATCAATTATGATACAGATTTGAATCATACGTATTTTTACCTTTTATCGATTATTATTGCAATGCCTTAACGGATGGTGCTGAGCGTATTATTTATTTCATTGTGTTTTACATATAATTGTAGTAAATACAAATAAATGCTAAAATTAAATAAAACTCTCACAGTTATATACTCTGATTTCAGGTATATATTTACATTATAATGTAACTGTATTTTCAGTTGTCTCCAGTAGAGAGACCATAACATACATAATTATTGTGACTAATCTAACTACAATAGCTTGGTGCGAATGTCACCATGGATAATTCCTCCGGTTGTGAGAGAGTCCTAGTAAGCTATGAGAAATATCTCAGTTGGATGAATCACTGAATATATTGTATAACTATTTTATAAATAATTTCTAGAAAGAAAACCTGAAATAAGAACTATAACTACTTTTAAAAGCTGTAGACTTTTGGACATAATCTCTATGTAAAGAGGTCCTACATGAATTATTATATTTTCATATTGAGTATAATATCTCAAATGGAAACAAAATATTTATGATTATTTTACAATTAAAAGCTGTAGACTTTTGGGCATAATCTCTATGTAAAGAGGCCCCACCTAGATGAATTATTATATTTTCATCTTGAGTATAATACCTCAAAGGAGAAGCTGATATTTATGATTATTATTGCAATTAAAAGCTGTAGACTTTGGGCATAAACCTTAATTAGGGTAGCCCAGGAAGTTCTAAGTATTATATTTTCATATTTAATTACTACTTATAACACCTGTTATTAGAATATATTTTACTATCTGAAGCGTCGTCTTCATTGGTGGTTTGGGGAAAGGCACATTTGGAATTACTGGAGGATGTTGCCTTTAAGACTATTTAAGAATATGAAATTAAGAATATTGGAATCTAATGATTTATTACTTAACACTTTTAAGTTCCTAGATATAAAGGAGCAATGAACTCTATTGGTTCCAAGTGTTGGGGTTGGCTATGGCGGCCTTTCCGGTTAGGTTTTAAATATTCTTTTAGTGGATAGATTTATACTATCTATTAAAAGAATATTAACTAAGCTATAAGAGGTTTAATTAACATCTCAATTTATAGTAAGTACATAATATTTATGAGAGTATAGCTATATAAATGGTTAAGTATTTATCGTAAATTTAGGATTAGTTCGTTTGTCTTTAGCACCTAAAAGAATCGAGTTACTATCACAACACAACGTAAGAGTCCTACCACTAACTAGACGATCATTGGCCACATTAATCATTAATTCTACATTCATTAATTTAGGAATCCTAGTTATATAATATAGAGGAGATTAAGGAAGGTAGTAGTAGGTAGAGTAATTAGATATTATAGTAAATAGTTATAGGCGGAAAAAAAAATTATACGAGGGGTGGGTGTTACATAGTTAACCCGCTAACATTCATAAAGAATTCGTCAAACTACGAAAGTTATTATATTATAATTTACTTTAATCTGAATCCAATTATTTATTCATTGGTGTCGATTCTGTTGTTTTAGAATTAGCTAAAATTAGCTAAAATTAGGATTTAGGAATGTCAAATAGACAAAAGCTATTCTATGTTTTAAAAATTAGACTGACAGATTTCAAATTAGAACGACAGATCTAAAACAACTCAACATAGGTAAATTAACTAAAACCCTATTCTTTGCATCACATTTTTAACTAAGATAAGAAACGTCAACCTAATTTTAGGAAGCATCTAATTAGACTGACAGATTTCATATTAGAACGACAGATCTAAAACAACTCAACATAGGTAAATTAACTAAAACCCTATTCTTTGCATCACATTTTTAACTAAGATAAGAAACGTCGACCTAATTTTAGAAAGCATCTAATTTGCTCATGATTAAAATTTAAACTTATTAAAAAATATTTTTTGGCACAGATCTAGTGAAAAACGGGAAGATTATTTTGTGAAAAGTGGAAAATGGATTTGTTGTAGCTGCAGTGGTAAATTCGAGGGAAAGGTGTGTATTATTTGCCACTTCCTCGTTTGGTACCTAACCTAGCCATATCTTCATGGATTTCATCCAGCATGCGTAAAGTTTTAGCAGGTAGCACCTATGTACCTATCAAAATCCAACATTGGCTAACCTAACCTAACTTAGAAAACCTAAAATTTAAGTTAGGAATCCTAAACAACAGAATCGACACCATTATGTTAGTTTACAAAATAGAGAAAGATCTATAAAAAATAGAGTTAGTAGTACTAAATACATATATTTTTTTTATTTGTACTAACTTAGTACGTACATTATTATTACAAAATATAGATTTAACACTAATATGCAAACATAATGATCTTGATCAATATCAACAGCCAGGGGTGCTTCACGTGCACATCAACAGCATCCCTGCTGTTGATATTACAGATCATTGTGTACTTTACCCTAATATGCAAACATAATGATCTGGATCACTATCAACAGCATCCCTGCTGTTGATATTACAGATCATTGTGTACTTTACCCTAATATGCAAACATAATGATCTGGATCACTATCAACAGCATCCCTGCTGTTGATATTACAGATCATTGTGTACTTTACCCTAATATGCAAACATAATGATCTGGATCACTATCAACAGCATCCCTGCTGTTGATATTACAGATCATTGTGTACTTTACCCTAATATGCAAACATAATGATCTGGATCACTATCAACAGCATCCCTGCTGTTGATATTACAGATCATTGTGTACTTTACCCTAATATGCAAACATAATGATCTGGATCACTATCAACAGCATCCCTGCTGTTGATAATACAGATCATTGTGTACTTTACCCTAATATGCAAACATAATGATCTGGATCACTATCAATAGCATCCCTGCTGTTGATATTACATATCATTGTGTACTTTACCCTAATATGCAAACATAATGATCTAGATCGCTATCAACAGCAGGGGTGCTGTCTATATTGATACAGACCATTTTAACTGTATAAATTGGACCTAAAACTAGCTCTAGTAATACCTATGAATATAAAAACTCAATATAGTCTGTTGTTCATACCTCCATATCCGTGCTCACGTGCAACGATGATCCAGCCTATAACCGCGCTCCACGCCGGCCTCATGAATGAGTTCATGAAGCTATCGAGGAAAGGCTGGTCCCAATCCTCGTCTAAGGGGATGATCGAATAGAAAGATCCTGTGATGGTGACTCCCACAGAGATAACCCACAGTAATGATGCTGGCACCTGGAAAAACATTGTATTTTTACAAATGCAATCGCTTATTTCGATCGGAGTTATGACGGTTTTATTGAGATAATTTTTTTCGTTAATCTAATAATCGAACAATAAATTAGATACGTGAAGAGCCGAAAGAAAAATGTTATTAGGTTATTAGAAAATTTAAAACTTTGATTATAATTGGATGGAAAATTAATTATGAGACGTAAAGTACATAGTGGTGCAAAAATTTCTCAGATAAAACGGCAAAAATTTTAAACTTTTATACCATTGCCTCTCCCTCCCAATAAGGTTTTCTGTAAGAGAACTCTTTTTCTAAGTTTATGCACAAAGAGCATCACATACCACTTTTAAGCCAAAATGTGTTGACGACATCGTAACCAGTGCTCAAAATAGTCAACAGCGCAATGATGGAGAGTATTACTCTGAAAAAAAATGCAATACGGTTATCTTGCTTTTTCTAGAAAACCAAATAATCGTGGTATTTGTGTCAGTGGCCACGTGGCCTTATGCGAGATTACAAATAAGTAATTTGTCTAAAGTTAAAATTTTAGGCATACATTAATAATTAACATAGAAAATAAGTTAGGAGCTAAGTATAGGTCAGTATGTCTATAAGATTAACTACGGCTCTTTAGGCCCGTGTCGTGGGCGTCAAGATTATGCAAAAAAACCTGACGACCTAACTCTAATTTCCTGGAAGATGAATCGGCCTCCAGTTTGGAATGCCACGATATATATACCCTAATAGAGTATACCCTAAAGCCTTCACATCTTTCAGGAGCTGGTAATTTATACAGATACTAGCGGTCCGCCCCGGCTTCGCACGGGTATTAAACAAAAATTTCAGAAATTATACACACTAACACGCTGGGTTTCGCAGTTTTCATACGGATCCCTTATTTTTTTTAAACAGCATTGGGGTTTTTGACATTGACTCGACATTCTATAACTGACACTGGCCGTAGAGAAAAAGCAAGCACCGTTCGCTATACTATATTCAACCTCTTTTTCTATTATGGCTCCGCGCCATAATAGAAAGAGGTTGAATATATAGCACACGGTTTAGTTATTGAATTTTCCATGCGGATCCCTAACTTTTTTGAAAATATAATATAGCCTATGTTCATCACGGAAAATATAGGATTCTAATGGTGAAAGAATTTTTCTAATCGGTCCAGTAGTTTCAGAGCCTATTCAATTCAAACAAACAATCAAATCTTTCCTCTTTATAATATTAGTAGATAGATTAACAAACTTCTCATGGAGTCTCATAGAGATTTCTGATTTCGGTCAACGCATTAGCGTTGCCATTTAACCTAGAAATGCTGCCAGCAAACTAGGCACTCTGCCTTCGTCTGATTGAAATTTTTAGGAAATCTATGTAGGTACAGTGCGCGTCAGAATTAAGTACCCCCCTTGTATACAAACTATTTTCGACTACTTCTAATTCCCTTGTAACTTGTCACAATTTTTCACAAATAATTTATCACGCCGCCGCTCAGGATCGAACTGCCCTTCCATAATACTCAAAGTCTGAAATTCCCAACAATAACAACTGTTGTGTCCCACATACATTGAGATAGGGGGGGTACTTATATGTGACGCGCATTGTACATACTTTGGAATATGTTCGTTTGTTGTTTTCGTGTCTTAGATTAAACTAGCTGCTTGAACTAAGATATCATGGTAGTGAAGTTCTATGTTCAAGGTGTGGAACAGATTAGAATTTATTGCTTCTTCTGTAGTACAAACTCTTGGTATACATATTGCTACATCCAAAGAAGCCCAACCGAATGCGTCAACTACCGCAGTCCTTGAAGAAATAAAACAAAAATGAAACGGACACCGACTGTACCTATAAAGTTTACTATCCAGCAGTGGACTGTTGATGATGATGATGATGATGATCCATCGTAAATAACATCTCGGAAAACTTATAATATATAATTAGTAATTATATTATACTTAGACACACATTATCACTGAGAGTCCCTCGTGTCCGCATATTATTATTAATATTATTATTTTTGTCTGTAAGTGTACTTAAATTAAATTATATTTTATTTGTAGTTAAATTTTCTGTAGGATTTGATAATATGCTTCACATTTAATTTAATTAATATTTCATTGTACTTTTATTTCTATTATTGTGTATTTAATTTAATTTCTGTATGAGTCATGGTACTCGAAATAAACAATTTTTATTTTTATTTTATTTATTATTTTATTATGTAATATATAATTACATAAGTATACTTATGTACCAAAACTTGTTCGTTAACTCATATTCCGAGGTGGGTCTTGCAATCTGCGTCACATAATACTTTTGCAGGTCACTTCGGTTCCCTTTTTTTTTCCTAAATAAAGCTTTTTACTTTTATCTTTGGCCGTGTGGTGCCGGCATAGAATTTCACCACTCCCACTCTTCCCGTGGATGTCGTAAGAGGCGACTAAGGGAAACACACCGGGGGGCGGGCAGCAGCGCCCTCTGCAGAACAACTCCACCGAACTGCGATCCCCAACCCGCATGCCCAGCGTGGGGATTATGGGCAATAACCCCCAGATGAAATAACGCCACCTATGGCGCGCATTAGGGGAGGCCTATGATATAGGCTGATGATGTTGAGTTGTTGTTACTTTTATCTTACTTTACTGTAACTTATCTCATTGTATACGGCTACTCACTTTGACGACCTTTCATTATGCGAACCCGAAAAGTTCTTGCTTCCAGCCCATCGCAATTTAAACTTTTCAGCTTTCGCAATGGTATCATTGACAAATGGAATAATTTCATCTAACGCATTGGGAAAAGAAGGGGGGACGTTTGGTCGAAAGGAATCATTATCCGGCAGTATTTGCCTTGGATAAAATCCTCTCCGGTGTTATGATTTATACCCAAGCATTGGTGGTAGTTGCCCATATCACGGAAGTTACCTTCAAGCATTCCTTTCGGCAGCCTGAGACCGGCATTAGTAACTGAAAAGTTATTAATTCCAGTAAAAAAACTGGTTAGTAACATAGGAACATTAGCCGATTTTTCAACCACGACGACCAGTTTCAACGGAGGCCATATACGCAGGAGATTTGAGATGGATATTATATTAAAACACTAGGGGACTAAATAATAGTAGGTGCCAAAAAGAATCCTGTAGTACTTTGGTAACTTACATTGCCACAATAAAAGTTGATCTGACCTTAGAACACTTAATTGATCTTCACATTTTTCTGGATCCAACACTTCATAGTGAAGATTATAATCTATAGCCGAAATACGAAGAATTAAATTTTCGCTTAGATTGTCATTGATATCTGCAAGACTTGCGTTTCCTAGCGCAAAAAAACACAAGATACAAAATATTTTTAGTTCCATTTTTACTAATATTAATTATGGTAGATATATTTTGAAAAACATTAAGTATTATTTCAATATTTTCATTATACAATTGATGACTTCCTTAATCAAACTATTTGTGTACCTATCTTTAAACATGTGTACTTTATTCTTTATTATATTATCTACAGTGTTACCTATCATTCCAATTTCATTGAATATTGTAATCTTATCATCGATTTTTGGGTTCCGTGTAGGTTAGAACCATAAAAACCGTGAACCGGCGATAAAGCGGGCTGATATTATATAGAACAATATAATATATTATGTATTATATTATATTATCCTAAAGGATGGCAAAAGAGGCTTGGAAATAAAACAGATTCGATAGTATTGAAAGAGGGCGCTTTGGAGTGTGTCGGTCGATGTTATTTCAAATCACTCTTTCATGAGGGAAGCACTTGACTTACGTTTGAAATGATATCACTACACTATCATACACACACATCTCCCTTAGTTAATTTTCATGATACCTAAATACGCAGGTTTTTTTAAACGCCTCATTGTCCGACTGCCACCAAATTCTTCAGCCTATTTCAATTTTTAAACGCAGATCTAGTGCTAAGTTATTATCGAATTAATTTATGTCCAAAGCATCAATATTTTTGGCACAGGTTATGAAAATGATGAACTTTTATTTTTTGGTGTTATTTTGTACATAAAACGAAAAGAAACGAGCAAATAAGGATCCATCTAAATACTTTTTGAAATATCTATACTTATTGAAAAATTTACCACCACCAACCTGGAGTAGGTTGGTGTTGGAGTAGGTTGGTGTTGGAGTAGGTTGGTGTTGATAGTCTTCGAAGTAACTGATACGAGTATATAGGGAATATATCAATATTTTTGTACCTACATAAATGTAAAATTCGGAACCTTCGGCATGCGAGTTACACTCGCGCTTGACGAAAAATGTGTGGTGGGTATCTTCATCGGTATCTCTGTCAATGAATTATCGACTGATTTAGAACATCCGTTCGCTATTGTGTAGGAAGTAAAACTTCATTTTACAATTATATGTATGTTGGGACAGGTTGGAATATTATTTCGATAGGTATACGAATTCTTCAAATGTTGCTAGCTGGGTATAGAATATTTTACCCCGTACTTATTTGTTTTGTCTATTTCTACTTTCCACTGGTACCTAGGCACATTTATTTGCCAAATATTATTAGGGTTACTTCTTATCTAACCTGGATTTTTAAGTAAAATATACAGGGTGTTTGTGTAACAGTGTTATCCATGTCTATTTTTTGACGACCTTTGTGGCGCGGTGGGCGAAGATCCGCCTGTGGCGCAGTAGGTTGCGGGTTCGATTCCCGCCTCGGGACAAATGTTTGTAACATCTGCAAATATTTGTTTCGGGTGTTCGTGCGTAAAAAAATATCTATCTAAGTATAGTAATTTTGTATTAAGTATTTATGTCTGTCATCTAGTACCCACAACACAATCTCTGCTTAGCTTGGGGCTAGATGATGCTGTGTGGATTGTCCCGCATTTTTTATTTCTACTTTCCACTGGTAGGTACCTACTTTTATTTGCCAAATATTATAAGGGTTGCTTGATTACTTCTTATCTTACCTGGATTTTTAAGTTAATACAGTCTGTGTAAACAGTGTCATCCTTAAAACCAGAGGTTTTGTCTATTTTTTGACGACCTTTAATTTACATAATTAATTTCATCCGAAGGTTGCCTGTCTTATCGCTTCTAGGCGATAAGGCCGCCTATTGTACTTGTCTTTTTGTTATTATGTTCTTTTTCTGGTGTTATAAATAAAGTATTTTGTTATCGTATTGTTTAATTTCATGATTTTACTTTTGTCATACTTACTACTCGACTTAACGACTTAACCTTTATATAAACGCCCATAGAGTATGTAATATTAATAGAAAAATGATTATCATAAACTCCTTACAAATATTACAATTTCCCTTATTTATGGGGTAAATGTTGATAGCTTGCAACATTATTTGTGCGCTTATGTGCGTGTCAGCTAATGTAATCACGAGCCGCTTACGCACACATTGGTTGTTTTGTGGCTTCAACTTGGAGCGGAATTTTTGTGTGAAATTATCACTCTACGTCTTATTACTCTAAGGGTCTCACTTTTTTCTGTCCTGTTTTCTTTCGATATATCTTTACCTAATATCTCAGCAACTACCTACTGCAGCCATTGACTTGAAATTTGAAATAATAATACATTTCATTCACATTTCAGCGCCTGTACAGATTTAAAGAAATTAAAAATGAAGACATTGAAAATTTGTTCGACATCAATATTGTATGTGCTAAGTACCTAGGTACATATTTTGATGTCGAAATTTAAAAAGAGACCTTCAAAGTCAGTAGGTACTTAGTGGTTTGTACCTACGCTGAGGTTCTCACTCTGAATGATTTTGATAGATATTGAGTCAGTCTATTCTATATGATTTCAGTCAAATCTTAGAGGTTGAATAGAGAACTTTTGAACAATTTTGAAGATTCAAGTGAATGTTTGTTCCCGTTTGTACATCGAAGATTTGACTGTAATCATTTTTATTGACATAATAAATATCATAATCACATTTGAAGAAGACGATTTTCTTCAAAAATCTTTCATTTTCCAAAAATTGCAATATTTACAAGAATTTCGAAGTTTTAAGTTGAAGTTTGACGTTTGTCCCCGTTTGTACCTCCAAAATTTGACTGAAATCATGTTGATCGACTTAATACCTATCATAATCATTCACATTTCGAAACCTCAGCTTGATTTTTCTGAAGAAACTTTTTGATTTTCCGAAAATCGAAACTTTTCTTAAATTTTGAATATTTAAGTGGATTGTTGACGTTTGTACCCATAAGTACCACCAAGATTCGACTAAAATCATTGATTGACTCAAGAGCTATAATTATTTGTTGCATTCATGATCCTTGTTCCTTGTACGATTTTCCTGAAGAAACTTTGTCAGTTTCGAAATATAGGTACATATATACCTACCTAGTAGGTATATACCTTAAATTTTGAATACTGAATTGGAAGTTTCACGTTTGTACCCAATATTTGACTGAAATCATGTTGATTGATTCAATACCTAGGTATCATAATCATTCACATTCAAGAACATCAGCTTGATTTTCCTCAAGAAACTTTTTAATTAACCGTGTCAAATGTTCAAATGGGAAGTTTAGATTTTATTTTCAGGTTAACATTGTATGTTCAGCGCAGTTCGTTTTGTTTGTTTCAGTCTGAAACCTTAATTTTATTTCTTTAAAACGTAGACAATTTCAAGTCCTAACAAAATCTGTGCCTAACTACCACAAAATATTTGGTTTTGAAATCAATTGACCCATTTTACTTACGTAGATCAAAATCGATCATCGAAAAACCTCCCCCTCCCCATCTATTACCCCCTTAGGGTACAAACGAAAATTTTGTCGGTAGAATCGGGTACAAACCCGATACAATCGAATGGATCATGAATAGCTTAAAGTCGGTTGCCAGGTTCACACAACGAGGGAAAGCGACATGTGAGCTAGATATTTGATTGAACGCCTGAAACAAATAATTAGCAAGGTGAAAAGCAAAAACAGGGGAATAACGTCAACGTTCTGATAAACATACCTGGTTTTGCGATTATCACCCATCACGCTTGAAAGTAACGGTTTGTGACCGAAGCGGAGCTGATGAATAACAATAATAATAGGTAAGCATTGGCCATAGTCACAGAAATCTGAAAAAGTGCCTTATTATTCAGATTTTTATGGTCATAGAAGCCCAGTTGCCCAGTTCTTAAAATTTGTACACTGTAATTCCTCGTAGTACTCTCATGCTAGTCATTGGCAACTGAATTCATGTCGAAATAAGTAGGTACAAAATAGAGAAAAATATCACTTTTCTAGGCGATTTTAGTAGATAGATTGGAGCATCTATTTCCGCTTAAATTTTTCTGCTTCCAACACTTCTTCATGAATATTTAATTAATTAGGTAGGTAGAAGATTTTTATTATTTATATAATTTTATTAAAAATGATTAATTTGTGAGCTTAAGAGTTTATTTTACACATATTCATAGTCTATTTTGATGATCTTATTTTTATTGCATTATCGGAGTTACCTAATTTTAAATTCAATCAATAACTAAACAGTTTGTGCAAGAGACCAAATACACTCGAGAGCAATGAATCCGGGTCACTCAAAGAATCCAAAAAATCTCGGAAAGTAAGAATGCTAGGTCCCGACTCAGTTTTATCGTTCTTTGAACTCAATCGATTTCATGACGAAATCTTTAAATTAGCTCCTGTTACTTCAGCAGACATCATTAAATATATAATGTCCATCAAATCGAATGCTGTCGGATGCGATGGTATTAGCAGAGATATGGTCTTGTTTTCACTCCCTTGTACTCTAGATGCCATAACAGCCATTATCAATAAGTCTATAACATCTGGTATTGTCCCTGACAAATGGAAAGAAGCACTTATAACACCTATACCAAAGAATGATAACCCTGTTGAGCTCAAAGATCTACGTCCTATTAGTATCCTTCCATTCCTCTCTAAGCTGCTGGAAAAGGCCATCTGCGAACAGCTTACAAAGTATGTTGAAAGTTACGATCTTTTACCTTCTCTACAATCGGGGTTTCGAAAGGGCCGCGGTACAGCTACGGCTTTACTAGATGTTACCGATAATGTACTAGTGGCACAAGACAAAGGACTTAGCACTGTTTTAACACTTTTAGACTATTCCCGAGCTTTTGACTGTTTATATAAATCTCTTGCTGGCTAAGTTAACTTATTACGGTTTAGATGAAAACTCGATCGCGTGGTTTGGTAGTTACCTAAGTAACCGTAATCAGCTAGTTAATTTGGTGAAGAATGACGGTTCCATTGAAAGATCTCAGCCTAAAGTCATTAATCGTGGTGTTCCGCAAGGCTCAATTCTCGGACCGCTACTCTTCATCATTTATAGTGCAGATCTCGCGAATGCTATTAAACATTCCATGTACCACTGCTACGCCGATGATGTTCAGCTATACTTGTCGGATGTGGTAGATAAGATTCCGGAAGCTGTATCACGTCTAAATGAGGATCTGGACAGTATCGCTGACTGGTCGACACGTAATGTTCTTGTCTTAAATCCTACCAAGTCAAAATATATGGTTATGGGAACAAAGACACAGTTAAGTAGATTACGTGGCGATCTTGGAGTAAAGATTCAGGGTCAGCCACTAGAACGTGTAGAGGAAGCCCGTAATCTTGGCATAGTCTTTGATTCTCATTTAAGATTCGAGAGTCATGTGCTTAGTCTGGTCAAAGCCTGTTTCTATCGACTGAAGGTGCTATACCATATAAGAGACCAACTCTCGGAGACATCGCGTGTCACTATCTGTGAATCACTAGTCTTATCCCGCCTTAACTATGGAGATGTTGTTTATGGTCCACGGTTGCTCAGGAGAACGGAGCGATTATTACAGCGCGTACAAAATGCATGTTGTAGATTTTGTTACGACGTCCCTCCAAGGAGTCATATTACCCCATTTTTGAATAGAGCGTCCATGCTTAACATGGACTTACGGAGAGAACTGCTGTGTAAATTTTGTTGGGCTGGTCTTCGATCTCATGAAGACCAGGTGACCAGAATACTTGTACGTGAAGCTCAACTTCGCAAAATCGAACTCCACAAGGCCTCTAAGAACCATAAGTTCAGCGCTACTGTATCACAACCATAAAACGGCGGCATTTACAGGTAGCTTCCGATATGCAGCGACGAAGTGCTGGAACAATATACCCCCTCCAATAAGAAACGTTTTATCAAAATACACGCTAAAATCTAAACTTAAAATACATCTGCTTGATAAGCAAAAACAGGGAATTCCTAAGCACTTCGATCGCTGACAATAAGCAACGCGCAGAACGTTCCTCTTTCGGCGTTGACACGGTAGATATATATAAGCACTAATATTAACTCTATATTTTTTATTGTTTTGCTACACAGTTGGAGGGCTTTCTAATGTTGCCCAAACTCTTATGAGATTGGTGTCCTCAAAGGAGAGTCCACCCATCTAAGGTTGCATTTGTAGTTCATAGGTCAAAAAGGTTATAGTTATTTGTAGGTTCATAATGTAGTGTAATAGATGTCTTGTTATGTTCATATTTTGGTAATCGTTGTAGACAGTAGGTTAGATAGGTATATTTACTGATACATAGGTATATTTACTGACAGACGTGTGTCGCCGGCCTCGCCTTGTCTCGTTACTTTGAAGGTGATAGCTGAAAATCAGTGTTTGCTCATAGAGCAATACTATCACTGAGCTATTACCTTTTTGGCACTGCTACACACACGCATTTCTTAGTGATTATGATTATGATGATTACTTTTGTTAATTATGTATGTTTTGTTGTAATTTTGTACTTTTATGATTAAGCTGATAAATTGTATGTGTGTGTTTTATGTGCTAAATAAATGATTACTTTACTTACTAGGTTAATGCAATAAATTGTATTTAATAGACAATATAATACTCCTTAAATGAAAGTTAAAAAAATATGAGTCACCATACATTTTATTTACACAAAATTACATAAAGAAAAAAAACTGCTGATCTCTCCTTAAAACAAAAATAGGAAACATGAAATTTTTGAACTTTATGACGATTTTCTTGAATTTCAATACCTACTTCGTATTACCTCCTCGTGCTTCCATTACTGCGTTTACGCGGTTTGGCATGCTGTACACCAAGTTCCTTATACGATTTTGGGGAATATTCTCCCATTCCTCTGTGAGAGCAATTTTGAGCTCAGGAAGCGTGATTGGGGGAGGGTTTCGTTGTTTTACGCATCGCCCTAGCTCGTCCCAAGCATGCTCGATCGGGTTGATATCCGGGCTGCGCGCTGGCCACTCCATACAAGTAATGTTCATCTCTTGAAGGTAGTCATTCACAATCCTACCTGTATGAGGTCGGGCATTGTCATGCATAAATATAGCATCCTCACCCAAATTGACCATAAATGGACCAACGTGTTCGTTGAGGATTTCTTCCACATATCTTACGCTAGTTAAAGAGCCGTTTTCTATGATCACCAGCTCTGTGCGACTTTCAGAGGAAATTCCGGCCCACACAAGTACAGACCCACCACCGTAGGCTACTTTTTCTTCGATGCATGCTTGCTTGAATCTTTCCCCTGGTCTTCTATACACTCTGTGTCTTCCATCGTGCTTGTAGAGCATAAATTTTGATTCGTCGGAGAACATAACTTTCGACCAATCTTCAATACTCCAATTTACGTGGTTCTGGGCATATCTTAGTCTTGAAATACGATGGCCACGCTCCAGTTTAGGGCCGTTTGCAGGTCTAAGGGGTTTTAAGTTAGATTCAGCAAGCCGACGTCTTACTGTCCATGCACTTGGGTTACTTCCTCCGAGGCGTCGAAACTGATTTGTGAGTTCAGTTCCTGTGAGAAAGCGATTTCGAAGCATGGTGTTCACCAAGTATCGGTCTTCTCGTGCTGTGGTACACCTAGTTCTGCCCGTTCCTGGTCTGCGTAGGTTAGAACCAGTTTCTTCGTAACGTCGGAGAACTCTTTGTACTGTTGACAGCGACACACCGACAGTCCTGGCTGTATCGCGCTGACTCCGGCCGGTTTCCACCAATGTAAGTATTCTGGTGCATTCTTCAAGTGTAAGCGACATGATTTCAGCTTGAATAATGAATATTGAGCACTATAAACCTGGTTTATGTACCAACATAAATGACAGATTACAAACAAAAGCAAAAACAAATCCTGTAATTTCGTAGTTCCATCTTCGACAGTGTTCCCTTTTCAAATTTGATTTTTTTATGATATAACTTTACAATAACTAAGAAGTTTTAATACTTTCATTTAAGGAGTATTAAATTGTCTATTAAATACAATTTATTGCATTAACCTAGCATTCTTACTTTCCGAGATTTTTTGGATTCTTTGAGTGACCCGGATTCATTGCTCTCGAGTGTATATAAAAAAAGATAATTTAAATTACGTCTGTTAAAAACCAAACATGTAGGTCAGAGTAGAAATATCCTATTAGGTTTATTATGAAGGCAGGGTAGCCCTATATCTACCAGCAGTAGGTACTAGGTACCAAGGGGTGATGATTAGTGATAATGATGATAAAGGCAGGATTGTACAAAATAATATATCTGCTGTGTGTAAAATGTGTTTTTTGAAATCTATCGAGATTTATTTTAAAGTATTCGTAGGTATCATTATCCTAAAATAATGCAACGACGACCTGATTCTTACTCGTCTCCCCCCGGCACAGAAGGAACTGTTGTTTTCGATCCGTGGTCGTCTCTATCGAGCCATGGGGTCATGCTTCGGTTTTGGAGGTTTTACCTTACCCTTTTATAGCGCCATCTAGTGTCTTGTAGCTGAATCTTTAAACAGTATTTTAGAACGTCGTCAAGCCCAATATAGGTGTAAAAAAACAAATATCTATTTTTGAGTTAATGATCTACGTATTTACTCAATATACCTATTGTAGGTAATTTTCTTATTTAGTTTTCCCAAAATTTCGATAATTCAGTGGTTGAGCAACCTCTTATTGAAATTGGCTGAATTCTTCACCGAGTCGACCACACCACAGTAAAACCAAGAGGATTCCCAAACGTTTACGCCATATTTTTTTCCATATGTACTGTACTATGTACCTACTAACGCACCACCCAAATCGTCATCGATTCATTTCATAACACATTAATGAAGTGCTTGCTTTTCTGTGTTGGGCATTGACGTTATCAATTATCATTGACGTGAGTTTAACCCCTAGGGCCCGAGAAGATAAGAATCATACTACCAATGTATTAGTATTACGTCATTTGCTTGATGTTTGGATATTTATCATAAAAAAAACAATGTGGAACATAAACTGGAAAGTATAATGATATAAAACAGTTTTTTTTTGTAACAGGACTTAGCAGTGCTTCTATTTTATCATGTGACAACTACTACACAATATTGAAAGAATATAAAAACCATGTACCTACTGGGTGTCATAAAATCAAATCTAACTTTAAGATTGTGCAAATCTAGTAGGTACTTAGAAGTACATTTCTCTACACACTAGTATTTCATAAGTGATATTTACCCCTTCATAATAAATACAATGATTCCTAGGTCAAGCTGTACTAAGTTGATTTTATGATGCAGTTGGTACTTATGATCATAGTATTATACTGTAATAAGCATACAAGCTTCTCAGTTAGTTACCATCTATAGTAATAAAAGCAATCACTGATAAGGTATCTATCAGAATAGATTATCTACAAAAGGCCTTAGTATGAATGTTAGTTATAATACAAATGTGTATTGCTCTCAAATAATAACTACCAGATATAGCCTGTTTTTACAATACAATTACTACTTATCAATCTAATCTTTACAGAGGGCCAAGGCATCCTCCCTTTCTTCAGCAAGCTCTTTCCCTGTAGTATCAAGCATTTTACGAGCAAAGTCTGTAATAGTCAGACCTTTGACAATCTCCCACTTCCCATTGCTGGTGGTTACAGGAAACGAGAATACAACATCAGCTGGAGCACCATATGATCCATCAGAAACAACACCCATACTGACCCAGCGGTCTCCGGACCCAAGGAACCAATCCTTCATGTGATCAGAGGCAGCCTTGGCAGCAGAGAGAGCTGATGACATTTTTCTAGCAGCAATGACAGCAGCTCCACGTTTCTGAACAGTGGTAACAAAAGTAGTCGTCAAGTACTCATCATCATTGATAGCTGCTGGAACAGGCTTCTGTACACCTCCAATAGTGACAACGCCATTTGAAGGGTCAGGGAACTGGGTAGATGAGTGGTTGCCCCAGATAACAATATTTTTCACATCCTTGACAGGCACTCCCAGTTTGGCAGCAATCTGTGATTGAGCACGGTTCTGATCCAAACGAGTCATGGCTGTAAAGTTCTCTTTGGGGATGGATGGGGCATACTTAGAACAGATAATTGCATTGGTGTTTGCTGGGTTGCCAACAACAAGGACTTTGACATCCTTACGTGCAACCTTGTCTAAAGCCATGCCCTGTTCTTTGAAGATGCGAATGTTGGCAGCAAGAAGGTCTTTTCTTTCCATGCCTTCTTTCCTGGGCATGGCTCCAACTAAGAATGCTGCAGCTACATCTTTGAATGCCTCCTCAGGGTTAGCTGTAGGGAGGACTCCCGCCAGCAGAGGGAGGGCACAGTCGGCAAGCTCCATAACTACTCCTTCAAGGACACCCATCATAGGAGTTATATCAAGAAGATGCAGGAACACAGGCTGGTCTGGCCCAAAGCATGCTCCAGATGCTATTTGGTAAACCAGAGAATAGGCAATCTGGCCAGCAGCGCCAGTGACGACAACTTTTATTGGGGCAGCCTGAAAAAAAACATTAAAAATGTGTCACTTTGAAGCCTTTTTTCAAATGTGGAAATTAGATAAAAACTCTGATAAAAAACAGTAAATGATTAAAATGCTAATTATTTAACTACAAATCAAGCTATTATAAAAGGTATGACAATTATAACATATTTCAAAATTACCATTTTAGTAGTTACAGCTTTATTCACAACAGCGGAAGTTTCCTCTGAAGTATTTGAAGAAAAACAGCAGACCATAGCAATTGTCTTTAATTGTTCAATACATTTAAACTAACAACAATTTGTTGTACTAATGCAAGAAGGCATGTAGGCAATTAGATTAAGAGATAAGTTTTATCAGAATCATGGCTTTCAGTAGGTGCCTATCTACCAAATTATATAAAATTCCTGATATTCCGATGTAAAAATGATAAGATTATTCAGGCGAGAAACATATCGATGTGATGAAGGTGCATGAAGGTCAAAACAATGTCACTGGAACGGAAGTTAATAATTTACTATAGGTACATACCATTTTATCTGATGAGAATCCTCGAATATTAGCACTTCAGACCGTATTGAAATAGATATGAGATATTTTTGATTCGATTTACTTGAGCGTCGTCTATAGAGTTAACGCTAGGCTACGCACCGGACAGCTCTTTTTAGATAGGTACATAAAGAAAATTTGATAAGATTTATTGCTGTATCGGCTTAGCAAAACATGGCGAAACCGCAATTTCTGAGTACCTATTTTGATTTGACAATTTTGACATGCATAAATTGACGTTTAATTGACAAACTGAAACGACTTGACTTGACTTCTTCGATATGGCTAAACTGAACCGAGGCAAAATATTGCCATATTGAAGAAGTCAAGTCAAGTCTGTTGACTTTAGTGAGGCAAAAATCTATCCGTTCAACGCTCTGAAAAACGATCGGAATTGTTGTAATTGTCGAATTTGACACGGAAGCAATAATGGACTACCAGTCTCTTTCTCACAACAGTGGTTTAACGTTAGGAAAAATCAATACACACTCTTTTTATCAGCGCCCTCTTCCTGGTTTCATTGTCACGGATGCCCATTCTATTCAACGTGTTTGTTTACATGTCAGGAGAAGTCATTGTGAGATTTTTATGTTTTGCCCGTGTTTTCGACTTATTTATTGAGCAAAACTGTAATATAAATTGAAAATCATATAGAAGAGGTACCATGAAGTGTTCTGTAGCAGGCTGAGGCCTATGCCAAAGCAAAAACAGGCCGAATCTAACCTTACACCGGTAAGTGGCTAACATTTCGTTAAATTGGTATCTATTGTACATTGTATTTTGATATAAAGTGTGTAAAAACCTATTATTTTGAATCATCTTTATTGTGAGCTGTAGTAACCCGCAATATTCTCAATATTTCATTCACATCGCAGACATAAAAACCGGTGCTAGTGTTGAACATCATCGAACATCGAACGTTATCGATAAATTAGGTAAGGTCAGTATGGGTACCTAAGTGTAACTATTGGGCAAGTGTAGAGGACTTTTTTATTACGAAAACCATTTGAAAACCATTTTTGGGTTCAAAATAAACTTTGACAAAAATATGACACACTGCCCCGTGTTGACCTTAGAGGTGCAAGTCCATCTTAACGGACTTGAACCTCTCCACACAAGACCACCAGACACAAAACCACTGATGATGTGTTGACCTTAATAAGTTACGTATTTTTTCTTGTTTTAGTTTACCAAAAAACGAAAGGCGGCGGAGGGAATCGTAAGAAAATATTGGCTTAGAAAATATCCGGCCAGGAACTCAAGACATTCATGTTTGCACATCGCACTTTGAAGAGAGTGCATTCAAATCAGAAAAGCTTCCAAAACGTCAGGTTATAACAAAATACAAAATATATGCGATCAATACAGTTAAAACAGTGTTTTATTACATATCCTGCTCCTGCTTCACCTCCAGTAAACTCTCGGATCCAGCTCCAATTCCGAAAATGAGGGTTTCCTTCGATTTCTCCGGGATCCCACCATCAGATCCTGACTTGGTTCCAATGGGACCACCTCAGAAATGCGCTCTTCATAACATAGTATAAAACAAAGTCGCATCCCGCTGTCTGTCTGTCCTTCTCTATATATATACTTAAATCATTAAAACTTCGCAACTGATTTGGATGCGGTTGTTTTAAATAGATAGAGTGATTTAAGAGGTAGGTTTACATGTATAATACATGCATAATATAGTAGAGGAACACTGACAATTTAAGAGGTTTCCGTGCAAAGCCGGGGCGGGTCGCTGAAAAATGTAAATATATTTTCCCGTCGCCTATAAGTAAGTTCGTTCTGACCTTACTTTACAGTGGCGCTAACTGGTGAGTACAAAAACGGTAGCCCTCATTGATACAAAAAAAATATACAGTTGAACATAGAACCTTTCCTTTTTTGATGTCGATTAAAAAGACAAGCTCGTCCATCGATATAATGTTATCGACTAGACGAACAAGTGAACATCCCTAATCCGCCATGTTGTTCTACCGATTTGTTTACATAGGTATCCAAGGAAAGTACATGCTTAGGGCACTTCCATAGACAATCGTTTTCCTGAGGTTCAACGCAGGACTCTATAGATTCTATCTAATACCTAATCTCTCTAATCTATCACGTTTATGACATGCCGACGGGACGCGCCGCGCCGCCACGCCACGGCCGACGGCCACCGCTGCGTTAGAAAACTTATGGACAGTTAAAATACAAAAAATAAAAGAACGCTTTGCTTTTATTCAACTGTCATCATCGCCGATTGATGTGCCCTTTGGATGTGCCTCACGTGCGATGTTTATTGCGCTACCTACGATGAGGCTTGCCCTTGATAAACAAAAAATGCACAGTGTGGACATTCGTAAGAATAATTATATATAGATTTGGAACGTCAGAAAAATACCGCGTGAACCAACTCCCTTCTTATTTCCATAAAAGCTATTTCATACGAAGCAAGCAAGCAAGATGAAGCAAACATTAACAATGCTGTACTCGAGTCGAGAATTGGACGAAGGAAATCATCTGAAACTGACAAATAACTTTATTTGTCACTGCCAAAAATAAATTGGAATTGAAGGAATAAAAATAACCTCAAAATAAATTTCATCACTTTTCGTAAATTATATTAAGTCTGTAGCGTATCGTAGCTGTAAAATCAGTGTAAATGTTCATGTAATTTAGCTAGACGGTGAATAATGTCGTCTCTTTTGCGATCAACGAAATTTGTGCGATACTTCACCGGTGCCGCTAGAACTTTGCTTCTGAACTCGGCCAAATCTGCAGAAACCAACCTATTGATTAATTCCAAAGCACTATGCGCAGCAAACAAGTAAGTTTTCATATATTTTTAATACATTGTACGTCATACAAATGTTTGTAGTGTAAAAACAAGTTAATCAAAAGCCTAACATTAGAACAAAGTGATTTTAGAAGAAATTGTTTGAGGTTAGCTTTATTTGTATATTGAAAACTGGAGATGTCCACCTTTAAGCTTTCATGAATTTATTTTATTTCAGTATATTGACAAGAGACTATGCTACCAAAAAAGCTGAAAAGCTAGATCCTCTACTGCAGAAGCTGGATTTGGAAGTTAGAAGATATGGTCGCATTACTAAGAAGGATATTGATGAAGTTTTTGATGAGATACGGACCAGGAATGACATAACAAGCTCACAGTCTTTACTTGTTATCAGATGTTGTGGTGAGTTAACAAAGGCTTTTAAAATTGTGAACTGTAAAGATTTTTGTTTACTTGTTTTATAAACCAATGAATATAATTATTCAAAGTTTTCTAAGTCCCTTTAGTTTAAATATTAATTCATAAAATAGATTCAGATTCAATAACTTCATTTCATTAGACTTCCAAAATAAGCACTTAGACAAGTAAAATTTCATCATAAAAAAAAGAAATAAGTTTTTATTGATTTCACTTCAATAAAGTTTCTTAGTAAATGTCATTATTATATATGTATAGTAATAATCACATTTACTAAGAAACCATTGTTTATTTGTATATTGAATAGGTTTCCAGATAGGTTTTTTTAGATCCTCTGGTAGATTATTGAATAGTTTTATAGTTATGTAATAGGATTGTATTTGTGTTATTGTATATTTTAGTATTGTAGATATCAAGTCATCATTTTTATAAAGCTCTGGGTGCTGTTTAACTAGCTCTCCCACTTGTTTAATCTAGTGGCATGGCAAAGAAAGAATTCTGAACTTTTGAAGACTAGTTTACATGGGTTCCAAAATAATCCATTTAGAGAGTAAACACAGTTTTTCTGGGCATTGAATGTTTTATCCAAATGTGTTGCCACACAGAAGTAGACCATACTGTATAGACGATTCTATTTAGCCATGATACATACTAAGCGCTGAGCAGCTCGCTTGCAGTACTAATTTAACACTGCTAATATAAATAGGAATAAAATTCTATTTATATTTCGCATTTCTATTTATATTGCATAGCCTCAAGTTCATATAGGTTAGGACAGTTTCAATTGTCTGCTAATTTTTTTTATGGGCTTGAAATTCCTATGTTTAACATTTTTAATACATACATACAACAATCCTGTTATGCCTGAAAATAGATTCATAGTTTACATGTTATATTTAAAATTGACAATTCTTTTGAATTATACTAGATTTGAATTGACAAAATATTTAATTTAAAGGTAAATATATAAGTTAATTAATTAATTGGGTAATAGCACTAAATGTTTTACAGGTGAACTAGTTCCTGAAGAATTACCTGAGCAGAGGACACTCCTCGTCCAAAAGATATGGAGCGTTCTCACAGAAAGAGGGATTCCAATGGACATCTCTCACTACAATGCTTTATTGAGGGTGTACCTTGAAAATGAGCACCCATTCTCACCGGCTCAATTCTTGGAAGAACTTGAAAAGAAAGGCCTTCAACCTAACAGGTATGTAAGATGATTTTTCGATGCTTTTACTTATCTAGTTTTAGTTATTAATAAATTATGGTTATCATATTTTTTTTATTCCACCTTGCTAGCCAATGGCTTTCACTTAAAACTTTTGATAGTTATCAATGATATAATAGTTAGTGATAATAAATTATGTTAATATGAGTGAACTTCTATCCAACATCCCTAGACCACATTGTCGGTCTCAGAATCTTCACACCCAAATATTTCGTAGATGGAACTCCAATGCAGTGTTATGGACTGAATTAGAAATTATAGCCTTATGATAATATTCAATAAGAGCTTTATCAGGGTAAACCAACATCCAATAGTAGACTGGTAAAATCTGAATGGCATATAATAAGTCATATGAGATTGCTTTCTGATGTCTTTTTTATTTTTCGGTCAACAAAAATAAAAAATGTCTATATATCAGTCATCTATTACCCATAACACAAGCTCTGCATAGCTTGGGGCTAGATGATGCTGTGTGGATTGTCTGGCATTATTAACTGTCATGTTTTTCAAATAACAGGGTAACCTATCAGAGGCTAATGTGGCGCTATTGCCAAGAAGGGGACGTTGAAGGTGCGACGAAAGTTCTCGAGAAAATGCGAGAACTCCAATTTCCTGTCTCGGAACCAGTCTTGAATGCACTCGTCATGGGGCATGCTTTCCATGGCGATACAGATGGAGCTAAAGCGGTCTTGGAAACCATGGCTAAAGCCGGCCTGCAGCCCAGCAACAGAACCTATACTCTGCTTGCCTGTGGATTTGCTAAGAAGGGTGACATTGATGGAGTCAATGATGTTATCAAGCTAGCATCTGAGAAAGATGCTCTTATTACTGATAAGGTTAGAATTCTAGACTAAAATTAAAAACGAGTAGTTGGAAACATCTAAAAGCTTTGATATTGATATTACTGTTATTTTACTGTTTACTAGTTTCAGCCCGCGGCTTCCTACGCATGTTTTGGAATAGAAAGTAGCCTATTTATGTTATTCCAGGTCTAGATCTTTGTGTCCCAGATTTCAGCCCAAACCTTTTAGTAAAATGACACAAACTTTATTTTAGTACGATTTTGTGTCCAATGAACTCAATAAATGTATCTTGACAGGATGTTTTGGAGATGATAGAGCACCTCGCTAGTGGTGGTCACCAAGACAAAGTGCCACAGCTCTTCCCCCATCTTCAGAAACAACAAGGCTACAATCAGGATGCCCTTAATCTTATCCTAAGACTTCTGAACAAAGGACATCTGGAAACTGCCAAGAAAGTACTGTTGACCATGCCCAAATCGTCCAACGCTGAAGACACGCCCTTCAAAGGTGCCTTTTTCATCAAGCAGCTACTAAGAGTGGGAAAATCTGCTGACGAAATTGTAAAAACATGCTTAGAAGTTAAAGCAGAAGGTCTAATTCCCAATGCCATATACATTGCAACAGAAAGTGCTCTCATCCAAGGCAAAACCGAAGTCGCCCAAAAACTGCTAACAGAATACGAAAAGGAAGGAAACGAATTACGCCCACACTTCTACTGGCCATTGCTTGCCCAAAAAGTTAAGGAAAACGATGAGGAAGGTCTCCTGCAAATCATTAAAGACATGCAAAGTAAAAACGTTAATGTAACGGGTGAAACTCTCAGGGATTATGTAATCCCTTACTTGCTTAAAAAAGACACTGCTGAAGTGGTGATTTCAAAGCTTCAATTGGCAAACATTCCAATCGTCCATAGTGCGAAAAATGCAGTTGTGGAGCTTCTAGACTCTGGCAAAATAAAAGAAGCTGCCTTTACTGCTACCCGATACCGCATCCATGGCAGTTTCTCTTTGATTTCAAGATCTTTACTCAATGCTCTATCGAAAACCAAAGACTTCAATTCTTTTCTTTCCATTCTCCATGTAATGAGCAGTAAATCCCAATACCATACTGAAGAAGACACAAATGAGGATAACCAAGTAGAAGATATTGTGGGGAATGTAAGCCGAATTGTAATCAGTGCTGTGAAAATTGTGTCCAAAGACAATGCATGTGAAGCATTTCTCTCTGGCTTACTCACAAGAGGGCTTAATATATCCGTTGAGGCTGCAGAGAACATTGAACAATATTTGGGTGAACGCATGACCACTAAAGTGTCTGAGCTTCTGACAAAACTGACTTCCAGCCAATTAGAGGTCTCCCCTATCCAAAGCCCCCGTAAAGAGGGCTCTCCAAGGAACTCTGCTCAACTAGAAAAACTGATAAAATCTCTTGAATCCAAAGAAGGAACCAACACCACTCGCTTACAGAAACAGCTACTGACAGCCTACATGGATGAAAATAATGTTGAAAAAGTTAATAGTCATGTTGAAAAACTGAACGCAACCCCCGATTTTCAGTTGACTACCGCAACTTACGCTCAGCTCTATGAATTTTATTGCGTCAACGATGAAATTGAAAAAGCTAAGGAATGCCAAGCGAAATTATCGGATACCAACCCTGATTTTATACTGAACAGATATAAGCTAGTCCTGATGGCAAATGCACTTGTGAAAGCCGGTAAATTTGAAGAAGCGATCGACTTTTTGAAAGGAAGCAAGTTGTTGGATGATAACGAATCTGGTTTCTTGTTAAACTCAAAATGCTGGCAATTGCTAAATTCACTTTCTGAACAAAAGGATGCAGCTAAGGTAAGAAGAATTACAGCCTCTTTTCATGTGTTATTATTGGCAGATTGTTTATTATTATTAATTCATTTATTTCAGATCATTCTGAATCTCATAAATCATATATATGTATATATATATATATATAAAACATGATGTGGACATAGCCATTCTAAAAACTCTTACATTGTAGCTTAAATTTTAATCCTAGTACCTACCTAAAGTACTATTTTTTGGCACCTTCCAACTCTAAATTTCGAATAACGTATTTAATGTCTATAAATTTCCCTGAGTGTGTGGCTTGTGAACCTAACAAAAGCCTATTTAATGTATTACAGGTAAAAATAATGACAGAGACACTGATTACCCACAACTACATAGAGCCTTCCAACGTGATTCTCGGTCCTCTGATCAAGGTGCATCTGAAGAATGATGACCTTGAAAGTGCACTTACTGAGTTTGAGTATTGCTGTAAGCAGTATAGAAGCACCCCATGGAAAGGAGAGCTCATGAAGGCATTGATTATGAAAGAAGATGCTGCTAAATTGCAATGGCTTGCGGATATCAGCACACAGGTATGGACAGTTTGCCTTAGGGCATAGCCTCTAGAATGTATAGCCATAACACATTGTTCTCATACGGGTTCGCCAGCTCCTTGTTTTGTAAGCCTAAATAGATAAGGGTGTTTGAAATCTGAGATAGCATAATTCTCTTGTATGATTTGGTGTCGAGTGTATTTTATGGCGCTTCCATACGATAGGTGTGTGTATGATAAAGCGATGTGTCGCACGATATTCATCATTAGCCTATAATAGTCCACAGCTGGACCTCTAGGCCTTCCCTGATGAGCGCCATAGATGGCACCCGCACGATATTAAAGTGAAGTAAAGGTACTCAACATGAGTACAGTTTTATCACATTTATCGACGCGAAATCGCCTCACTTGACCTGCTCAGTACTAGTATAATTAGTTTATCTACAACTGGATGAAACTTGAATGACGTCACTAGCAGCGGCTCACAATACGTAATCTGTACAGCCATATATCCCGACCTCTGGTCCTTCGTTGCAGATCCATGGTGAGGTCAACATTCTCCATGACTTGGTGCTAGCATTCGTGGAGTGCGGCCGACTGAGGCAGGCGCGACGCATCCTCGAGACTCCGGGGCTGCAGACCAGGCATCGCAGGCTGGATAACGCTTGTCAGAGATATGTTGAGGTGGGAAAATGTTGTATGTCGTGGTTATTGTGTTCTACTCCGGACGCGTTTTTCAGTGGTAAAAGAAGCCTATGTCGTTTTAAATACGTATAATCCCCTTGCTTTTAATTAAAATCTGTTCTGCAGTAACATTTGTTACAATCAGGTCTTGAAACAGCATTGGTTGTAGGTAAATTCAACCAGCCATATATTTTTTGTATGGAGGAAAATTGGGCCTCAAGCAATAAAAAAAAACGTGTTCTTATTCTGATGATTGTATGCGCCACAGGAAACAAATTAATGTTTCTATAGATAACTAAATTTATTTTGGGAGCTCTGAAAATTTCGTCTACATTTTGATGATGTCTGATGCAGTGTTTTGGCAGGTTTTGTCTAGTGTTTAACACGTCTTCAAAAGAGCTGCTATTTGAAATTAACATATATTATTATATTTTACAGGAAGGAAAATCCGAATACTTGGAAGGTCTTTTGGAAGCGACTAAGGAACTTTCCAATATCGACCGCTCCAATATTTTCTACCACTTGCTTGTTACTTACTGCAAATCAGACGAAACTGACAAAGCCCTAGGTCTATGGACCTTACTGCAAGAAGAAGGCGAAGTCCCGAGCGATAATTTCCTATCATACCTCGGCAATCACCTCAAATCCAAAAACCGTAAAGTACCCTTCGTTGTTCCAAATGATGAACCCGAAAAACCAAAGGTAGAAGCGAATGTTGTAGATAAAGTCATTACTCGCAAGCAAACCACACAAAAATCAACCAAAACTGATGTATCGACGAATATCGAGACTTCAATTCACAACGGGAAGCTGACCGAAGCCGCTAACATTGCATTAAAATCTTTAGAAGAAGGCGTGGTCCCGAAGCACAATGTACTCAAATACTTACTAAAATCCCTGGCTCAGGAAGGAAATGTCGAGAAGATCCAGCAGTTTGGCAATCACATAACCGAGGCGATGAAACGGAAGGTTACTTACGACGATAAGCTCACGTTGGCCATATTTTTAAGGGGCGCAGGCGCACAGCATGTTGATGGGTTGTATGAAGCGGTACAAGCTGCTAAGACCCCAGAAGATTTGGAAGTAGCGTTGAAGAAATACCCGAGAAGCAACGCTCTAGCGGCAGCTGTTAATGATGATGAGCTTTTGACTAAATGTAAGATCTTTTAGCCTCTTTCTTGCCTGTTTCATGCCACCTTGTTTATGTATTTGCCTAACATACCATTCTTTATATATTAAACAGTAACTAAGAGCCCTACAGGAAGCTTAAAACTATATTTTATTTATTATGATCATGAAAAGGATCATAATCATCAGAGATGCGGAAAATAAAATCACGTGTAAAATTTTATAATAATATTATAATGTTTGTTACAGGTCACCAAATCGCTGAAATTGCAGCATCAAAAGGCTACATAATGCCAGTTAACCTCTTGTGGATGGAGTACATTTTGGCAGGAAAACATGAAGAAGCTGACTCGCTTTGGAAGAAATTCTTAAATAATTCTGAGAACATTGTCTTCAGAAGATTACTGCAAGAAAGCCATTCCCGAAAAGAACCTCAGAATATACAAAAATTGATTCAGAACTTGAAAATGAAAACAAATGTAACACCTGGTTCAGTAGGGAATGCTTACTCGCGATTAATTGGCTACTATATAGCAGAAAACAATGTAGAAGAAGCTGAGAAAGTTCTTGATGATGCAATCAAATCTGGCATTCAGTATGAACACATGAATAAAAACTGCCTTATGAGACTTAAAGAGGTGGTTGAAGCAGCGGGAAAAGCATTTAATCATAAGTTGCCTGTAACTCAGGAAAAGTAAAATTATAATTAGTATGATCCTAACGGATTTTAGGTTTTTTGTGATTATTATGATTTGGACTGAAAAAGTCTGCCTTACAGACACACGAAAGGGCTTGGCTGACTCGAGCCAAACTTATATCTTTTGTGGACTAGATAGATATAGACAACAGTTAACAAACCACTGTCTGTGAGGATTGTAGGGTTTTTGAAAGTAATATCGATAATTATTATAAAACAATAATGTATCGTCCTGTACGAAATAGGTACAAGTATGTATTATATTTAATATGTATCGTAATAAAAATTATTAGTTAGTAAAAAGTGTCTCATTACAATTCTGGTTAGATTTTAGGACTTTTTTCTTATATAAGGGTTATCCTCGTTTTCCTTTTGATTGAGGTATGTAATCCTACAAAAATAAACGAGAAAATTTTACACAGTAAATTCACGAAATGGCGGCGGGGAATCTTTCTTGAAAAGAGCAATGTTGCCAACACAGTGTCAGGTTTTGGGGCTAAATGGAGTTCTAAAAAGGGCCAGATGGGGGCTAGATTTGACCAAAAGAATCAAAATAGGTAAAGTTAGTTTTTTTATTGAAATCTAATAAAATTAGTAAATTTTTAACAATTGTTTACTTAATAGTAACAAAAAAAAATCAAACTTTTTATTTAAAAATACACCTTATAACTCTATCTCCCCATAGGAGGAGGATTCTTCGCCGTACAATTCACATGTACTTTGCAATGTTGATGGTAAGATAGATTGATTATTAGTTCCAGCAGCAGGGGCCTTTTTAAGAATAAACTTATATTTTTCTTTAGATCCAATCTTTTTTAAGACTTCTATGGGATATCATAATGTGTAGCAAGTGGGACCGAATTATAAAAGACAAAATCGTATTTGTAATATAGAATTTAGAACACCCTTTCAACATCTGCGTTTGAGTGTGGCAATACGAGCATAAAAATGCCATAAGTGCGTTTAGTTAATGTTATGTTTAAAATTATTTTTCATTGTATCGCATTTTTTTGTACTTATACTGTGTGCCAGAATAAAGTTTACTTACACGGTTTCGGGCTAGAAATAGGGCTAGGGGCTAAATCATCATTTTAAGGGCTGAATAAGCCAAAAAAGGGCTAGATCTAGCCCCGAAAGGGCTAAGTTGGCATCACTGGAAAAGAGGATGTCCTGCATGCATGATGTTCTAAATAAGCATGGTCAAACTTGTCACACACTACCTATCTTGTGCTAAATCTACTTCCGGTATGGTTATCTTCGCCGCCGGTGTATACATATTTCCTATCCCGTTTGTTAGATTTTTGTCATTTATTCGACACGGTCGGATCGAAAATAATTGGAGCTTAATAAAAAAAACTTTTTTGTCAAAAAAAATATTGATTTGTTTACATGGCATACATAAGTATATAAAATGAGTTAGTACTTATCTAATAATCGATTTTTCAGATGGTAATTATGTATTGTAGGTATGGTATAGGTCCAAGTAAGTAGTCGACCATAATCAAAACAAGAAACAAAACTGACAAAATAAAATTTTCCTAGCGCTTGTTTCGAGAAAAAGGTTTTTATTTAAAAAAATAAGTTCAACCGTCGAACTTATTGTAATCGATGCCTACATGCTCGATTGTGAAAATAATCATTTCTAGGTTCGAATCTCAAATAAAGAAAATAAGATGCTCTTACAGCTAATTAGTTTACTACTAATTTAGTTGAACTAATTTTGTTCTACATGCAGACATGCTATAAGATACCAATAGGCGTGGACCTAGAATATTATTATAACCTTGCTTCCTTGCTTATTGCCAGAGAATATCCATATATAAGTTATGAAAACCTTATTGCAGGGGTCCGATCCACACTTGACTTTTTTTTTATTTCGTCTTCTTTTCTTTAGATAGGTACTGCTTGCTTCGTGTGAAATTAGCTTACAACATACCGGAACCGTAATGTAATGTCAAACTTGACAACATTTGGCGGGAATGAGAAAATTATTTTCCAAATTCCAATTCTTGGCGCGTATTGCTTGCTTGCTGTGTTGTGCTTCGACTTACTTTCTACTTTTTTGACTCTAAAAATGTTTTACCCGGTCGAATCTTTGAAAAGAGGAGGCAGGTTTTATTTATGCTGGGTAGCGGACTCGTGGCCGCTGCGTTTTGCTACAATAACTCACAGGCAACTTTGGTCACAAGATCTGCGGACAATATGGTAATTATTCGTGAAAGCATTTAGCTAAACTTAGTTATAATTACGTATTTAATGATATAGTTGTAAATAAATACTAAAAATGAGATAGCAGCTCAATGGCCCATAAGTAATTTCATCATTGATGAGTTTCAGTGATGATCTAATGGAAGTTGTTACAAATGAATCCGGTCGCCCAGTTAAGAGGTTTTCTTTGCGCCTCAGCTCTCAGTTGATGCGCGGATTGGCGAGGCTCTACCAGAAAAAAGTCAATGTGGTTCTTAGTAAGTTATTAATTTCTAGAAATTTTATTCTTTCAATCTTGAAAAATAGGTACCTACCTACTGTAAGTACATCTAACCATAAATCAATGTTTCAGATGAGCTGTGCATGATCAACGCAAATGTTACAAAACATGCTAATAAAAAGTAAGTATAAGCTGTTTAGTGAATCTTTGAGTAACTATTAAAGTTGGGATAGTCCTAATTGTTTCCCTCCAGGATCATAATTTATATTCAAATTTGTTTCCAGATATAACATCACTGAAGTGAGTGAAGTACAGAGAGCCTCAAGGCCAAGACTTCAGGTGGCTGAACAACTTCCTCAGATTGTATTGCCGGAGGAGCCAGAAAATGAACAGCGGATAGAAGAAATCATTCAGGTATGTTGGGTTATTGTTAAATCATGCAGATTATTTATTTGAAGGAAAACCAGAGGCTTATTATAAGTAACAGGCTAACAAATTTTTTAATTACAAAAAGCTAATGGAAGTTTTTTCACTGATAGTTAATAGTATAGTAATGCATCATCTTTAAAGTTTTTTATGTATTATACAATTTTTTTTCTGCTTGTGGTATCGAAATAGCCATAAATATTGAATCACTTAGAGATAAAATAGCCTAATGATGTAGTTCCATCCTGTATTTCTCATAAATAAACTAAAATACAATTATTACTTTTATCAGTAGTATAGATAGTCATATTTCTCTGAACCGCTGCTGGTATAATCCCATGTTTTACCTATTGCAGAACAGCAACAATGTTGTCGCCAATATTCAAGAGATCACTCTCAAAGAGGCAACAATACCTGAGTTCCAACTCCCACCAAATGTAAGTTCATTAATTCCTTTCTGTAATTGTATATTTTCAGCATGAGTTGGGTATAAGAAAAGCTAAAAGCTTATAAATCAAATTTCTATAACTACATTTCTTTAGGCTTACAAAATTGCACAAGCCTCTTTATTCTTAACTAGCAGTCTACCTCAGTTTCGCACATGTATTTAACAAATAGGTAGTTCAAGAATTATAAATTTTTACACACGTTACATTATTGAAATAAATAAATATATTTTGCTATAGAATGCACATTAACAGGAGGTACTTATCTCTTATCTTTTTCAGACAAGTAGTTAGTAATTTCGCGAAAATTTACCAAATTGTCACAAAATACTGCGGATTTCCGCAGACTAGCACCTGAATCTATTATTTAACATCCATTACTTTATTATGTTTATCTGTTATCTATTACCCATAACAAACTGTTTAGCTTGGGTTTTGATAAAGGTGTGTGAATTGTCGATCATTATTTATTTATTAGAGTATTTTATCAACCATTCCAGGACAACTTCGGTGAAGAAAACCCTGAGCAAGCACTCCAACTCCTCGGCGTCGGCGACCGCACGGTCGAGCTGATGATGGCTCCGGGAGACCCCTCGGCGCAACACAGCGGGCTGGAGGCAGCACTGGATGTCACCGACAAGTCACATGACAGGACAAGGATCCATGACCGCGACCGACAGATGGAGAGGATCTCGGAGCATGAAGTTACCTTGTTCAGGAAATGTAGGTTCTATACTATGATTAAGTAGCGTACTGGCTCAGTTGGGAGCTCTTGGACGCAGAAGGTTGTGGATTCGATATCTTGATGGTCCCGGGTTGTTCTCAGCGCAGCACACCGGGCTAGCTAAGTAGCACAGGACCTATCTGATTAGCCACACGACAGGATATGTTCAGGAAATGTAGGTTCTATAGATTCAGATTTCAATAACTATTTCTTTAGGCTCACAAATTATTCTAGTCAAATAACATACAGTTAACTATTATAAATAATGCCATCTATGGCGCTCATTAGGGGAGGCATATGTCCAGCAGTTGACTATTATAGGATGATGATGATGATGAAGTAGTATTTATATAAATTTAAAAATATATAACTATTGTCTCTATTGTAATAATAAAATAAAAATAAAATAAAAAGGTTTTATTTCAGACAACGCTTAGTCCATAGTTTTACGACAAAGTAATTACACATTTGAATAAAAAACACACAGCAATAAAATATAAAGATTAACAATAGAAAAGAAACAATACACTACAGAACCGTGACGGAAAAACTACTGAGCTGAGGATAATCAATGCGGGAAGTATTTTCCTTCATTGATCACCCTCACGACAAAGTACCTCCAGAGTGGTGATGATAATCCCTCTGCCACAGTCCCCAGGATGCTGTTGCGACTGTCCCGTATTCTGCGCATCAGGGACGCAGTTTTCTTGCGTATGATGGCGTGAAAACCATCAGTATGGTACTGCGCAAACATTCCCGACGCACTGCAGAATCGGGGCAGTCGCAGCATCATCCGAAATATATTGTTATATTGTATTCGCAGAGCGTCCATCGATCTTTTGGTATACCGGACCCACAGACCTCCCGTGTAAAAACTCTGACAGTAAGCTTTAAAGAGCGTAACTTTAACTTGTTCAGTACAACGGGAAAACCTGCGAGACAGCATGTTACCTCTGACCGATAGAGCCCTGCGCTCCCTTTCAATATCTTCATCATCTTTAAGGTCATCGGTAACTATATGTCCCAGATATTTAAACTTGGAAACGCAATTTATATTAATGCCATTTAGGGCGATCTTAAGATTTGTATCGGGACATTTACCGGCGGCCTTAAAAATCATGTATTCGGTTTTGTTAACATTGTATATGAGCCCATGCTTATCAGCGTAGGCTTCACATACTTTTAAAAGTTCTCTAATGCCACCCACCGTCGGGGCCAGCAGCACCATATCATCGGCGTAACTGATGTTATTTATGCTTACACCGTTCATGCGGCAGCCTATACGCATACTGCTGAGCCCGCCGATAAGGTCATCCACATACAAATTAAAGAGCTTTGTAGATGTCACGTCACGTAATAAGTTATATATTTTAATAATAATTACTTACAGAATTAAGGAAAAGGAGTGAAAAAGATGGTATCGTTACCTAACTAGACGTCGCGTCGGGTAAAGAGTTTATATGAAATGGTCACTTATCAACTTTTTAAAGCTTTCTTTTGAATTGACTTTCCTAATATCATAGGGAAGAGAGTTACACAGTCTAACAGCATCAACAGAAAAGGAAATGTTATCCTAAATGAAAATGTTTTGTTGCAGCCACTGGAGAAGAGCTTATTACAGGAGGCGATTTTGAAAAAGGTGTGTAAGATAAACCAGCAAAATTTTCTTAAAAATTTAATTTATGTTATTTTATTTCCTTTACCTTGTCCTAAACCTTGAATGCAATTAATCCTGCAGAAATCCAGATTCCCGAAATCCCTGACATTCTGATTCCTGACATACCTATCCCTCCTCAAGAACAGTAAGTAACCTTACCTTATCCAAAGTCCTTCCATGCATTTGTATGCCTAAATTTTAATCTTTCAATGGATTTATTGCATCTACAAAATCAAGAGCCCTTACTCGAAACAGTTCAAATCTTAATTATCTAACTTACGGCCAATAAAAGATTTACATTTTCTAAAAGAAACTTACGAAATACCGACAGTCATGGATCACAACATTGTACTAGTACCAGGAGAATGGATGGACTCTATTTGTGGTGTCGTATAGGGAGGCCTCTCCCATTCAAAATGACGGAGGCCTACTCAAAACAGGCGAGGTCTAAAAAAATGTGACTTAATAAGACGATGCAATTTTTATAGGTACCTATGAGTTAATTTAAGTTATGTAATGCTGCCAGCATCTTGGGAAACGCTTCTGACTGGTATTTACCTATATGTATCAGTTGAGTAGCCTGTATATTGTTTGCAATAGTCTGCAGTCAGCTCAATAGTAAATAAGTACTACTCGGTAAATAAATTGTAATTTTCTTTGTTAATAAAAAATATATTTTACTATTTAGTACCTACATACTAGCATTGCTTTTATATTTTACTTTGTTTATTTTTTTGGGGTCCAGGCTTATGTAAGTCAGTTGTAATTTTTGATCTTAAAGGTATTTCATACCTAAATTGGAGCCAAAATTACTTATAGATAATACCTTTACTTGTTACATCAAGATTAACTATTTATATGAACTTAGGTTACCTTTGGAGAAAGAGATAAGAGAAGAGCCGGTTGCTAAAGTTCAGGAAAGACCTGTGATACCTGAACCAGTCGAAATAGAACTTGAGGTATGTTTAATCCTAGTAAAATTATAAAGCGAATGTTTGTGCTATTGTAATGTTTGGACTAAAACGACAAAACTACTGAATAGATTTGGATTTGTGAAGTTTTAATATTTAGTAAGTTTTCATATAACAAAGACCTAAATTAACTAATTTTTAGGCTAGTTTTTCCTTCAAAAAGACATACGAAGCCGTGCAGCAGTTTTATTAATTTAATATGCTTAATCAACTTAATCGAGAATTAAGTTCTTAGAAAGAACTTTGTGTCAATTGAGATTTTATCAAAATTAAACTAATTTGACCGCAGCACTAAAAATGATACCATCCTTTTTAATTCGATCGTTATGAAAGACAACATAAATAGTCAAATTTGACGTCATCTGAATTGCCACGTGGCCCTAAAAATATGTTTAAAATTTGTAGGAGTTAGAAATGAAATAGACGGCAAAATAAATAGTTAAATTTCCCGACATCTGACTTGATACATGGTCCTAAAAAAATGTGTTAAAATTTTGTAGGAGTTAGAAGAGACAGAACCTCCAGCGAAACGACGCAGACTCAGGAAACTTATAATTGACAAGAAAATTAAACTTACCTCGGATTTCTTGCGCGCTAGAATTGATAATCCGAATGTAGAGCTGCGGTGTGAGGTTTGTTTTACTTTTTATATACGATTTTTTCTATCTTATCCAGTCCCACTGCTGGACAAATGCCGAATTACCTTTATTTTTCCATATATTATATAATGAAATAATAAATAATATCACAAATTAATGATTGATGTTGGTTCTAAGTCTTCCTTTCGCTACCTTATTTCAGCAATTAAATACATGGTTAATGTTGGCCAATTCAAGTAGGTAAATAAATATAAATACTGGACAGGTATATAAACAAAAAAAATAAATATTCTACTTTTTTGTACTTGCTGCAATTTTTTTTCGCCTACCCTCATACGACGCTGTTCCATAGACAAGCTGACCTAGCACTTAGGATTTCTCAACGTATCGCAAATTGATTCCAATCTACCCACAAACTTACTACCCACTACCCACAGGATAGTTCGGACGACATCATTGAAATCCGCGTGCCGTGTGACGTTTACTTCCGTAGACCTTGCCACGCGGGCGCGGTGCTGCGGTCCAACCTCGGTCTCGAGATCACCAGGCTGTTTATGAGGAATCTTGGAGTCGTGCATCGATCTCCTAGTGCTGAGAGGCAGTTTCAGGTTAGTCATTTACTGATGTACCGATTTATTACTACTTACGTGACATAGTAGTACGTAACGTACGTAGTTTAGTAGTAGTAATGAGATACCTATTGGCGTTAGAAATTAAATCTGGAAGCAATTATTTCAAATCAGCAGACGCATTCTGTAAATGTTCAAATTCTCGAATTTACTCAAGTGACCCGAACTGAATTTGAACGCTTTTTTTGTCAAATAAACAATATTCGTTGAGTGAGTTCGTGTTTATTTTATCAGAATACCAATTGTGCGTCATTCCCTGTCATTCCTTAGCGTAAATGTCATAATCTCACTCGAATCAGTTTATTCCTTACCACGCTCGTCAGTGAGACGCTACAAGCATGATCGAGTTTTACGGAATAGGTACAAAACTTTAAACTCACTGCTGATTCAGCTTAGTGAGGATCGAAATGAGTTTACAGAATGCGCCTGCAGTAATCAGATCTTTCTTCAGAGATAAAATATTTGTGTTTCAATATTCTATAAGCATTTATATAAATATCTACAACTTCACTTTTACATGTTGGTTCGATGTGTAATTATAATATTAGCAGGAAGAAATAATGCATCGTCCAAGCAGACCACACACCAGATCGACGCTCGAACGAATCGAAGAAGTTGAAGAGCCAGTTCCAGAAAGACCACATGTCCAAATAGAAACAATCGGGAACATTTCTGAAAACATTACAGTTCCCGAAATTATTGTCCAAGATGTGGACGTCTCCAAAGAGGTTGCACTGCCAATGGATGTGCAGAAAGAAGTGGATATTTCTGAATTGCTGACGCAGAAAGTTGACACTATTTCGCAACAGGAAAGAAAACGGAAGATGGCACACGAAAATGTTTTGACTGTAAGTATAATGCAATTATAGAGTTAACGTAAAAGACGAGTTAAATCTCTAAAAAATCTTTGTTTCAGCCCAAAAAACAGCGATCAATGGGATACATCTCATTCAGAGAAAGCCAGCAAGATCGAATAAGAGAAACCGAAACAGCTCAACCAATCGGTTAGTTCATAACCTGTGATAGAAATGATAACTATAAATTAAACAGTTCACGTAGAAAAATAAAATGTTTGATTTACAGAACCTAACAGACTGTTCCAAGACAAAGAAGGCGATAAAGAAAATGTCCCTGAAAACATGCAAGTGGTCTCTGATATAATGGAGACAACCCGCCCTTCAAAAGAGGCAGAGAAGAGTCTTGCGGCAATGTTACAAGAAGCCGGTTTAGCAGACATACCGACTAACCAACCGGATATAGAACATGTGGTATCACAGCGTAAAAGCTCTAAGAGGCAAGGCAGTGAGGGATCTGAGACTCCTTTGGGAAGTCTGGATAGAACAAAAGTATCGCTGGGGGATTCGGATCAAACTACCGATTCGAAGAGGTTTCTAAGGTTTGTTGGGTTTTATAACATTTTGACCGCAATTTCGCATGCTTTTTTACGGGATAAAAAGAAGGCTTCTTTGCGATACCGTCGAATTTTGTGAAATATTAATAAGAGAGATTAAATTTGAGTTAGGAATAAGACTTTTGGACTAGTTTTGCCCGCGATTTCGATGACATGTAAAGTCAATGAAAACTTATGCTATGTTCACATGCGCGCGTTCAACTCGACATTCAACGTGCACATTCACATTCCCGAGCGTGTAAACGGTACGCCCGAGCCCGTAAACGCGCCTGTGAACGTGAATGCCGAACCGGGCGAGTGTCGGTTTTTTGGCAAAGTTCAAAGGATGAATGTGAATGAATGAATGTGGCCTGGGACGGGCTGCATGCCGCGCAGCCCGCCAGGCAGCCCACCGGGCTGCACGGCGTGCATGTGAACATAGCATTACATGCTTGCCAATTTAGATCGAACGACGTAAGCTTATATCTTATATTATCGCCTGCAAGGGGACACCGCCGTGCATCGTCGACAGATGACACCCTGATGCGTCACACGCCGCCGTATCTATTGTGTAATTTTAGTTACTAAGACTTAATATTTTTGTATGTATGTTAGTTTGTAAGGTATTTGCTGATCTGGGCCCCAGAATAAGTTTTTTACCATCCATAACTGTGTTATGTTGCCTGAAATAAATGATTATTATTATTATAAAATTATCAGCATACGTTATTGTCAATGGACTGAGATCTGACAACTCGCATTGTACTAACCTTTATAATAAATTACAATTATTAAATCTTAGCTGATCCACATGATAATTTCTAAACAATTTGTTGTGAAGAAAAGAGTGTTCTGGTTGTTTTCTATGTATAATAAAAAAATACTATGTAATAATATTGTATTAAGTATATCAGGCATCTAGTACCCATAACACAAGCACTGCTTAGCTTGGGACTAGATGATGCTGTGAGGATTGTCCGGCATTATTTATATAAAAAAAATCTAAATTGATCTATTACTCCATTTCAGAGAACAATGGGGCACAGAAGGCACGATGATGAAAGTTCTCAATACGTTGAGAACTCATGAACGTGAACCAATTACAGTAAGGAGTCTGATTGCCAAAGGACCACTGATCTCTGGCTACAAAGCCATGATTGCGGCGCGGTGCTTCACTTCATTACTGAGTACGTTATTCTACTATAGTTTCAGTCAGTTCTAATAAACTCAATACTCAGGTAACTAAATAGGAGTATTTTCTGTCTCATGGAAACTGATTAATGAGATATAAAGTTGGTTCCTGGTTTTATTCCAAAGATTGGCATGGGTCATTCATGACTAATGAATTACAGAAAAACGGCGCCTTTTTGATGGGAGTGAAAATCAGAAACCCTTAGTTTCTGTGAGTCAGCATCAATGTAATTTTTTTGATAATCTTTTCGAACAATAACTGGTGTCCTTGCCGCTAGCTAAGATACTTAGCCTGTATTTTAATGCAGTTAAATCGATTTGACATTTATTCGTAATGGAATTTAAAGAATTAAATGAATAATCCCACGGACAAAAAAAAATCCCTTTGTTTTGAATTTCTCATAAACTGAGCCCATGACTCCTTACTCTCATGGTTTCGAATTCTATCCATCCAAATGTAACAAACAACATGCACATGAATACAAATAATAAATCGGAATATTAATAACATAATTTTGCTCTTTCAGAGTTGAAGCAACATGGTTTCATAGCCATAAAGAAAAATCCAAAAACTCTGGAAATAGCAGACATTGAATTGGGACCTAAGTTTGACTAGGCAAGGCTAAGTTTCAGAGGCATAGGTTAAAATGTTGATTAATACAGAAAATACGTCAAATTTGATTAGTTGAAAGTCCATATTCATAACAATTTTTTGAATGGACCTTAGTTTGGATAGCTTATGCTAGTCATTTCAATTTATGTGCCTTTTACCTATTTGTTGTTTGCATAAGTTAAAAATGTTAAATTTGTAACACAAAGTTTAAGTTGTTTCTAAAAAGAAATCTATTTTGATATGAACAATTTCCTGAGTAATTCCTAAGTTTGATTAGCTTATGCAAGTCTCCAGTTTGTGTCTGTTACCTATTAATTATAATACATTGTAATACATACAACTTTTGAATGTTATTGTAAAATTCAAAGTTCAAATTCATTTTCACTAGGCTATGCTAGTAATTTCTGTTTGTAAGCCTATTGTTAACTATTGTTATATGCATAAGTTAAGATGTTATTAAAAGTTAAGAAATATAAAATGGTAGTTTAATTAAAAGTCCAAATTGATATGAACAATTTATTTTGAATAATTTGTATATATGATATGGATTTCTGTACAACTTTATACAAGTCATCAACTAGATTCAAGTCAACTAGATATTTGTATGAGTATCTTATGTAGGTAGGTTGTGGCTTAATAATTTATACACCGTAAATAGCGTGATTGGAAGCTGTACAATAAACAGTTGACTTATTAACTAATTATTTAACTCACAATAATTACAGTCATTACATAATGGAATTGGAATATTTATGAGTAAACTACTTACACTTATTAATACATTTAGGACCATAGATAACTTTATACATAGTAACTTAGGATAGATCTAAAACAATTTGGAGTTTTCCTAACTTGGTATAAAGCCATATCACTATTAATTTTTTATACAAAATCAGTCTCCTACTATTTTGTTGCTGAGCTCTGCCAAGTAAAAGATCCGATATAAACCGATTCTAGAAAATTAAATGTTAAAAGGCAGTCATGCGTTGTCGTACCTAACAACGGGACGTTTTCAGCACTGGACGTTTAGCGATATAGTTCATAGAGCAAACTCGCGCCTCAAACGCATTCACCAATCATTTCCTTATGACTATGACGCCATCACTATGAAACAACCTCAACACACACCGCAGTGTTTCACAGCCTTGCTACAGTCGTTCCAAGCTCTCACTCATTTACTATGTAGTACTTCAAGTCTGTTTACATAATAGGAATGACAATAAGTTATAGCTACCGTTAGTTCTTATTACTTAGAAATAGATTAAAATATTATTAACGATTTAAAGTTATAAGAGGCAACATGACGAGATAATTCCATAAAATTCTTTTAAACTATTATCTCAAATTCACTAATTATATAATTAAATTAACATTATATAAAAAATCATCAAGGCTCGAAATCGATCATCAGAGCCGAAGGCAAACACAATCAACTGTTTCAATTATATCTAAGAGGAAACAAACACTATTGACAATTCACACACGAAATTATAAATTGAAAAGGAAATAGGTGACATATCACAGATCACACAGGATAAACAGCGCGTCAAAATTAGGAATGATAGATACACCCGGCACCCGCACTACGGAGCGAGCGAATCGCTATCATACTCTTTATCGCTATCGGGCCGTCCGCAGTTAATGCTCTCAAAATACTGCTGTGGCTTTCCGTTCCACAGCGAATCATGAGATTTCAGGTTGGTGATATCGATGGAGTCCGCGTCCTCGTATAGGATAGATTTGGTGAGTTCTAGAGCTAGGTTCTGCGGCGACTCGTAAGCTAAGCGGAGGTCGGCGGGCAGCGGCCGCGAGCGGACGGTGTGCAGGCGTGGGAACAGGGGCGCCAGCCGCTCGGTGCGAGCCAGGTACTCCGCTAGGTTCACCTGCAGAGACTCGCGCCGCTCCGGGCCCACCACCACTCTCTGTCAACACCAAAACAACGTTACGTACAGCGCCCCACGCCGCCGCATCCGGGAACTACCAAACAATGTTCTATCTATTTAACTGAACAAAGATTCCACTAAGATATCTGTATAATCTGAGGTTCATTATAGCTGCTGATACAGTAAACACTTAAGGTCAAAAATCTGTAGTGATTGACAGAAGCCTGAGTCGAGTGTAGCTCCATTTTCGGCAATTCAACAGAATTTGAACAGATATCTTGATGGAACCGTACACCTCGTCACGCCGCCGCATCCGACCACCAAAATACTGTGTCATCTATTCAACAATACGTGTTACTGGCGTTAGTCCTATGTGAAATACGACGTTAGGTGATTCTACAAGAGTAATCGTATTCAGTACTTTCTGTGATTCAAACGTGTTCAAAGTTCTCATAGAGAATGTTTTGTGCGTTAGATTAACTTTAGAAAGGTTAGTGTTACAGCCATGTGAGAGCATTTTGTTCGTTACTGATTAGCCGATTATTCTGCCATTAATGCCACTATGTCAATTAATTTGAAATCATACAGAAATCAACTAAAATACGCAAACTATAGCGTTCTAGTGTTATAGCGGCATAAATACATTAGCAATAATTAAAAAATAAATATTGATTTTTCACTTACCACACTATCATGTCCTCGTCATCACTTGACTGCTAAGAGATACACTGTATAAAATTATTTACGTAAACATGAGAAAGTTCAACGATGAAAACAAAATATAAATCAAAATAATAACAGGTGTAAATGTATGTCGGCTGTGTTCCCACTCCATGGTTATTATTATGGTCGCGTATGAGAATGGTCAAGAGGTGATAAAGACAGCTAAATAAACGAACAAATCACGTCTTTCACCGGTCCCATACACGACTTTTACATTAATGTGTCGATTAACTTAACATGATACAGGTAAATTGCATCGGCTTCAAAATCTGTTTTCTAAGGACCATATAACTTAACTATATAACTTTGATAAAGGCTTGATAGACTCAGATTTTCAAGCTACACAAAACAGTTAGTAACAAACGATCATAAAATCAACATGCCTCAACTAAATCGAACGGAGGCGAGCTACACTACACGACAACGCAAGCGTAAAATCAAGGAATAAACTTCGACATAATGGCATGTGAGCTAGGACCGCAAGTGTTCTCACACGGTGGGGTTTTAATGGTTACTCTTAGCAAACCGATCGTTCCGGAAGTTAGCAACGCCGCACCTTGTGATCAGAAACATCATTAATAACTACTCAAGCTGAATCGGAGCAGGTAGTACCGTAAAGTGTTCTCACACGGTGGGGGTTTAGGGGTTACTCTTTAGAGAACCAATCGTTCCAGAAGTACCTACGCCGCACCTTGTTGTCGTTGGGCGAGTGTCGAACCGGCACGGAGGACTTGCCGTGGTGGCGCGAGGAGGTGGACCGCGAGGACCGCACGGAGTGCGCCGACGGAGGCCTCGACGGGGGCCCCGGCGCGGGGCCTTTGTTCCCCGCGTGCGGCTGCGGGATGCGGCTCGGCCTGCGCCGCGGCGTCTCAGATATCTTGGCCTCTTCCCTTGCCTCGTCGACAGTGGCCTTGGAGCTGTTGGCCTCCTCGTCGTCGGGGATGTAGACCGGCTGCATGTCTCGCATGGAGCTGTGCAGGTCGCGGCTGCGCTCGATGCTGTCCGTGCTTCGGTTCTTCTCAAGCTTGCGGACGAGGGCTTTCGCGCCTTCCAGTTCGATGCTCTTTTCTTCCAGCTGGAAATCGTAAAAGATCTGCGTTAGTATCGAAGGTTTAATTTTATTTGAAATAACGGTATTAACAAAATTATCAATCAAAACATTATGTATATAATTTACATAGGTTTGTAACATACATGTGTGAAAACATTTAAAGCTGTGAATTGCAGCCCCACATTGATACAAATAGAATAAAAGATTACCCCCATAATAGTCATAATAGTCTGCGAACATAAGCATTGCCACTTCACTGTCTGTTTTCTATAGACATTTCTATAGATATAAGTCAGAATGAGATGAACTTAGCAACAGCAGACCATAAGGTGGTTAAAGTATGAGAGTAATATAATTAATTACATAATGTAACTTTTAACGAAACATGCACATTTATGTATACTTTACAAAATATCTTTTTAGCCTGGAGCTGTATTATGAAATATATTATTAAAAAGTCATTTTAGCACATTTATGTGTCCAACCAGCACAACGATTGTTGATCGTTCTCTAGGGTAGAATAGATAAAACTACATCAAATCCTCATTGAACGCGTAAAATATTTTGATAACTTCATTAATTATAGGAATAGTTTACGCAATTAAATAATATTCCAAAAAACCGATTTCGGCGGGATACGAATCCGCGACCTTCCCTCAGTACGGGATGCGCTAACCTCTGCGCCACGAAATCCCGATTAGTCTAAATTTTTATTTTTTTTTCGAATGGACTATAATGCTATTGATCGCAGATGGCCATGACAGCGTTACCGGACTTTTGGCGGGCGCAGAGGGCGCCACACCGGTAAAGTTAGGTTTGGGCAACACGCGCAAGGGCCACCACTTAGGTAGTCTAAAATCTTTGGCACTCTTCGGATTATATTATGCGCTATTAGCTCCACCTACAGGGGAAACATAGAAGTTTATCCAAACCTGTTCAAAGATGCAATACGATGTATTTTTTTAAATCCTATCCTAGTTAACAATCTTTGTCGACTATTTGAGCGAAGGTAGTGGCCCTGCCAATAGCATTTACCGCAACCTTAGGAAGGTAGTATTTGCGATATATCTATTCAATAAATCTGGCTTAATGTACATTAGTTACATACAAAGCATTAACACTGAATATAAATTACAAGGAAATACTAAGTACTAACCTTTTTCCTTTCCACGCATGCTTAGATTTAAACTCATCAATACAGTAAGGCATTAGGTTATTTTGATTAACAAGACTAGTAAATTTTAAGTGGCTGAGTGACGAGTAAACCTCCAGCCTTATTGTTTAACTTGAAATTCATTACCAGTGAAGTTCAAACCGATTACCAGTTGCAGACCCAGTCAGAATGTTGTCGGTATTGTCTAAGGTATTCAACTGGTTTTCGGTTTCAGCTATTTACACAATATGAAAGTGACAATTGAAGTCCAGGCTAAGTTCGAAATGCCAAATTGAAGCCGATTACGATTACCAGTTGAATTAGACAATAGAACCGCTGTTTTGGTTCTCTAGATTTCTTTATGACTATACAAAATGCAATTATATTTTTAATATTTCAGGTATTTAAATAATTAGATGTAAATTGCTTTGGACCAAGTTATAATATATTTTCCCCTAGGTCATTTACACCTTGATAAATTCATTTACATTTCTTGCTTTACAAAATTGTTGGTTTGTAGAGTAAATAACCGGACTGTAGTTGGTTCTGTACTAGAAGTTAATTGAGTAAAAGCAAGGATTTATACTACAGTTTTATCTTAAAAATATCAATAGATATTTATTTATCTAATCTAAAATTGATCAAGTTACAGTATTCAAGGTATATTGGACATTAGACACACAATTTTTCTTATCTTCTACTAGCGGTCCGCCACGGCTTCGTACGCATATTCATCAAAATTTTAATTTAATTATAAATTTTTACACACGGATATCTAACTATTTTATCAATATTCCATTCGTCAGGGATAATGTAAGAACCTAATGAGTAATGACTTGAGTGAAGAAACGGTGAAATAGTTTTTCAAACCGGTGGTCCTACTAGACCGGTTTCAGATTCAGATTCAATAACTTTATTTCTTTTGACTTACAAAATAAGCACTTAGAGAAGTCAAATTTCATACAGATAATTATTATTAAATTACCACTAATTACCTATTAAATTTAAACAAGGAAATCTTTCCATTCCTCCAGATTAAGTGATATCTTACGTTAGTGTCTTACGCTAGGTACGAACACTACAGTCAGATTACTTTCTTTATTTAACCAGATTTATTTTGAACCTAACTTACTCTGAACTTAAGGTCATTTATTTTAATTCTCTATAGCCTATATTCATCAGTAATAATATAGGAATCTAATGGTGAAAGAGTTTTTCAAATCGGTCCAGTAGTATCGATGCCTATTCCATTGAAACAAACAAACAATCAAATCTTTCCTCTTTATAATATTAGTATAGAATTATATTAGAAGTACAGATTAAGTGACATCTTACTATAGGTATGTCTTACGTTAGGGTACCTACACTACAGTCAAAATACTTTCTTTATTTGAACCTTACTTACTCTGAACTTAAGGTCTTCATTCATATCGCGCTCCGCCTCCAGCCTCTCTAGTAGAAGTGTGCGCTGTTCCGCGGCCTTTTTCAACCGCTCACATAGCACCTGTAATATAAATTCAAAACATTATAATCCAGTTAGCAAAGTCCCTAGTGAACTTATTTTATACTAGTTTCTGTTCGCGGCTTCGCGCTATAGATAAAAACTTGTAGGTAAAAAGTAGGCATGAAAGGTATAAAATATTGTGGTAAATAAATTAACATGTAAATCATTTATTTGTTCCGGGTGTTCTGGTTGTTTTCTATATAATAAACAAATCTATGTACATATGTAATATATTGTATTTTGTATATCAGTCATCTAGTAACCATATCACAAGCTCTGCTTAGCTTGGGGCTCGATGATGCTGTGTGTATGGTCCAGCATATTTTTTTCCTTTATATCTAACAGGAGTTTCAGAACTTTCTGGACTCAACAGGCAGAGAAAAATGGTCTATTTTATCTAAGAGCAGTGACCATTTGCCTAACGTTTCACAATATGTACGAACGAACCAAAGAAATGACCAAACTGAGCGTATCAATCATTGTAATAGAGCAAAACATCTGAAGGCTGATATCATATTTGGCTAGTCCAGTAAAAAATAAACAGCCAAATGGCCTCTCTGTACAAAAAACATTCAATATTTATTTGCATGAAATACATGTTATTAAAGTTCTTGTAATTGAATATGTTAATATACATATATGTAATGAAATGTATTCTGCTCTATTGGGCGTGCAATGTATTAAATTTACAGTAAATAACGAATACAATTGTAAAGAAAATAATACATAAAATTTTCAGACAAATATAAAAAAAATACGAACTTTAGCACAAAAAAGATGTCTATGTTATGTACCTAAAATTTTTAAGTCATAAATTCATTAATGGAGTAAGCATTATTGTAGTGTTTCTACTAATATTTTTTGAGGAAAATTTAGAAGGTCTTGTTTCATAAATAACAAAAAGTTTCTTATCTGCTTAAAACAATAGGAAAAACGTAGATTCAGAATGTAAGGAAATAGCAAAAACAAATATATCATATACTTATTATTGACTTCCGAACCCAGATACATCACGGCAGCAAAGTTTATTTAAACAGTCGTAACAATAACAAACATGATAACGGAATAAAGTAACTGCAATTTTTCAACAAAGGGACAAAGGTTTGTGCCTTTTTGATCTTTCTTTGCAACTGGGGCGTTAGGTAAGATTAATTATGCATGTGCCCTAGATCATTTTACCTGCGACGCAAGAATAAGAATACGTGCGTCGGTCGGCGCCATTACAGCTCAACCAGTTGATCTCAGGTCAGAGTTGTGATTTAAACCATGGTCGAAAATGTACGAGGAAGGCCTTATAACTTGACTACTTATACGTGACTAGCGGTCCGCCCCGGCTTCGCACGGGTATTTAACAAAAATTAAGCTTTTCATGCGGATCCCTAACTTTTTTGAATAGGCTATGTTCACCAGGGAAATTTAGGATTCTAATGGTGAAAGAATTTTTTAAATCGGTCCAGTAGTTTCAGAGCTCAATTCAAACAATCAACTCTGTCCTCATTATAATATTAGTATAGATTAAGTACCGGCGGAAACCAGAATAAACCGATTTTGTGTAATATTTCCTGAGCGAGAGACCTTTGATTTTAATATTATAAAATTAATTTTCTTATGATTCTTAGAGCCGGTTACCTTTGTTAATACTAGTACCTTAGGTATATGAGTGGGGGACTCCGTTATTAGTCGGGTAAAAATAGTCAAAGGAAAGTGATACACATTTTGTGTACATAAATAATTTTGAACATCCATACGTCATTATGTGGCCCCAAAATAGCAGAACTTGTGTTATGGTATTATATAACTTTTATACATAAAAAATACATTACATACACGGATATATTTTAGTATAAGAATAGCCTCCTTTACTACCAAGTTGTCGGAAAATTTTCCATACGCAGTTGAATTTATCATTTTAGACAATACCGACAAAGGAGATTCAAAATGTTTTTTCCAGTTTAACGACGTTGCCTATTTCGGCACACTCCATTAAGTCCGCGGTTCCGCGTAATTTTACCGAAATCGCGTTTGCGTCACGTTTCGCCTCGGAAACTCTCGTTAGCAATGACAGTTTTGTGGGCATCATAGGTTACTTCATCTTTTTCTTATTTAGAATATAGTTTAGTACGAGTCATCATAACAGTTTCTATTTTCCCTTTTTTCAATAATGTTTTTTTCACCTATATTGGGGAACCTACAATAATATGTACATGTAGGGACCGAGTTACATGTCATTGAGTTTTAGGTTTACCTGGAGGTGATCGCCAACAGATTCAAAAAAAAAATTATGAATGTAGTATATCAGTCATCTAGTACCCATAACACAAGCTCTGCTTAGCTTGATGCTAGATTACGCTGTGTGGATTGTCCATTATTTGGTTTCATATTATGAAGGTAGTTTTTACTGGTTGTTGTTTTTATCATGGGTCTATAGAAAATGGTTAACCGTTTGTGGCAAATAACTTCTCCGTAGAAGTATTCCAGAAAAAAAATAACTTTAAAGGCAATTTCATAAGCACCGACGTGAACAGTTTGAGGTAATGCATAATGCTGTGTTCAAAATTAAGGTCACATTAACATTTAGGTAAGGCCTTGTGACAGATTCATAGCGCGTAGGTATGGAGATTTGGCAAAAGTTTTCTCACGTTAAGCATTAGCAAAATGTTCAAAAGCGACATCAAAGGTTAGGCTTTGTTATTATTTTTAGATAATAAAGCCAAATGAAATAATATTGTTATAATAATAACAAACTAGCACTGGTCAAAGTAAACCACTAGGCATAAAATAACTCTATAAAAGCGTTTTAGGTGGCTACGAGGCGTATCGCGTCGGATAACCCTAAAACACTTTTGGTAGATTGACCATAAACAGTGAATTATTTAGCCCATTGCTGATGTGTCTTTATCATACATTATTGAGTTTCGTCGTTACGTCACTTCTTTAGTCTGATATTTTTGTCTCGTAACCAATCGTCGAGTATATTCTTAAAAGAATTGATGTGTCTGATATTATGTCTTCTGGTAATATGTTCCAGTTATGCACCATCCTATTGCTAATAACATGGTGCATGGCAAGGGAATGGAAGCGTTTTGTACATACTCTTACTAATTACCTGCTGTCGTTTAAAAAAAATATACTTGTTTTAGACTGTTTTAATCATCCTAAATCTAAGGTCATAATGAGTCAGTTGAGATAAAAGGCTAAACCCAAGGTTCCTGACAACGCTCACGATTAATTAGAAAGGTATTTCGTGTAGGTGAAGTAAATTAGTTTTTGTCCATCGTGCAACGCAACTGAACCAAATCGGATTGTTTCAATTTCAGAGTCCAAACAAAATAAAATGATACTGAAGTGACCTAGTTTTTGAGTTCTTTGTTTGTTACAAAAGTTTAGAGTTATGAGGATTTTAAAGTTATGAAAAGTAAACGAAAAGATGCGAATAACAATCGATACTTGAGCTGTACTTTGGGAGTTGTATGTTGTAAGGTACCTATCTGTCTAGATGCGCTCTGATGCGAGTTTTTGTCTCGCACGATATCGGTTTAAGAGCGGAGATTAGATAAAATCTCAGATTATCTAGACGATAAAAATATTTGGGACGAGTTTTGCTTCAACTCTAAAACTAACAACCTAACGAGGTAGGATTCTTCTTCGCTTTTTTACTTTAATGTAATTTGTATTATGTTACGAGTCCAAGAGCCCTATAAGATGTAAAGTACATAAAGCACTTTGATATTTGATATTCTCAGATATCAGATGGGTACTTTTTTATACCACCAATCTGGTAAACATCATGATAAACATCGGGGAAATAACTCGCGCGTTGCCGACCTGAATGTTATAGAAGACCCTTTTGGAAAAACCCCATTTTGTAGTTCTGAGGGAAAACCTCGGCAATGAGATCATTCCACATCCTGACTGTTCGCGGGATAAAGTTCCTAGTACTAAGGACTACTATCTGATTCGTAGCCAGAGGGAAAACCTCGGCAGGGAGATCATTCCACATCCTAACAGATAGCGGGAGGAAGTTCCTAGTACTAAATAGAACAACCTAATTTGTAGTCCGCGGGAAAACCTCGGCAGAGAGATCATTCCACAACCTAACTGTTCGCGGGAGGAAGTTCTTAGTACTAAGTAGTACAACCTGATTTGTAGTCCGAGGGAAAACCTCGGCAGGGAGATCATTCCACATTCTAACTGATCGCGGGAGGAAGTTCTTAGTACTAAGTAGTACAACCTGATTTGTAGTCCGAGGGAAAACCTCGGCAGGGAGATCATTCCACATCCTAACTGATCGCGGGAGGAAGTTCCTAGTACTAAATAGAACAACCTAATTTGTAGTCCGCGGGAAAACCTCGGCAGAGAGATCATTCCACAACCTAACTGTTCGCGGGAGGAAGTTCTTAGTACTAAGTAGTACAACCTGATTTGTAGTCCGAGGGAAAACCTCGGCAGGGAGATCATTCCACATCCTAACTGATCGCGGGAGGAAGTTCATAGTACTAAGTAGTACAACCTGATTTGTACTCCGAGGGAAAACCTCGGCAGTGAGATCATTCCACATCGCAACTGTTCGCGGGAGGAAATTCCTACAACTAAGTATCACTCAAACGTGTACACGTGTTCTTGAGTGGTGACCGCGACCTGGTAAACGTAGTGTAGGACGCCCTCCGGCCAGGTGGGATGACGATTTCCGAAAGACTGCTGGCAGATGCTGGATGCGACAAGCTGAAGACAGGGCGCCATGGCGCTCATTAGGGGAGGCCTATGTCCAGCAGTGGACTAACATATGTAGGCTGATGATGAAGTATCACTAACCTGATTGTGCACAGTGGAGGTAAGCAGCTGCCGTTGCAGCTCGACCGGACTGCTCTCGCTGAGAATCGCGGCGAACTGGCTGGAGCAGGGGGTAGGTATGCGCGGCCGCGGCGTGCCCAGCGCGGCGTCCAACCTGCCGAGGGGCAGGGCTCGCGGCGGCGGCGTGCGGGGGGAGAGACACGCGGCCGCCTCCAGCTCCGCGGCGCGGGCGAGGAGGGCGTCGCGTTCAGAACGTAATCTGGAACGTTTTTAATACAATACATTTAATTGCACACTAATATAGATTATAACATCAGAAAAACATTAACACAAACAGTTGCACAAAGGGCGGCTTTATCGCTAAGATCGATAGCATTTTAGTAAGAAACATGGTTTAGCCGTGCACTGCTTAACTTTACATACCAATAGAAGATGTTCCTTACTGATTGTAGTTAGAACACTGTTTAGCAGTGTTATGACATAATTTTCATGTACCAACAGAAGTGGTTCCTACAACAAAAAAGAACCTACACCAAAAGAAGAGGTTCATAAAGAATTATAGTTGAAACAGCGAATGGAGAATTGGAGACTAATGTGAAATTACTCTTCTAGGGTCAGAAACTATGCAAATCCCTTGGAATAACCACGTGAATTATTTACATAGGGATCGTAATACCACAAATCGCCCACATCGTCCAATTGTAGTCAAAGACTGTGTAGTCAATAGACTCTTGATCTATTGACAATAGACCAATTATTATAGACTTATGAATTGACTATAAAAGAGACGTACTATGCTGATGCGTCTCAGGCGCAAGAACCCGCATGTTACATACCTCTGCAGATCCCCACACTCGCAAGCCTGCATCGCCCTCGCGAAGGACTCCTCCGCGGTGGTGTTAGCATCCATCTCCCCCCGCAGCTGGTCCGCCTCGTCCCGCAAGCGCGCGCCCTTGCGTTGGATGACATCGAGCAGCGCCAACAGCTCGTCCTCGACGGGACGGCTGCGGGAGGCTGATGCGGAAGCGGATGCCGATGAATGCGCGTCTTTGCCGCATGATGTTTCGGTGCTGAAACCGGAGTCCTGTGGGGGAAGGTTGTGTTATGGATTGATCATGTTTAAAGATAATGAGTATGGAAAATATATATGTCCTTCATTATTTGCGTATAACCTGTTCGAAGCTCAATTCTTAAAAAGTGACAGTGAGAAGTACATAAATACTTGATACTCATATAGTATCAAGTATTTATGTACTATTAGATACCTATAGCAGCCATCTGACAGCTGATTCTGTACAGACAAAAAAAGAAAGAATATTTTTCTCACATATTTCAAACAGAAACAAAATCGTTTGATTCTGAATGATTTCCTAAAAAAAAAAACAACAAAAGAAGTCGTCGCAGGTACTTTATCTTATTGATTGGATTAGATAACGACTTTAAAGCCAATTTTGCTCGGTTTATGAGCCAAGTCGCGTCAACCTTTGACCCTGCTGGATCCCTGTTGGTTCTCTTACCTGCACGGAAGGTTGAGGCTTGGTCCTGGCGGAGTCGGTCCCAGCGGCAAGTTTCCTTCGCACACGGACCCCGGGCTCCCAGTCCCGCCGCGTGCTGCTGGCTGGCGTCGAAGGCGGCATCTTCGAGCGAAGGTTCGGAAACGTCTCGATGACGAGATCTCGAAACTCGAGAAGTGCTCCGACCTCATTCTGAAGTTCCTGCGTGGAATGCATTTGTTATACTTTGTTTGTGGGTTAAGTATTCGATTTCAGTCAGTCCAAACGTAGGTATGTAAAACATGAGTAGCGATGTGAGGTTTAATATCTTTAGATGTTATAATGATATAATCCATCCAATGCTAATATCCTCAGTGAAATTAGGCAAGGCGTAACGTAGTATCACAGGAAATCATTTACAATAGTTGTAAATAATTTTCAATTTTTAGAACTAGCATTAAAAAACAGTTAGTTTCCCCATGGACTTTGAAAAGCGGTAAAAGCTTCACTTGAAAGATTCATTCTCAGGTCTTGACAGTGAAAAGGGTAGAGTGGTAAAGTTAGAAATAGCGATGGCGACCCTTGACATAATTTTAATAAGGGTTGATGTTGTTAGGTACCTAATTGTTTGATGAGTTCGAAAATAATCATGACGTACACGACTTTTCCTGTATAGAAAGTTTACTGTTTCGCTGTTTGTGGGAATAAACAAATCCATTATAAACATTGACATTTCATGCAGCATCATTTGATCCCAAAAGCAGATCTTGTGTACAGACAGTCATGTGATGTCTGTCTCACATGACTGTCAAAAACTCTTCGTTCTTTTATTAAATTGTGTGTAAAAAGAAACAGCTTATAATAATTCGTTGATTCTAGTTCAAGAAGTTATTACCAGGAAACCAAAGAAAGTTTCAAAAAAAGGCTTCCTAAATTAAATAAGAGGGCAACCAACGCGCGGTATATTCTATTGAGTAGGTACCACTTTCTCCCACGAGTCAAATTTATTCATACTAATTTCCACGCCAAATAAAAAAAGATGTGACCATCCATAGGTTAGGTACTTCAACCGTTTCCCATCGAGCGGTCCAAACACCTTTAAAATATATACAAGCAATTATTTACCAACCTGAAGAGCTACGAGGGACTTAGCCTGCTCTGAGATGAGGTAGTGGAAGGGTTCGGGCGGCGTTCGCAGCTGGAGACACTCCATGCCAGAGCCGCCCGAGCCCCCGCTGGCGCTGTCGGTGCCTCCCGTCTGGAACAACAAATATCTACTGTTAGTTGTACAGAAATACAGAGATGGTATGGTACTAGTGGCATAGGTTTTAAAAACTGGCGCATTCAGCGCAGTCTCTAACGAACAGGTATCTCTTCTTGTTGCGGTTCATATCCACTGTTAGTATTAGTAGGTATGGTACTTACTAGTAGCGCAGGTTTTAAAAACTGGCGCAGTCTCTTACGAACAGGTATCTCTGCTTGTTCCGATTCATATTCTCTGTTAGTGGGTATGGTACTAGTGGGACAGGTTTTAAAAACTGGCGCAGTCAGCGCAGTCTATTACGAATAGATATCTCTTCTTTTTCTGGCCCTTACTTATGCCACGCTAGGTGGGCGAGCCTCATAATGTATTCACTGGAAGTGACTTAACCTACCTGGAATAATTATCCCTACCTATGCCTTTAGAGAAAAAAAAACAAAGACTGGCATCTTATTTAATTTATTCATTATCGCTGGGTTAGCAATAACTAGCGACACTCTATTAAAAAATCTAAACATACATATTGACAGATAGACAGCCGAAACGACTTTTTTATACTATTTAGTGAAGACATTATAAAAACAGAGAATGACTATGCCATGCTCTAAGTACCTAACCTACTACACTTTTTTTCAAAACTTTCGCATCCTGTCGAAATTTGAAAGTTTGTGAAAATATTTGGTGTCCGAACTCAAAACTAAAGTTTTCGTGGAGAAGGTAGAAAAGTTTGTTCAATAGCATAACAAAGTATACATGGTTTTAACCAAGATATAGTCGCAATTTTCCGATGTTGTTAAGATGAGGTATTTTTAGACTTTGTTATCAATACCGTCTTTTTATCAGGTGACTGATGCGCAGTTTTGTGCGAATCACTTGGGTTCTTGCGGATAATTCAAAGGTTCTTTGTTACACTCTGTTATTGTTCTTTCAATGGTCCGTCATGGAGTACATTGAAGCTGATCTTACGAGCAGCGTTATCTAGAGTTGATACAAAAGTTCTCTAATCATAAAATAACAAAGAAACATCAAAACGTGCTCGTTGAAAAGCAAACGTAGCAATTACATGCAATAACAAATGTTCACGAATACGAGTGCCCATTGTAACTGAATGACAACTCAAAGTCGAACGATCGGTTTTGTAACGTGAACACACAGTGCGAAGACGACGACGACGCCGGTCAAATTCACAATGCACGGTAGGTGCCGTAGCCAATAGCTACTCGTTGTTTACAAAGTTTTACAACAACATGTTCTAGAACGGTTCAGTAATTCACGCAGTCGGTTTTTTAAAGGAACACGAAACAGTGTCGCAGTGTGCTGCACCGTAAAATTGAGTCACGGACGAGAGCGCAACGTCCGGACACGGGGCCCACGTCTTTGGGACAAACGACAATAGAACATTGCAATATCGATAATGGTATTGCTAAATCCCTATGAATGGGATTTATGTTTGCCTTTCAATGAATCCAAAGGGCCTATTCCAAACTAACAACCTCTGAGATTGCATCATAGCTAGAGATAAAAAATGCAATTTTTACCCGACTGCTTAGAGTCGTGATTTTAGGAATTAGCATTTTTATCGTAGGTTTAATAGGCATTGAGTTTTCCAACCCATTATTTAATGTTTAGTAAAACCGAAAAACGTTTATGTAAATTCTGCTAAAAGATAATGAGCGTTGCGCAGAATTTTATCTGTCTAAAAATTGTTAACATACACTATTTGTGAATATTGCGTAGAGCCTTGTGAAGTAATAATCTATATATATGTGGGTCTCTTTGTGTAGCCAACATTACCTGCGGCAGTTGAGCTCGTGGCTTCTTTGGTCGTATTTCATCTTCAACGTAAAACAAGCACATTATTTCAACATTTCCACAATGATAAATTTAATACTGCCGTAACGGCTTGTGTGACGTTCAATAGACATCTACTGAGTGAACAATCTTATCGGGTAGGTAATAGAGGAATTTTGTCAAACGATAAGTGTATGAGTTTTATCTGATTTGATATGAACACTGACGTATACAAAAATAAAAGTGGATGTCACTAACTCAAAGCGTACCCAATCCTACTCGAAAGATTGATCAATAATAAAGACACGCGTCAAGGATTGAATGAACGCAGAGTCGAATCACGTAGGCTCAAAACATTGAAAATGGGTTGATGGACTAATCAAGGTAATTTTGACCGTTTTCTTAACGCTTTGTTGTTTATCTTCATCTAATAAAAATTCATTATGATTTGCGTGTGAGTAAATCGTCGAAAAGGAAAGTTAACATGGGCGTATTCAAATTTAGTTTCCGATAACTCATATCGAATGCTTATATTTATAACTTTTCCAACATAAATGAGCCTTGTGTGCGTGTGAAAGCTTTTGCTGGTTTTGTTTATGTTCGGTCGGATGTTGTCTTGACAAAACCACTTGAACAATCAACGGGGCGAGGCCGTCTGACGAGGCTTCTGTTTTCATTGAATGGCCACTTTTTGGTGGCAATTTTATAGTTTCACTTTCATTGGAGACGTAGCCAGTAAGTTGCGTCACACGACCACTGCGTTTGAATCTCGTTAGAAGTTATTAGACACGAATTAGCGGTCTTGTTTATTACAATAGAGAATCATTTATGAATGACATCAAGTGGAATACCATTCACAGATTATTAAAGAGAACTGCGGAAATGTCGAATGTTTTGTTTTCACTTGCTTGCTACGTAACAATATGGAAATTATGACCGGGTTGGACGTGACATAATAAAGAAACATTTTAGATTCGGACCATAACTGTTTATTAAAACCACATTCAACGCTTTGTTTCCATATAACGATCATGTAGATTTGACGATATCATTTGCGTTGAATATTTTCTTCTTGTGGAGATAAAAATTTTATTCGTTGTAATTTTGAAAGACGAATTTTAAAGGTATAGCGGCAAAGCGTGCACATTTCGTCAACTGTCGTTTGCGTGGGTAATTGCCACATAAACTACATAGTAAAAATACGCAGGACCTAAATTACGTTAAGATAATGACTTATTTGATAGCTAGTAGCTTCCTAATCGAGTAGTCTGCTTGAATCTTGTTTGCTTTAATAAGCGATTAAATGCATTTCATTGTGATCTCTTTCACTTTTGCATTAAGACAGAGTGTTATGCTCGTATATATGTATGCAATGCGGTAGTAATTTTCACGTTAGCTACATATTAGATTTGTTTTATTTGAATATGATGCTCTAGTTCCGCATCCGTAATGATTAATAAGTTAATAACGCATATTATCTTACAGTTAGTGATACAGGACTGATTCTCGCGATTCTAGATATTTCATTTAATTTTAGGTTCTCATTATGAAAATTAACCTACAAGGAATAAGAGCCATTATTAAATACCTTTAAGCATATATTTGTTCAGGGTCCATTCTTTATAACCAATTTGTAGGTTACTCAATAAACCTCGAATAACAAAGCCTTTGTATTATTTAGGTGGAACTTTACTTTGTAACTTCTTTTGCGGTGGACATCGTAGGTCATTGGAGTCCTGAGGCATGCATAAACACTTCTCATAGAATCCACAGGTGATCGGAATGCTGGCTTCTATTTCAGTCAACGAATTAGCATTGCCATTCAACGCAATGCCAGCATTCTGGTCACTCTGCCTTCTGGTGAAGGCTGAGATTGTTAGAAAAGTGTGTAAGTTTGAGTAGTAATATTTTTATTCCCTAATAGTAATAATTTTCGTACTTTTTCTAATCTGACGAGTTTCTTCGCTCGTTGCGCGATATCTAGCAAAAGATAGGCCATTAAAGAATCTAGTTATCTAGCATCTTAAACTATCTCAACAGCGCAAAAATATTGTTGAATTTATGGTTACTTATTTATATTGTACCTATACAATGATTACCCGGTTTATTGCGCAAAATGACTTAGCAGTAGCAAAAACCATTTATGTAATTGCCCTGTTTGCTAATTGAGTTTGTACGCGAGTGTGAAATTGCAGAGCGTGACACGATGACAATTAATGGAAGGGGTAGGGAGTGGGGGGGGGGGAGTATTACAGGTAGAGGCTGTTATGTATGTGACATGCATTCAAACTGACCGCAATTTAGAGTGACTGTTGAATTTAGCTACTGTGTGTACGGTACGGACAGATGGGTAAAACCTTTATTAATATAGAAAATTACAATTATTTAACTAGAGCAGGTATTTAAAATTGAAACAGTTGAGCTAACTGCAGACTGATGTAAACAATCTACAGGTAGCTCAACTAATGCATATGAAGCGTCCCGCGGCTGCAAAAATATAAAAACGTAAAATTTTGTAAACGCAAACAACATACCTAAATTTCATGAAATCATGCGTTAAATCCAAATCTGAATCAGAACTCATTTTTTAGCATCATCCATTATTTTTGACATTCAGCCATTATCGTGGTATAATAGAAATGTGATAGCTGTCAGTTAAAACGATTCTCCCTAGGGTTGAAAGTAGCATCACTTTCAACCCGCTCTTCAGACAACTTCAGACCTACTTTCCGAGTAAGAGTAATGAAAAGTCATAATAAAAAACCATAGTTTATTTTAATCATAGGTTGTTAAAGCATAACATACTTCTAGTAACATTTGAACAGATTGCGGCCCATCACCGGAGCGTTTGTAACGGTCACCCCTATGTATAATTTACTAGCTGTCCGCCCCGGCTTCGCACGGGTAATGAACAAAAATTTCAAAAATTATTAATTTTTACACACTTTGGGTTACATTTCTTAAGTTTTCATAAGGATTTCTAACTTTTATAACCATTGAAACCATTGAAACCATTGAAACCATTGAAACCATTGAAACCATTGAAACCATTGAAACCATTTATTTCTTTGCTGATTGTGGTACATCGAAGATCTTAAATATATTTATGTTCTACACCATCTACTCTTTCGAGCGTACAAAGTTTTTTGCCTTATCGACTAAATGTTATATCATGCATTTATTATACAAATCAGACATAGGAAAACAAATTAATTAATCGATAAATAAATCAATACATTTACAATAATAATCAGATAATTGTCTTTATAAAAATAATTTTTAAAATATTCCTAATTTCCAATATAATTATATTAACTCATTTTATTTTTTATCAATAACGTCAATTTAGTCATAAAAAAAAGAAATCGTCTAGTCACCTACTCATTAAAAAATTCATTTATGTTATAGAAACAGTTATCTAATAGCCACGAGAAAAGTTTTGTTTTTAGTTTCTGGAGAGGTAAAGAAGTTATGTCATTGGGGATGTGATTGTAGACCTTAACGGACATATAATATACACTTTTTTTACTACAAGCTAATCTAAATACAGGTTTGTCCAATTTATCTTTAAAACGAGATCTCGTTCTCTCACTTTTCATTTCAGGCTTTATACTATAAAACTTTTTATATTTTTTTACAAACATACAGATTTCATAAATATAGAGACAGCACAGTGGTAAGATTTTAAGGGTCTTAAATAATGGCCTACAGGAAATTGTTTGGTCCCAAACATTACATAATGCTCTAATACATTTTTTTTGCGCTATGAATACTGACTGTATATCAGTTGAGTTGCCATAAAGGATAAGGCCATAACGAAGATTTGAGCTCACATAACCGTGATATGCCATCTTACCAGCTTCGAGGGATGATTTTTCTACTATCCTCCTGAGAGCATATACATATTTGTTTAGCTTAGTACATAATTGTCTACAGTGTTCTTTCCAGTTTACATGTTGATCCACGGTGATACCTAAAAAGGGGAACATGGAAACCGGTTCAACTCTAGTACCCTTGAAGTTAATGTTTATAGGTTGTGCTGTATTTTGAGGACAATAGAATTGCATGCACTTTGTTTTTTCAATATTCAGCACCAAATTATTCCTCTTCATCCAGGTAGCCAGTTTCTCTAATGTAAAGTTGATATCATCTTGATAATTAACTAAATTCGTTCCTTTAACTAGAGCCACACTATCGTCAGCAAAAAGAATCATTGGATGCTCAATAGAGTCACAAAAATCATTAATGTAGAGTATAAATAGTAGAGGTCCCAATATACTTCCTTGTGGTACACCATAATAGTTATTTCTATAGACCGATCTATGCTCTACCAAGGTTCGCGTTTTTTCATCCAATGTAGAGGTACACGTGCATTGGACTCTATTAGTCAGATAAGATTGGAGCCATCTATGACAGTTTCCGCGGATTCCATATGAATCTAGTTTACTAAGCAATAGGCTATGAGAAACAAAATCAAAGGCTTTTGACATGTCCATAAATAGAGCACAAATCGGCACCTTTGCATCAATAGAGTCTGTCACAATTTTCATCAAATTAAACGCAGCTAGTGTTGTTGATCGATTACGTCTAAAACCATTTTGTTCCTCTTTTATAACATTGTGCTTTTCTACAAAGTCTATTATGCGAGCGAACATGAGCTTTTCAAAAATTTTTGATATAACTGATATAAGGGTAATGGGGCGGTAATTACATAAATTGGATTTATCACCTTTTTTATGCAAAGGTTTAACTACTGATATCTTCAGGTCATCCGGAAATAGACCTTGTTCGAATGAGAGGTTCACAACATGAGCTAATGGTGCAGCTATGTATTTAGCAGTACGTTTTAAGACAGCCGTAGAAATGCTATCCAAACCTACAGAATTTGTGTTTTTGAGACTTTTAATAGTCTTTAAGATCTCATCAGCATCAACAGGTTTTAAAAATATAGAGCTGCTTATTGATTTTGGTACATTGAGTTGAATTTTAATGCCTTCACTACACTCCTTTTCGACAATATCTACGAAATAATTATTGAACATATTACAAATTTTTGATGGGTCTTTTTCCAAGATACTTCCATCATAAATTTCCTTTATAGTATTCGGTAATTTCTTATTTCTTTTTCCCTTTATAACGTCCCATGTTGCTCTACATATATTTTTAGATTCTTTTATATATTGCTGACTTGAATTTGAGTTAGAAATTTTAATACATTTTTTTAATAATCTAGAATAATTCATATATCTAATTACATTTTCCTTATTTTTATTTAATCTTGAAGAGTAGTACATTTTCCTTTTGGATTTTATTGAAACTCTAATGCCTTTAGTAATCCAATTTTGGTGAATATTTATTTTCTTTTTTATTTTTAATACAGGAAAACACAGGTCATTAAATAATTTTAAAATATCATGCAACAAAGTAAATGCTATTTGTGTGTCAGTACAGCTACATACATCACTAAAAGTGAGAGATGACATGGCTCTTTCGAATTTTGCCATATATTCTTCGGAGTAACTTCTTTTAAACTCGTACCACTCGTTTATATAAATATGTTCATCAATTTTAAAGCTAAAGGTCTGGGCCGAGTGCCCAGATAGTCCTAATTCAAAAACCTTACCATTTCCATTAACATTTGTCACAATATTGTCAATACAGGTTTTTGATCTAGAAGTTATATGAGTGAATACTCTAATCTGTGGCTGCAAATTAAAGTTTTGTAAAATACTTAGAAGCTGCCTTGTGCCTGAGTCATTAGGTTTTTTAAAGTTAAAATTAAAATCGCCGCTAATTACTACCTTTTTGTCTTTTTTACATAAGACAGTAAGCAGTAGCTGTAGTTTCTCAAAGAACAATTTACAATTACCAGATGGAATTCTATATAAACAAACTAAAATTAATTTTAAGTCAGGAATCAAAACACCGCAGCATTCAAAATCAAATGGTTTGGATATTTGTAAAGGCAAATCTAAGACTTTATGATCAAGCCCATCTCTGAGTAGTATGCAAGCTCCCCCTCTACTTTTGTCACTTCTTTGGTAGGCTGTTGCCAAATTATATCCAGGTATCATTAGATTGCTTTCGTGTCCTTTTCTCATGAAATGTTCTGTTAGGCATACAGAATCAAAAAATACTCCTTTTGATACAAAATCATTGAATGAGATAATAAGCCTATCTTGTTTATTGAGCAACCCTTCAATGTTTTGGTGAAAGACGGTGAAAATGTTGGTACTTTTCACCGTTACAGAGCTTATAAAAAAGGACCTTCTTGTTCAGTATTAAAATTTGAGCCGCTCTCTTTGCTTGGACTTGGACTTGGCTTGACGCACTCCTGCGCATCTAGACTACTTAATTCTTCTTCATCCGTCTGAGTTGACTGATTGACAAACTCTTTTCTTTGTTGATTCATAGTATACTCATAAAAGTCGAGGTGATAACTAATATGTAATATTTGTTTCAGTAGATTTCGGGCCAGGTGTGTTGCAAAATACCTTCTTGATGGCAGGCCTCTATCATAATCCAAGTCAAGAAACCATGTGTGGTCGAAAAATCTCACAAGATTTTTTATTTCATAATTGAGTTTCTTCTCGCTTATAATGGTATTTTTAACAGTTTGACATATAATAACATTAGTATTCTTCGATAAATGCAGTTGGTGATTCAGATGCGAGAGCAGAATGTAGGGATTAATATCGTGTTTTCCTCCTATAATAACAACATAGTCTTTCTTTGTAAAATCTTTGGTACAAGCATTCATGTTCTTCACAAGCGTAGGTAGTCGGGCGCCCGGACTACATATACACTGCACTGCGTAGGACTCGCCTAGTAGTAAAGTTAAAATTGTTGCAAGGCCCCGTCCCTGTTCGTCAGCCAGCAAAAGTACCTTCCTAGGTTTTATTATAGTTTTCTGACGTGTAGTTGTCGATTTTATACTAACACCGACTTTAATCGCCGACTGTGGTAACTGCTCTGCATTCATACGTATAAATTCTGATATTTCCGCGGCTTGCGGCGCTGTCGGTGAACTTGAAGTACCTTGATGTGTTGTACCTATTTCAACTGATTTTGACGTTTTGTTGGTCGAGTTTTCTATATTTATAGTGTTTTCATGGGGTACATATGAGTCCAACACTGCTTTTGGTGTTTTTGATTGTTTTGATGATTCCGTAAAGCTCCGATTCTGTATTTTCTGTGGCGTATATTTTTTAGGCGAATTTTTCCATGGTGATTTTTCATTCAGAACTTTATTATATATATTTAATTTTTTATTAATTTCTTCAAGAGACTTCTTTAAATTTCGGTTCTCTATATTTAATTTATCGATTTCCTCGTTTGCACTTGCTAGGTTGGTTGAAAGGTACTCTACCTGTGTTTTGAGCTCTGATATTTGCGAATTTTCCATAAGAGATAGGTTGGGCAAACTACGTCTTAAGCTCTCGTCTTTAAGCGTAGAGCTCATAATATTTTCTTCTCCGTCCGAAACTGGAAGGCTCTCAACTGAGCGTCTGTGCGGTGATTTCACTCTCTTTTTGATGAGCGCGGGTGATTTTTCTGTACAAGATTTGCATTTCCACTCTTCATCTCGCTCTGTAATTAGACTATAGCGCTTCTCTGAAACTTTTGAGCAGGAAAGATCCATATACTTTTGGCAGGTTACGCATCGTAGGTACAATTTCCCTCTAAGGCTAGTTTTGCAAATGGCACATTTTTTTACCTGGGTATTTCTAGTTGGCAAAGGCATGATTATCTACTAGTGCCCTCTCTTGGCGCGTATTCAAGAAATGTTTCTTTAAAAAAAGTGTATTATTTTTTAGGTTCGTACCCAATTAATAGCGTGTTATAGCCTTACACACCAACTCGCCGTAAAATTTTAAAAATGCAAAATAGTATTATCGGAGAGATGCGAACTCGGTACCGTTAGATTGCGAATCCATAGGTCTTGCCCCGCGGCTATCTGTGCTTACTGAGTGTCGTCGAAATTAAGAAATCATAAGTGCTTTTTCTAGAGACATAGTATTCTATTTATCCAGGGGCATGATTTGTCGTTTCTCGTCGTCCAAGTGAGTAGAGTCCAAAGGTCAGTTTTTGCGACGATCGAACGATGCTTTGTTTCTGGTGACAAGTGTTCGTTGATTTGCAAGATTTAAAAATACACTCACTTGTTCTGGAGTTTTTATAGATCTTTGTTTGTAGTTCGTCTTTATCTTATCCGTGGCTCCTTGTGGTGTAAGATTTATAGACATAAACTCCTTTTATTGATGTTAAATTCACAGGTTTTTTTTGTTCGAATTGCCGAGTTCATAGTAGGTATTTTATCTCACAAACATTATATGACACGAGTTACAATAGTCTAAATATATTTACATAGTTTTACAAAAGAAAAACACTCGGTAACTATTTTTTACAAATATTTTACGTGGAGCTAATGTTTACGTAGGCACAGCGCCATCTGTCTCTATAAAATATTCTATAAAAAAAATTCTATGTTGTATGTTCAGGGATTTATAGGATTCTAATGGGGAATAATTTTTAAATCGCTTGAGTAGTTTCGGCGCCTTTTCAATGGAAACAAACAATCAAATATTTCCTCTTTTTAGTATAGAAGTATAGATTTAAAAGGTAGTTAAGTTTTATAATCATTCAATAAGAACATAACTTGTTGAGGTATACGAACGCACTCACATTTTATGGTTTTTTTATCAAGAAAAGTAAGCCGTTTTGCAAAAGAAAATACCATCTGCAGTTAACTGAATTGTTTTGATTTTCCACACTAGTTCTAATTTGGTTCTGCTATTTTTTTGTTGATAAAGGTCGGTTAAAAAAGGAAAACTAATATTTATAAAAGATTATGATTACTTACCTACCTTCCTATGATTGCTTTCATAGGAAGGTAAGGTATTAAGCGTGTTTTTGAAATTGGAGAACTCTAGTGTCTAGATAAACCTAATTTAGGATCTAAGACTCTACTTAACATAAAAATGACATAATTTCTTATCAATAAACTCTATTTAGGGGAGGCCTATGTCCAGCAGTGGACTATTAAAGGCTGATGATGTGATGTGATGTGAAACTCTATCTATCTATCTATACTCTGGACTTATTCTATACATGGAAAATTTAGGTATAGAAGTTATGCAAGATCTAATGTCAAAGTTGAACCACTTTCGATAATAATATTTTTTATTTATAATAAATATTTAACCCCTTATTCATAATAAATAATGAATTTAAATTATTTATCGTAGACAATAGTCTACTAGCTTAAAGAATTGCCTGTGAAGCCAAAGAAAGAAATAAAACACTTAGCAACAGTTTTTAGTTAATATACTATAAACAAGGGGGTTTGAGTTTACGCATTACCTTTTAGCAATGCATGTGAATCAATTTGAATATAATCTGACCGGAGTCCTTATTTGCCTTTTCTTAGGAATACACGCATTCCCGATTAGGAGAACAAGTTTATTGATGCTCACCCATTTATAGGGTTCGGTATAAAACAAGCTAAGATATTGCATGTGCAACGAGACATTAAATTCGCTAAAGCTTGAAAACGTTCAAACTTTCCAATACAAGACAATCCACATAGCATCTAGCCCCAAGTTGAGCAGAGCTTGTGTTATCTAAATACAATACATGACATAAATAGATATTTTTATTCCTCATATAAAATGACCAGAACACCCGGAACAAATATCTGCAGATTGTGCAAACATTCATACCGAGGCGGGGATCGAAACCGCAACCTTCTGCTTCGCAGGCGATCCTTCGCCCACCGCGCCACAGTATTCAAAATCTTGCAATGCAAAAGTTTCAAAATCAGCAAAACATGACGTCCGAAAACCGGACGAAAAAAAATTGTGTCAAATGCTAAATTAATTGCACACATTATTCTGATTTAAATGGTTTATTTCTGGCTTACGTATTCTAGTGCGTAGTGAATTGGAAATGTTTAGGACATTTCCATCGTTATGTAAGACACGTTTATTGTCCAGTATCATGAAAAGACCCAAAGGTACATACAGTTTATACGTTAATAAATATAACTAAATAGTGATCAGCCGTCAATCATCACATCACATCAGTTTCGCACGGGTTGGTATTTAAAAAAATATAAATTTTTAGACACTACACGTTGGGTTACATAATTGAAGTTTTCATACGCATCCCTAATAACTGTGTAATGTTCATCGGGGATTAGTAGGATTCTAAAAGTGAAAGATTTTCAGATCATTCCAGTAGTTTCGGAGCCTATTCAATTCAAACAAACAAACAATCAAATCTTTCGTCTTTATATTATTACTATAGAAAAATAATGTTTTGTACCCGAATATCAAGAGGAATATAGCTATACGTGTCAAACCAAGGAGAAAGTCCCTATCACGTCGTACAAGAAAAAGACATAAGTGGAGGAAATCACATCATTATACCGACAAAATGCTACATAAAGCTCTTTCATCATCATCATCAGCCTATAATAGTCCACTGCTGGACACAGGCCGAATAAGCTATTCAATTATAATAGCCGAATATCAATTTCATGACATATCATAAAACGATAATCTTCAAGTCAACGAGGTTAAGTTTTATAAAATGATTGCAGCACTTGAGCGTATCAACCTTAATGTGGTCAAGCTCTATTTCTTAATAGCCAAGGTGATATACTAATATAAATACCTATCTAAGTAGACACATGTATATTTTGCATGAATAATACCTTCTTACTTGTAACTAAGCAAGCAGAAGTGGATATATCTATATCTGTACTAATATTATTAAGAGGAAAGATGTAATTGTTTCTCTGTTTGTTTGAATTGAATAGGATCCGAAACAACAAGACCTATTTTAAAAATTCTTTCACAATTAGCATCCTACATACATTATTCCTCATGAACATAGGCAATTTATTTTTAAAAAGTTAGGATTCCGTATGAAAACTTCAATAATGTAGCCCAACATGCGTCATCATCATCATCATCATCATCATCACCAGACTATAATAGTCCACTGCTGGAAATAGGTCTCCCCTAATGAGCGCCATAGATGGCATCATTATTTGGGGGTTATTGCCCATAATCCCCACGCTGGGCATGCGGGTTGGGGATCGCAGTTCGGTGTAGTTGTTCTGCAGAAGGCGCTGCTGCCCGCCCCCCGCTGTGTTTCCCTTAGTCGCCTCTTACGACACCCACGGGAAGAGTTGGGGTGGTGAAATTCTATGCCGGCACCACACGGCTCCAAACATGCGTAACAGTTTATAACATTTGAAATTTTTGTTAAATTCCCATGCAAAGCTGGGGCCGACCGCTAGTCTACCAATAATGATGAATTCACATGACACTCACAGACGCTGACCATGCGAAACAATAAATAACACGATGAGAATCCCTCAAACAACGACTCAGCACTGATACCGGAGAGTTGATTCTTTGAATCAGAACATAAAAGATATACGAGTATGCTTGACATAACATTGAACATTCGAACCAGCTGTATTGTATTGTGGCGTGCCACGGCATTGTGTTACAACACGCGATACCTTTATACGCAGTCATCAAATTGCAAGTGCAAAAAATAGGACAAACATTTCGGAACACAAAAAAATAATGGCTGCTACGAAGGTATCTACTTAAGTAATTGATAATTCTGCTACTGTGAGAGTCTCATGGAGCAAAAAATCTGCAAAATGGTTCTGCCGTGACTGAGGGTCGAACAACGAAAATACTCGACTCTAACAAGGAATTTGCTCAGCTATTATTCCGAAGTTTAACTTCCTTCCTTGTTGCATGTTTTAAATCACGACTCCTTCAAATGACGTCTAATTCTAATTCTTAGTTGGGGAACTGAGATCTGCACTGACATCTCACATGTGGGTCTATTATGCATTATCCCCATGTCTAAACAGGCTAACCTAACCAAACCAGACCGGCTACTAGAAGTAACGGAACAGGAACTTCGGTGATTTACATCGAATCGGTTTTTCTGTGGGTGTGGATAGGGTTTGTGCCTCAATCAAAATATACTCTTCAACCCCGTTTTCCGCCTGGCCTCCTCTGTGGCCGTGCAGTGTACCACAACATTTTCCACGGTCTCCTCTGACCAATGTGACGTCTGAATGAGTTTTCTTTAAAACACGAACTGCGACGGACATTTTAAATTTAGAACTGCAATTCAGTAGAAGCTACTCCAAGAACCCATCTATGTGTAGCCTCTTACTTTTCCCAACACTTTTCTTGGGATCCATCTATACTAATATTATAAAGAGGAAAGATTTGATTGTTTGTTTGTATGTTTGTTTGTTTGTTTGTTTGTTTGTTTGAATTGAATAGGCTCCGAAACTACTGGACCGAGTTAAAAAATTCTTTCACCATTAGAATCCTTAATTTTCCGTGATGAACATAGGCTATATAATATTTTCAAAAAAGTTAGGGATCCGCATGAAAAATTCAATAATTGAACCGTGGGCTGTATATTCAACCTCTTTTTCTATTATGGCGCGTCAGAATAGAAAAAGAGGTTTTATAGCGCACGGTGCTTGCTTTTTCTCTACGGCCAGTGTCAGTTTTGGAATGTCGAGTCAATGTCAAAAACCCCAATGCTGTTAAAAAAAGAAAAGATCCGTATGAAAACTGTGAAACCCATCGTTTTAGTGTGTATAATTTCTGAAATATTTGTTTAATACCCGTGCGAAGCCGGGGCGGGCCGCTAGTATACCTATAAAGGGTGATATCTTCGTCAGCGAGCTGCTGCATTTGATTTTTGAACCGTAAAATGTAAACAGTTGAAATTAGTAAATGTATATTTATTTTTCTTGCCAAACAACAGAAAGAAAAAGAATGAAGGAGGGCTCCCGCTCTATTAATCTACGTTTGTCAAGGCTGTATGGGCCGTAATAAGCACCTATAGTGGAAATTTTGTCAGTGTCAATTGCCTCTAAAGCAAAAAAAAACTAATTAAATAATTATGAAGTCCAACGTCCATGCTCACCTTGAGTACCGATCACCGAAATTAAGCAACGAACAAATTAAGGACGCGATTAGTAATTAGATGTGTGCATTGAAGTCCTGTTAATTACAACTGTAAGAGAGTCATATTGCTTTTTGCTTTTTTTATTAATCTTAAAAACAATTTTTAGGGTTTACTTTGAGAAATAGCTTTGTTTGCTGGTACGGAACCCTCCATGTGCGAATCGACGTAAATAAAGTTATCCAGCTACTTTTGAAATCGGATTAAAGATAGACTACCACTTATCTACTTAAATAAATTACCTTTTGTTTCACTATACAAAACAAGATAGTCAAGTACCAGTTCTCGGTAATCTTTCGCCTTATTAGACTAGAGACCAACTTTCCTTCTGGTCTATTCTTGATCTTATTTATTTTTAATTGAGATTTCCATGTCGTGGAACTGTGCACTTGAATCTACTTTTAAGGGCAAGATGGAATTAGAAATTGCTATCAGGTCGTGCGTTTCCTCCGCCGATAAGTTGTCGTTGAATGCGTGATATGACTCAGATATGTGGGCCACAAGCTCCTCTTGGAGATAAATACCCAATATTATAAAAACTATGAGATTATATCCTTCTACGGCGAAGTCATACCGCAAACGCGGATCAGGGTATTCTCAGAGTTATGCAGAGAAGTCTCGTTGATTGTCTTTTGTCACTTGCTTTTATACTTAGAAATATGCGATAGACGACGGAAAACCATCTGTCTCTAAGTAAACAAACAAGAGTTAAGAATAAATACCGGTGCACCAATGAGTCGTAGGATTTAAGTACCAACAGTCAGAATAAATTCAATAGACAGGCGTAACCGTCTCGCCACAAAATTGGATGTTGGCAAACAGTGACACTTGCCAATAAAATGTAAAAGAAACGAGGAGCAACGTGAGGCAATCGAGCGTTACGTGCTTTCACTCTCTAGTTTTGTTCGTTCCATGTTAAGGTTCATTTAAGAAATTTATCTCTGGTTCTTTTAAAATGGATCGGAAAATTTCACTATCGATAACAGCTGCTGTTACTCTCACAAGTCGCGAAGATTCAACTAAAATAACTACAGTACTACGTAAGAGTAGTAGTGAAATGCTAATATAGAAGAAACTCAGCTAATCTGTACTTATGTAGGCATGATAAATTGCTTCCATACTTTCGTAACTTAGCGATGTTAATCTGGTTAGATTAAGTGAGGTTATACGCACTTGTGTTGTAGAAAACGTGTTCAACATTGTATTTCAGTTGGTTAGCAGAACATTAGGCATAAGCGCGGAAAAGGTCCGCATACGTGCAGTCAGTCGAGCATGCAGCCTAAATTGTAGTACTTACACGAAATGTTCGCCTTTGCCCGAAGTCGAACATTCCGACGTGCGTGAAGTAAACATTTAACATGGTCCATTGTAAGCTGTTGCGTGATCAGAGACTAATTTTAATTATTTCCTTCAAAGTGGTCCCAGCTGGGCTAAATATACGTCGCAGGTGGCTATTTACCGCTATAGAATATAATTGCAAAGCAGAGTTAAACCTTCGTTGGATAACACTCGACATCCGGGACTGTTTCAAAACAGCATAATAGAAATGTAATTACGTTAGAGCAGCATTAGCAGTTTCATTTGTTATTGACGTCTGAATAGTGACGACAAAACAATGAGATAGCGTTACAGCACCAGCACAAGCTTCTAGTGTTAAAGTCGTTATTCATCGAACAATACCATTGCGACATAAGTTTTTATTGAAATACGATTAATGCTCAATCTTATTTCAATAAAAACTAATCAAATTGAAATATACGAGAAGTGACAGGATTGGTTTGGGAACCAATGAACCCAACTCTACATAATATAGTATTCTACTGAAAATACAATCATAAAACATGGTACAGAGTTCACACGGTCATCTTGCGTAGTTACAATAACGAGAATACCTCAATACAATAATGTAAACGTTAATCGGTTTCCAGTGAACAATCCACCCGTCACGTTCTCCAAATATACCTATATGGGAGAGCACGTTCCTATAGGCATCGCACGTGCAAGGATATGTGCCTAATAGGGGCTGAGCTGGCCTATTATTAGGTTCAACGTTGACATTTTAAAACGTTTTACACCTGCTACAACTAGCAACGCATAAATGTATCTAATTACGGACTAGGCCTATAATGACATTATCATCATAGTCAAGTATTCTACAGTCACAAAACATTATGCTATCGTGAGATGCACCTTAGAAGATGATATTATCAAACTCTACGATTTTCAGCGACATCACGTAGCACCTTTTTGTTAAGTATAAGATTGAACCAAAAAGAGAATTAGTAGAATCAAACAGTTTTACGCTTTCGATACATAAATTGTTTGAAGTAAGTTTCTCCAAGAAGAGTTTCATTGTAACAATAAAAGTAATGATGAGTTATTATGGTATATAGCCTCAAGCAATCCAAAAGATATGTAAAAGCAATAAATTAGTATAGAATACACGTAGGATGTCGTGCCGTATACGGCAGACGTTTAGAGGCCCATTCATAGTTCATTGTTTCAGCTCGAAGCGTGGGTGAATGATTGTTGCACCCACCAGTGCACTTACTGATGAATTGCACCGTGCGAAATGAATTAATCCCAATTAGTCACTCACACTGAACGGAAATTGCATGATGTTCACATGCTGGGGACTGAAGATGTTAACGAGGACCTAATTTTAAATGTGAGAGAACTATTCCAGTCTTAGATTACCAGTCTTAAAATCTATCTAGGAATTATAAGAAACGTATCAGATATTCGCAACTTCAAAGTGAGTCACTTTACTAGTGGAGTACTGTTACTTTTTTTTTCAATTCGATTTATTGTGATGATAGTATAATTTTTTTAGCTGTATGTGTAATAATTATTTTGTATGGACTTCTTTCATCTGAAATAAATTAATAATTCATAATAATTAACTGAAACAGTTTAGAATTTTTTTTACACATATATTGCAAAAGTAAAATATTCTTTTTGTATTTTTTAGATGTTAGCAAAATATGATTTCTGAGATAGCAGAAGAATAGGACTAGATCTCAGATATACACTGCATATAGGATATGATGATTGTAAGATTTCTAAGTTGAGTGGGAAACCAGAAAATGCAGCAAGATTATTCCATATTTCGTTGTTATGATAAATAATCGTGGACCACTTATTACGATATACGTGAACGCATAGTGGTCAGGAATGTTTTACCAACAGTAATTATCTTTCACAATGGCCCGAAACAAAGTGTAACTACTTATCAATTAAACAAATTGCAGGTTGCTAGACGAATATAATGCAGCAAAGGAATTTTCTCTTTGAAAAGTCGTGTGATTAATGTAGGTTTAGTGAAATATCAGACATAGGCTTGGTTGTGCTAGAATTCGCAGGCCTAAAATTGTTAAATTTTCTTATAGTCGAACAAGTATGCAAATCATATTGAAGGGTGCACTTAGGTAGACACTTAGGTCTTTAACATAACCAGCAGTTATAAAACAACTGGTTTAATTTTCAGGCACGCTAAGAGTTCTTAATAATAACTGAGAAAAATAATCAACAGATACTTCTTCCATAAGTTCAAACTCCAATTAAAAGATAAACGCAAGTTTACTTTTGTTTTTTACTGTCTGGAGAAGTGAATAGAGCAATGAATATCTTAGAATGGAACATCATAGACTAACACTATATAATGCACAAAACGTAACCGATGACTCTTTTATAGTGGTAGAGCTCCCGGAGTCATTGACTGGATGTCGTCGACAGATGTCAGGCCAGGCGCCAGTTTAATGAGGCAAGCTAAGTGTGAATCATACCCATAAACAGAAGGATACGGATACCATTATTGGTCTAAATGTCTGTTTAGGAGGCACTTACATTATATTCAAAACGTGTCACGGCTAAATGAATGATTGATATTGATATATCAATTGATAAAGTGGTGGAGGTAGAAATGAAGGTGAGGTAGAACGAAATAACTAGTGCTAAATTAGATAGTTAAAACATAAATAAAATTGAGAAAAGCCACAATGTTATAAAAGCCATAAATACTAAAGTTATAGACGGTGAAACAACGCTCTCACATTTTAAACGGCAATAAATATTAATCAGCAGAAAATTAAGGTCTAGAGATTTCTATGAGTGCCTCAAGCTACAATTTGATAGAGCACGCATCAACAGCAACTAAACATAAGTTAGGTCTACCGGTGACACGCTTTATGTCCCCTTAACGGAACTAATGACATTGGCCCCTCGACATGCACTAGACAGCGCCTTTTGCGTCAGCTATTTGTGCCGTTCCTGTTGCCTGTACTACGAGTTTGTTGTTTACAGTCCAATCTAACAATAGGTCCATTGGCTAACGAGTCGTGATAAATTATAATATTATTGTATTCAATCACAATCAGACTAGTTCGTTTAGTTTAGCTTTGCAAACAGAAACAATCACTCACCTTATGTGGTCTGTCCCGCTAAAGGTATAGGAGAACCATGAATCACGATTAACCACAAGTGTCGTAAGAACAATAGCATTCGAAATAAGAGGAAATAGGTCAATGATAGGCGATTGCCACTTGATAAACAGAGATAAAATGGAAACTTGTAGGATCAAAACTAAAATGGTACAGTATTTTATCTATACTAATATTATAAAGAGGAAAGATTTGATTGTTTGTTTGTTTGTATGTTTGTTTGTTTGTTTGTTTGAATTGAATAGGCTCCGAAACTACTGGACCGATTTGAAAAATTCTTTCACCATTAGAATCCTAAATTTTCCGTGATGAACATAGGCTATATAATATTTTCATAAAAGTTAGGGATCCGTATGAAAATATCAATAATTGAACCCTGCGCTGAATATTCAACCTCTTTTTCTATTATGGCACGTCAGAATAGAAAAAGAGGTTTAATAGAGCACGGTGCTTGCTTTTTCTCTACGGCCAGTGTCAGTTATGGAGTGTCGAGTCAATGTCAAAAATCCCAATGCTGTTAGAAAAAGTAAGGGATCCGTATGAAAACTGTGAAACACATCGTGTCAATGTGTATAATTTCTGAAATTTTTGTTTAATACCCGTGCGAAGCCGGGGCGGGCCGCTAGTTTGTAATAAGTAGATAAACAAAATAACTTCCAGTCCGTCACAGCCGAGCCGACTACTTAATCTCAGAAAAAAGTAACCAAAACCATACAAGAACCACATGGCGGGTTAGTCAAAATCGTAAGTCTTGAAGTGGGCGCGGAAAACGTAGTAAAACAAATGAATCATCTACAGCTGTGATGTGAATGAAGTGTGTGGGTATTAGTAGGTCGCTGATCCCGAAACATAAATAAATTCCCGTTGTTATACTCCTATTTCGTCACCTTTGCCGCTTCATCCATATGATAGGTAACTACTACTCGACTCGGGGCATGTTAAAATTTTAGAAAAGTGTATAAAGTTAAAATGTATGTCTGTGGTTCTCTCACTCAGTTACATATTTTGTATATCCCTACTTATCGCTTAAGGGTCAATAAATTGTAACAGTTTATTAGTTTTGATGAGACATTAAGAAATGCAATCGTTAAGCTATTATCGTGCTATAATAGTTGATGAATCATAAAACTTTCAACTTCTGTCTATTTCTGTTTAATTTCCCTTTTACAATCACGGGAACTATAAAGCCCGTATCTCAGCACATTGTTTTATCTCATAAACAAGGAAACGGCTAGATCTGGGTCAACATGAACAGTTTTATCTTGTATTATGTATCTTTCACCTTCAAACACTGTTTATTTACCAGGTTTATCTTTCTTTGGAAGGTTTAATAAAACATCGACGTCGCCAGAAGTTGGTACGAAGACGCTTTAATTGTTTTGAAAGTATAAAGCAAATGTAAATTCCTCGGAACTATAGAGTTCCTAGAAACGAAGCTCTATAGCTACGATATATATCTTACATGGATAGGTCTCAGTGACACTTCAAAGCCGAGACTTGCGATTGTTCCGAGAGTGGGACACTTTCACCCCGACTCACGCCTCTAATTTAAAAACCTATGTAATCCAAGACGTTATCAAAGCAGCGGATTAAAATAGTACTGCACAATAAAATATATTCACATGCGCGCCACGTCTCTTAAAGGTTACAGAATGAAACTTGAACACATTGTTAGAGTCGACACTTTCTACTCATTTATGTAAGTAGTCGAAGTTTTATTTTTATTAGTCATAAACGGTGACTTTTCGTTTTATGATAAGATTAATGATATGATACGCGTGCATAATGGGTTAATCACAGATGACCGAGAACTTGAAATCCATTTACGGGACGTTATGTAACAAAAAGTGGGTATAGGTACCTATAACAACACTGACGAAGGTTTTATCTCATGTTTATAGATTTTTGTGAAACGTAAACTTTTAAGAGTTATCAACAAGTCGAAGATCAAACGGGTTAAAGTTTTATAGACGTCAGAGTTACAACAGTAAATAAAGCCCTTGAGGATAGTTGGAAAGTCAGTAAGTAGAGTTTGTTTATTTACGATGGAATAAACGATAAAAGCCAGGAAAACCTCAGAAGAGATATTGAGGTGAGATTTTTATGACGATAGACGAAATAAAATTTAAGGAGAGAGGTTAATCGCTACTAAGAAATATCAAGCAGAAGCAAATGCCAAAATAACAACGTAAACCCACAATTCAGAGAAGATAGAATGAAGAACAATGTTATCTGTTATTAAAGTGATAACAATGAAACAGGATAAGAAACGCCAAACAAAGTAGACCAGAAACGGTACACAATCACATTAGCACCAATGATTAACCAGCGAGCTCTCTACGCGCTAATTGCAGTGCACGACGAAATCCGATAATGCAGTATCATGTGGCAATATGTCACTCGAAACGACAACGGGCCGAGGATCGGGCTTTGGTTTCTTGCGGTTCCTGAGTACCTATCGGACTATCGGTGAACTGGTTAATACACTTTGAAACTTCCCTTATAGGATGTACGTTTTCCTGAATGTGGTTATGTTCAGTTCATTGATGGAGTGAGCATGCCAAAAAGATACGAAAATTAGAAAATAGCCCATAACTTTCAACATTATATTTCTAGATACGTAGGTAGGTACTAAAGGTAATAGGTAAGTTACGGAAAAGCTACATTATTCATTACTTGCACCTGCAGGGTGCGAGAAAGGTTTTGAGGTAAGGTAAGCGATATAAATCTTCGCTTGTACTTCTGTTTATCAATATCACAATCGATTGATTTAATTCACCACGCATAACTTAATGAAGTTGGTGGTGTTATAATGGAAATATAATACGGTTCATGAGATACACGAATAGACAGACAGCGGAGGCTTGATATTAGGGTTCCCTTTTTCACCTTCGGTACGGAAACCAGACACAAAAGAGAAATCAAGAAAATGAGGGGATTCTGCAGCTGCAAGGAGTTTCAACAAAGACGATTGTATAACCAACAGGGCTAATTACGATAAAGAGGACCAGATTAAAGCAGATTACAAAATGAAAATTCGATTAAACAAGAGTTCACATAATTTCGTTGTGGAAGGCGGAAACGGCTGAGCGGAAGCGGCGCGTCACGGTCCACGGTTTGGGCGCGCACTATGACGTGACGTCACGAGCTCCCGGATGGGCAAACAAAACAAAAACACAGAACAGAAGTCAAGACTATAAAACAAAATATAGTATTCCAAGCTATAACGAAAGCTGGTGAAGGAAATCGCCAGGAAGCGGACGTATAGCGCAACAAACGTTCGGAGACTAGGTAAATGGCAACAGCAATGTACACGAGGAGACGGGTCGTGATGAATTACTTTAACACACCATTTGTCGCTAACCATGCATTATACACATTTTATAATCTAAAGCGATAAGTTTGAGATAATAATATATATTTATTATACCTACACTTCGAGTGTTTTTTATTGCAATATCTAGTGACAGATCAAGGCGGCGGACTAAATTTGATATCTTACATTACAAATCAACTCAGGTTTGAGATAAAAATAATATTTTACAATTTTGGGTTATTTGAAACTTTAGCAGTGAATCATGCATAACAGGTAAACAAGTTTCATTGAAATTGATTGAACCGTCTCAGATCGATTCCGAAGCTTCTAGCATAACAAACAAAGTATAAAACCGTCAAGTGCGAGTCGCCACGCCACGGAAGGGTTCCAGCTTGCCCCCCCTAATTATGAAATTTATTTTATATTTTGTTATTTGTTATTATAGCGGTCACAGCACACTTCGTAAAAAAAATCATTATCTTTTACGGTTCAAGAGATACAGTCTTATCAAACGTAGAGCAAAAATAGCCAAAATATCGCGTATATAGGTGCCCCTTTAATTTTATTATTTATTGAATTTATTAGTTGTCATAGCGGCAAAGTGAAAAAGACACTGCTTTCAAATGCCTTTTTACGGCTAATGCGATACAGCCTGCTGAAAAACGGAGGACAGAATGGAGGCTTAGTAGTAGGATCCCGTTACCACGCTTCGAGTACGGAATCCTAAAAACCATGAAGAACATTGAAATTTAAGATGTTTTTACACCCGGAGCCAAACCCCGTAACGTCCGCGGTGGAAGGCCGGTGTCGTCTGATGTTTCATGATGACAATGATAAAAATGCTTAATGTTGAAACATGAGGAAAATCACAGTCAAAATAATAGGCAGCAAACGAGCAAATAATAACAGCAATTACTTTGCTTAGTAAGCTTCTAAACTTAGCTTAGAAAATCCAACTATAATTATTATTATACCCAATCCAAGGCTCTCGCTATTTAGATAAGTGAACTTAAGTTCGATTACGCAATTCATAGAAAGGAATATTTACCAAATTAATGGCTTCTTATAATCTCTTTTGAATTCTAATTGAAAACAAAGACTCGCATGTAAGCCAGCAAGATTATTGTTAAGATCAAGCAACTGGGTGCGAGTGATATGATAAGCATATTAATTCTTAGCACGCGGTTGCAAAATTGTATTTAATACAATTCACGTGAAAACCTCGTGCTTTACACGGTTTACTGAAGTTCGCATGCATTGTTGCTATGAGGCAAAAACCATTAGAAAGTCCACTTATTCATACAATAACAGCGGATCTGCTGCGTTTGCTTTCGTAAATACTGTCTTTACGATAAGATGCGACAGAGTCGAACACTGTCGCATCGCATCCCGCATGTATGAAAACTATCGCAGTTTGATGAATTCACTATTCATGTAAGCGGCAGAGGTATTACCTAAAACTTTGCAGTAGCAACAGCGACAGCAGCGCGACAGCGACCGCTCCGCAATCGGTTGCAAATTGTTACAAGAAACCGTATTACGGAAGCCTATCGCCCGCCTATTGCCCGCCTGTCGCTGAATGCACTTTACCCGTGAACACTAGCGCCACTAGCAACAGAGCAGCAATAGGTGGAAACAAATAATTGCAGTTTTTATTGGTATCTGTGGTAAAATTTATATTCTGTGCGTCTTTCTTGATCTCTTGATTTGTTTGTTGTTGTTTATAATGCTTCGACGTTTGCTAATTTTTGTAAGATTTTAAGTGGTTTTTGACGATTTTGCGTGCACTCCGTGATATTTGCATTGTAAAGTAAGTTATCAATCAGTTCTAATTATAAATAATAAGTACTTAGTCTTGTTTTTTGTCTCTAACATCTTCTTGTTATTTCAGTGGAACATCGAGTTTCAGTCGCCCAGTTAGAAAAGTTGCTGCAGCACCTGATGATGCACTCCAGCCTTGCCAAGGCGTTGGCTTGGGTGCGAGGTCAAAGGAGACCATAGATCGTGCGTGAGTGGATCGAAATCGCCACCATGGTAAACGCTCACGGCGGAGGTAAAAAATGGGCAGCGGTGGAAACGTGTATGACGGTTTTCTTCTTATTCTTTATACTGAGCGGACTTGAAGTTCAAGGCAAAAAATAGGGCCGCAAATAGAAGATTTGTTTGGCTATTTTGATTGGTTCCTAAAACGAAGGCAAAGTTAATTTACACTATTTATTTTATGTTGTTGTTTCCAGAAAGCCTGGTTTCACAGCAACTGAGACGGCCCAGAAACCGAAATAGCAACCATGTCATGAGGATAGCAGTTACTGTTAGGACTGGTAAGTCTTAAATTTACTTCCGGTTTGTAATGTTTTCTCATGAAAATGACTTGTTGTCTCAAGCTGTCCTTAATTATTTTGACATTTTACAGACCAAAGAGTTAGACCATTGTGGGTGGTTGATTTGGAGCAGAGAAGAGTCGATACAGAGAGCAAGCTTGCTGATGCCACCGCTAGAACGGCTGAGGCTGCGCGGACGCAAGCCGAAGCCGCGCGCCTGCAAGCGGAGGCATCTCTCTCTGTTGCACAGGAGCTGCATGAGCATACTGTGATGCTCAATAAATTACTTGATATAATGTCAATAAAATAAAACATGTTTTTTACTTGCCTAATATTATATTTTACATACCTAAATAGACACAGTAGGTACAAACATTTTACATTAGACATACATTTATTTACTAAGAATCACATAGAACTACACTACTTATGTACCTACATAGCCAGTATCATTACTATTACCTACATAGGTACTTTTCCACATAAAATTACAATTAAAAATAGAAATAAATTAGAATTAGTATTTACAGATTGCTTTGCTAGACTGATTCATACTCGTATCAGTAATATTATAAATTTTGTACAAATACATAGAGTTTAAGGAATAGGAGCACACTATGATGCTCCATAAATTAATACATATATTTAAAAAATAAATTAAACAGGTTTTTTGCTTGCCTAATATTATATTTTACATTAATAGACACAGTAGGTACAAACATTAGAAATACATTTATTTACTAAGAATCACATATATGTATAACACACTACACTACTTATATAGGTACATTAGTATCATTATTATTATTTATTTATTTGTTAATGGACAAGCAGCCTATGGCTGATGTGACTTTATCATAGTGTTGAATTTTGTTATATCACCTACATTTCCACAAAGAAAATTACAATCGAAAACGAGCAATAAATTAGAATTAGTATTTCTCATTAGCTCAACTGATCCACATCAAGCAATATTATAAATTTTCCACAAGTATAGTTTTAGGAATAGGGCTACTTTTTATTCAGGTAACTATGATGATGACAACTAACGATGATGCTGAAATTACATTTTGGTGTGAGTATATTTGTGGGCTAAATATTAAACCCTCATTTATTAAAATGAAGAAGACATGAAGAGCCACAACTTTATGGGACAAACTAGTGTAGTAAAAATCTTTGAAAGCACTGATCTCAGCAGTCAGCTCTCTGGTGGTATAGTTCAATAATAATAAATGCAATAAATACAATTATGAAAATAATTAAGCTAAGTTTGTTATTCCACAACCTTTGAACAATGATGGATAGTTGTTGGTGGCCATTTTGTAGCATCTGGGATTCATTCTGGTCTTCAACTTGATCCCTTTGTGGTTTCTTGCTGATTTCTTTCAGCTTGGGTGTCAGCTCAGGTACTGGAAGTCTATCTCTATTGGCCATGTTATGTAGGACACAGCATGCATTTATAATGACTGCCACAGTGTGTTGGTCATCATAATGCAGCACTCTATGAACCAGCAAGCAACGACAATGGGCCTTGAATACTCCTATAATAAAAAGTTTATTTATTCAGACTTACTCAGTCCATACATAGAATTTTAGTTACAATATTAAATTAAATTAAACATAAATATTAAAATTAAAACTATAATTAAAATTTATATTTTAGAGTTCAGCAATCATTCAACACAATCCCAACTCTTTAAAGAGTTAGGACTCTTCTCCTATGCACCGTTCACAGTGTTCCTGACTTTGCAGTGGACATTTGTATAATGTTTCTCAGTTTAATGTTTCTGCAAAATGCTAATAATATTCAATGATTTGGTGACTTCTTTCACAGCATTTGAAATGCTAGGTTGACTCAAGCCATGAAGAAAGGTCATGCCAACTGGTTTTTGGTATGATCCAGTGGCATAATATGAGAGTGCCGTTACAACCTGTAATAAAAAACCTTTTAGTAGGTAACTATGTACTAAGGACAAGGTTCCTATTGACTTGAATAGGAAATGAATTTAACTTGAAGATAGATACCTATTGACACCTTGCATTCCAAGCTCATTATTGTTTGTCTTCGCTTTGCAGGCAGGGTTTAAGTTCTTGGCACGATTGCGAGAATAACTCTTTAGAGAGCCTATAGTGGGCTCTAAACTCAGTATCTGACAAAGTCAAAGGATTAGCTTGATCTCTGAGATTTCGCCGTAATCCAGCTCTCTCAAGTAGTTCATTTCTTCTATCTTCGCCATCAAGTGCCTCTAGGAGTAAGACAGCGCGTGCCATATCTTGAAACTACAACAAACACTAATTAATTTTGATATTTGTACACATTTCAGAGGGTTTAGAGGAGTATTAAATCAAAGTACAAACAAATAATAAATACAAAAGTAATTTTTATGTACCTGTAGGTAAATGATTGATATTTACTCAGATTTTTATCGTTCCACCGTAAAATCAGAGCGTTTCACGTAATGCTTTAAGGATTTTATAATTTTCTTGAGCTCACACAGGCACTTTCACTTCATAAAATTATTTTCTCAGCTCAAACAACCAGTAAGCAATCGCTAAACAACAGGTGCTGGGGTTGTTGTTAATTGACAGTTCAAATTGCTTTGTTACCGCTGTCGTACTGCTGTCAAGAGAGTTTACGTAATACCAAATTGTACTAAGAATGCGATCAGAATGCACATTTTAGTTCACCGATTGTCCAGCAGAGGGAGAGCTAGTGCTCGATTGCTATTTTTGTTGTAGCTGCTGTTAGGTAATACCAAATTGACGTTTGACAGCAGTGATCGCGAGATTTACGCCTGTTGCAAACCTGTCGCGAGATAGGTAATCAGCCTGCGGGTTAACTACGAACCATGTTTGTAATGGAAGAACACCAACGATAAATAAATGCACGATGGGACGCACTCATTGTGATGGTGCTCCTCGTTAAAGGATGAAACGTTGGGGTTTTACCAACAAAAACTCGGTTAGTTAACACGTTTCCATTCATTATGAACTTTATACGGAGAGTGTGTTATATTGTGCCGATACTAGTAGTATTGTCAATACTGCGGCCACATCTCCTGCGACTTGTAAGGCCTATCATTGACAGATGCCTGATAGGCCTTACAAGTCATCTGCATAAGTGCCGAAGTACGAAAACCACATGACACATGAACCAACGTTCGTGGATGTAAAGGGCGTTGATGATGATGATGTATTTTACTCTTCCATTATCAAAGAGAACAACGCTAAAAGACTACATAATCATCAGGTATAAAACAGCCAGACGGATCCGTTGAGTATGCTTTCATAAAACTGTCTATTTGATCGCCGGCTGTCGCATCACGCATGTAAGTAATTATTCCGCTCCGATATTTCGAACAAACGTAATTTACGTCGCCAAAACAGATAAAAGTTGTTGCACAATACTAATTGCAACTTTCACGATCCCATGGTCAGTTTAACGTCCGGCTCAGTATTATTATTTTATTGGCTGGCCTGGCTGTAATATTAGATTGAAGGTACAATATCGATAGATTTAGAGATGAGACTAGTGATAGATATAGATAAGGTAAGAATCTATGAGGAACTTTATTTAATATACAAAATTGAAAAAATGAAACAATATTAAATATTGATTCATTTTTTCAATTTTGTAAAATATTCTAAGTCAACTAAGTCACTCTAGTTAAAAGGTAACTAAATCCTTACTTATTATAAATGCTAAAAAAGTACCTAACTCTGTCTGTCTGTCTGTCCGCCTTTCACGTCTAAATTACTGAACCAATTGATAAAATTTGGCACAGACGTTGCGTTGTCTAGACCGGGATATGGGTATATATATTATATATAAGGTATATATATATATATATATATACGGGTTGCTATACAGGGAGAAAGGACACAGGATTTTTTTATCCCGGTGTCACTGAACCCAATTTTTTATACTATTCATATTATGTAAGAACAAAATTATTAACATTAAAAACCAATTAAAAATACTTTTCGAACTATTTTTTACTTCTACGCGGACGATGTCGCGGGAAAAACTAGTGTACATATAATTGATGAATACCCATGCTGCTTTTAGCAAAACAAGTTCTTTAGAACTAGTAGGGGAGATTCGGTTGGCTTAGAGCCCTATTGCATTCAACAATAAATATCACTTAAAATGATGAATGAGTCCGCGGAGCAGATGACATCGCCTATTTCCGGTGCTCGTTTGTATTCGAGTTACAATGTCGATGGTGGCTTCACTGCATTGGTAAAAAAGAAGAAGCGTGCCTCCTACACTGGAGCAATAAGTTCCTTCCGTAATTGTATGAATATAAAGTTTAAGGGGCGAATATAATTCACTAACAGAATATAATAATTAGGTACACCTATACATCTATTCCCTAAAAATCTAAGCCGTCACCATAAAGCAGAGTGCCCAGTATGCAGGCAGCATTGCCATGTTGGATGGCGATGCCAATTCGTTGGCCGAAACAAAAGCCAGCATTCCCTTACCATTATTAAGTAATTAAATTGTTAAATTCACTTTAATTGATATGTGTATTTTTATAATTTATATAGGTTTTATAACCAAACTATTGATAAGTTATTTGAACTTTATAAATAGTATAAGCTACATAATAATGGACACGGAGCCCCATGTTAAATCCACGGTTGTCTGGGAGAGAAGAGTTTTTGAATTGTTTTGTTAAGCAATAAATATTTTCTATGTTCTTTCTATACAATCTATAGAAGGTTTATTATCTCTCAGTTAAAAGGTAAACGGAAACACTCAGAGAAAATTATGGCGAATTAGAAATGCTAGTTTACGATGATAAATAAGACAAAATCTGGAACACGCTCTATATAGGACAGCAAAGGTTTACGTGGGTTGTTTGGTCGGGTTATACTCGTAAAGTATAGTTACTTTGACAGATCTTATGATCAATGATCATAAAGAAGCAGACTTATAAAGATATCGATACTAATATTATAAAGAGGGAAGAGTTTGTTTGTTTGAATAGGACCGATTGACTAATTCTTTCACTATTAGAATCCAAAATTTTCTGATTTACATAAGCTATATAATATTTTCAAAAAGTTGGACGTCTGTCTATCCTTATGTATGTAGGGTATGTATATCCCTTTAAATTTTAGTTTTTTAGTTTGTAATTTTAGTTACTAAGACTTAATATTTTTGTATGTATGTTAGTCTGTAAGGTATTTGTTGATATGGGCCCTAGAATAAGTTTTTTACCATCCATAACTGTTCGATCACAATAGGCCAACCATGGCCGCAGCGATACTAAAGCCACTAATAGTAAATAAAAATCCATAACTGTTCTTATGTTGCCTGAAATAAATGATTTATTATTATTATTTCAATTTCGAAAAAGATAGTGATGCTGTTTTAAAATGATTTAATAGAATGATTCAAGAGGAAGGTTTATATTTATAACATACCTACATTAGTATAGGCAAATCACCGGTGCGAAGCCGGGGCTGGTCGGTAGTCTAATCCTTATTATTATTATTATGTTGGGTTAAAGCTTCTGGTCTTCTGGTTTTTATATAATTGGTTAAATTCAAAGGGCACAGGTTTAAAATGTGCACTTCAGGAGGGGAAACTTAACTAGCTTGTTAAGCTTATGTTTAATCTAGAGCCTGTATGATCCCATTAATTGGCAAAGGATGGGCAAAGGTCTCAATTTCCACCTACCATTTTTCTCTAACTGATAATTAAATAATATAATCGAAATAGTTATATTAAAGACTAGCTGGGTGCCCGCGGTTTCACCCACGTAACTCTCGATTCAATCGGATTTTCGGGATAAAAAGTGCCCTACTTAAAGTATGCCCTTATATTATTCCATGTCATAAACTATCTGTGTACCAAGTTTCACCAAAATTCGTTTAGTATGCTTACGATTAAAAACATACTCTAAATATATCAGTCCCGTTTAAATAAACAACTGAAAGTAATTTCATTGCTTATTGCCACATAAAGTCTCATGCTACATTTAGCTTCTGCAATTTTTTTATCGCTACACAATGTGAAATATAACCTAGCCTTTACTTTATCGAATATCAAGTTGCAACTAACACATTGGAGAAACCCTAGCTGATAGAGAAACTTCAAGATTACGGAATAACAACGAAATCTGTTGATAAACGCGGAGTTACAATCTTATTGAAAGGGACATTAAAGTCGATAGTAAGTAGAGGTATTCGTGGCGAAAAGCAAGCGGCGCCATAAATAAAGAAGTTGAAGTAGAGGTATTATAGTCCTATGATAGTGTGACGTGACGAGACATGTGAGGCCAGGCCACTAACCCATTTATGAAGTAGGGGCGGTAATTCAATTACGGCTCTGACGCCTCTATACGGGAGATTCAATTGTACGATCCTCACCCACCGGTGAGTCTTGCGTATATCATACAATTACGCCTTAAGACATTTGTGATTCCATAGGCAAGGTCAAGACACTGATTTTTAGCTTATCCTGTCTTGAGATTGCTCTTTCTTACTCACGCGTGTATCAATATTAATTTGACAGAGAAAACATCCGATTTGGCTTACCTGAAAAGAAAAACAAGGTTTAGTTAGGTACTGATGTATGAAAACTATCGTAGTTTTACGAATTCACTACTCATGAATGTAAGCGGGTTAACTATATATCAGTAACGGGACGCACTCATTCTGATGATGAGACCCCTCGTTAAAGGATGCAATGTTGGTGTTCCAATACACACTCAGTTCTTAGAACCCTTTTCAATTCATTATAAATTTGAAAGGAAAACATTTACGCTGCTTGCTTACGAATTATAATTATGTATTTAGTAACAAGAGAGAAATTTTAGGATTTCAGACGCTATAAGATTAAGAATTTTATTTTCCTTTTGTTTGAATAAATAAATAAAACATAGTGTATTCGTATATATTGCGCAGAAGCCATCAAATACTGCAAAGTCATCTGTCGTTCCCGTATAGGCCTCACAAGCAACTTACAATTCATCTGCGTAAGTTGCGAAGAAAGAATACCACATCATGAACCATCCTTGGTGGTTGTAAAGGCCATTGATGATGATGATGATGTATTATACTTTTGCATTATCTATCAAAGAGAACTACGCTAAAAGACTACATAATGATGAAGCAGATTTAAAACAGCCAGTTATAGATGAAATGCTATAATCAGAGCACAATTTAAATAATTAGATAATTACGCATCTGCCTTCAAAAAAGTTGGTAGGTAAACTTCATCATTATTCCATTATTGAATCAGCAAAAACATTAATATTATGTGTATTTAATTACGTATATCAATTTTAAATTTAGATTATGTTGCAAAATACTGGTACATACCTATCGAAACATATCACGAATTCTCGGCTCTTTTAAGAATGTTCAGTCGTGCAAATTATAATTTAATGTAACTTCCCATTCGACTCTACACTGTAATCATTTCATATCGTACAATATTTATTAAGAAGTGACGCAATTCTTAAAAAAATTAAATCGGTTTCCGGATATTAAAGAAAATTGGCTTTATAACGTTTATCGATCTTACTGGTTTACATTATAAGTAGTGCATTTCTGTGATAAGTACTTAGTACATTTACATTAAAATACAGTACATTTACAATTATGTATTATTTAACTGCTCTTGCATACAATACAACTTTGACTTGATCGATTCTCATGCGAAATTATGTTAAATGGGAATTGTATATTGAATTGAAATTCATTATTCAAACATGGTAGGTACCATGCATATTTTCATAATGATGATGTTAATATATTACCTTATGAATTCATGTATAGTGGGAAAGATATAAATCTTTTATTTGTGTAGGACTTAGATATTTGTTTTAAAATTAATTTTGAATACTTTTACATAAAATTATAATTTAATAAACAGTACCCAATTAGAACTAGTATTTAAAATTGAAACAATCGAGCTGACTGCAGATTTTGGGAAACAATCTACATATTGATTGGTATAATGTGTTATAGACGTGCATATTTCAGACTTAGTTCAACACCTCTCTCTAAGTTTCGTAAGTAAACTTGTTGTAGACAACTTGATGGTGTCTTGTCGTAGACACGAGGGATCTCCACCTCTCGGTAAGTAGCATGTATTGTTTTTTATATCTATGCCCTCAGTAAATAAAAGATCATGCATGGGCATAGTTTCCATCTAAAATGCATGTATGAACAATTAATACTTTAAGTAGGTTTTTTATTTATTCATCGCGCTAAAGTCATTTAGTTACACTACCAAACCCATGGCGGTCATGGTTTCCGGTTGCATTTATTTATATTTTCTATTCTAATTAAGTAATGATAATATCAAAAAATTAAATCTTAATGCGAGTGAATACCATGGCTTTTATTTCATGTACACACTGCATGCAACATTTCTCATCTAGGTAACAATATTTTAAAACTGCCATAAAACAGAAAAGATCTCAGTATTATTTTACAATCAATGCAAGGCTGGTTTTTCTATTTTACCACCGATTAACTAACGTCGCTGCTTATTGCGTTTCGGTTTCTGTGAAAGGTAGTATTAGGAAGGAGTATAGAATAGATTAAATAAAATGTACCTTCTTATAAACTGCCAGAGTTCCCCATTTGCACAAGCCTCTTGAAGATATATGTAGCATACAGCTAAGTTCCATTTAAAAAAATAAAGAATCATAAAGTTATAAAACGCAATCAATCAATAAGTCATAAAAGTAATTTATCGCTACTGAACCTGACCCAATAATTGTTTCAAAACTTTCAACCTGTCCAAACACCTATCATTATATTGCTATGTTTTACGTAAACGAGCATTATTCCACAATAGGTCGTAGGCATTGTCAATAAAAATAGCAACGACAATGTTCCACGAACGACGCACCCACAATGTTACTCGCATAAAGTAAATATCGCCTGCAACTAACGGAAAAACAATGATTGGATGTTATGCAGTTCTAGTTTATTCAAGAAGGTACGTAATCATTCTCTGTTTTCAGTTCATAAAATGATGAAAACAAAGATTCATTATTGAACACTAAATAAAGAAATCACTAAAGCATTTCTCTTTGAGATAATTGCGAGACTGCTTTTCGGCTAGCGTGACATAAAAATAATCCGCAAGACTTCCAGTTCTACCTTTCATTGGGTAGAGAAATTTAAACCTAGAGGCTGTAAACAGGATTTGGAACATGCAAGTCTTAAAATATTTGATCTCAAGATATTCAGGACAGATCTGCGATATCAGATATCGGCAATAGATACAGTTGGAAGTGGCGGCGCTGACCACCGCGCCCGTTCTGCATGAGCAGTATCCTCGACTCGTTCAATGGAACGTGACCCGCGAATGTCCAATCAAAACTCCCTTCACGACGGAAATCGTTTATCCCCGCACAATACAGTTCGATTACTTAACACGCAACACCCGGATTACATCAATCTGATCGATGGTAGAGATGGTGCTCATTAATTATTAAACAGGACTATTCGTGACCATTGAATTAAATTAAACTATACTTCATTTATACAAGCATTTGGTCGTAACAAAAACCAGTACATTTTGGTGATTTTGTCGAGTCTGCAGTGAAAACTCAACGTAATGAGTGGTTAACCTTACTAAAAATTTCAACACAGACCTTGCGTTCCATGAAATATTCATAGTAGCAATGAAGACTGTATACGGTATGGAAGTTGCATGTGCTATACGCAGGCTTAAAATCACAGAAGCGTACATATATCTAGCATGCACGGTGCAACGGTACATAACCATGCGTAAATGATTCGAAATATGTGGTTAATAGGACTTAATTATCAAGGTACCTACGACCGACCAGCACCTACTCGAATGGTATTCAGCGTATGGCGAACGAACGCGAAGCATTTGACACTTTCTATTTATGTCTCGGCGTCGACTTGTCGTGACTGATGCCTTATTTAGTGACATAATTATATACCCTCTGGGATTCGAGTCGTTGTAACAATAAGAATGTTACGTATTCGTCCAATTACATTAGAGTGTTGGTATAACAATTACAATATTTTGATATTGCGAAATCGCAATATAAACACAATATTGTATTATTCATAAAAATATTTCTTCTTAACTTAAGAAAATAGCGGGTCGTTGTCCGTTCGAGACGAATGCGTCGTAGATAGCCGACCACAGAACTTCGCATGCGGTTTGCACTAGCCTGGAACATTGATAGAGTGCCACATTAAACGGCTTATTGATGGAGACATCAATTCTAACAGTCAACTCATAATTCAACTACATCTAGAAACCGAAGATAGAAAACTGTGGCAAAGATCACGTATCAGGTAAATCGGCAAGTCGACCGGCGCGCTGACCTACAATGGAGAGCGAAGTGAACGATCAAACAAGGCGTTTAATCTGATTATTTACGTGGCAACATTAAATCAAGCAGTCCCTAATCGTACCGACTTTGACTACCGAGAGGAAAGAGGTGGTGATTTAGAGATAACAGATAGAAAGTGCCGTTAACACAACACCAACCGCGTTACGCGTCTTGAACAAACTTTAAATAGAACAGCTGCATACAACAAGGTGTTAACTGAGTGAAATATATTCTTATACACAAACATTCTCTTAATTAAATATTACGTAAATGTTGTAAGAATCTATAAGTCTATAAAGATATCGAATATCTTTCATAATTGTGAGAGAATTAAAGTATAATTGGGACCAATCGAATTGAAAACATTGCAATGTCAGGCGTAGACGGTCCAAGGCCACCTCTCACAAAACTATCAACGCCTCTGCAAATTCAGGTTCGTAGGCATAAAGCCTTGTTCAATTCCCAGTCATCGGTACATATTTGGCTCGAGTCTACATGTGGATTTTTATAGCTGTTTAATTTCTTATGTTAAGCTTTAACGAATCAATTAAAGAAGCGAGTAGGCAGTATGATTATTCTGATTGTTTAAAGCAAGTTACAGCTTATTCAATATTTTGTAAATCCGTTACCAATCTTTGTGCGTTATTTAAAAAAATTGGATAATTTTTGTATTTTTGATTTTCTTTACGTCCTTTTCAGACGTTCCTTAAAATGCATCATTGATATTAACAAAGAAAATAACAATAAAATGACAGAACCAATTAAGAACTAGTATTTACAATTGATTATTAAATTCAAAATTCATCAGATCATCCGATATAGTATGTCTCTGTATGAAACGTCACAATATATTTCCCTGATCCGAGTTAGTCTGTCCTAGTATATTTCCCCTGATCTGTGGTAGTCTGTGAACAATCGATCACGTTACGCTAGTCTTATCGCGATCTAAACAAGGCTTAGCTTCCACGTGCTATAATCCAACAGTACGGGCTTGTTGCATCAAACTGTAATAAATGCATAATAATTATATGGAATAGACCCACTATGCATTACCCATACTTTCTCCGCCCCGAAACTGTAGGGAATTAAGCGCAATAACCTTTCTAATAGATTAAAATTTTAATTCACCGGTTATTTTTATATTTCGCTGATTGACTTTTGATAGACCATAAGAACTAAATCGATCAAAAAAGCCAAATCGTTGAGCTCGATTAGATAGAAGGTTATTAAAATGAAACTCAAAAGTGAAACTGGACTCACTCTCGGTTTCACAGCATTACGGAAAAATATAATAAGATGATAATTATTACAAATACAAACCATAAATACCGGTTCACATTTTTTTTATGTTTTTCAATGGAGATATTCGATAGATCTTTAAGATACATAATAATGCAGATCCTTATCAAAGGAGTATGGATGCACCTGGCGTTTGGTTCATTATTGATTTATTCGGATCGACCAAAACCCGTTCGCCGGATGCAGTTTATTTAGTTAAAACCGACCACCTGTCACCAGAAAAAGATACAATAAAGGAAAAGGAGGAGTCAGATGCATGTGGACCGATCTCAACATCCGACGCTAAATAGGTCAAGCAAGATAAATGTGAAAACACGGACTTCACTTATGACAAGGTTGCCAGAATCGAACGAGATCTTAGTAACCCTAAAGGCGATGTAGCCGGACTAATGTGAGCCAGTTTTACCATTTTATTATGAAAGCAAATAATGTTACAAAATGTTAAAATTATGTATTAAGTTTGGAAGCAAAGTAATAAACGACAATTCGAAGTCGGAAATAAAGATAATAGAAACGACCGATATTTTAATCTAATTGATTCTGTCTGTGTGAATGAATCATCGTGATTTGATGAGGTTTCAGCCGTAGGCAGCTTTTGCAGTTGTTGCAAGGTAATCGATACTGTTACTGTTAATTGAATTATACTTCCACTGACTATGCGAAATACACCTACAGAAGATGCAACTTTTCTAGAAAGTCTACCTCCACACCAAGTTGTAAATTTCTGATACTTTCCCTATCATTGTAAGATAACACTTCTACTGGTTTTGGCTTTAGAAAAATTAATACATAATGTATATGTACTTGAACTTATTTTTTTAATCCAAGTCTGTTGTTCGACAAATTTTCTACGTTGCATCAAACATTTTAATAGAATTGTTCCTTATCAGCATTATAGTTAGGTTAGGTAATATTAAGAAGTCTTGACTAATTCAGGCACGTGCCTGAAATTGTAGACTTATAATTATGCACACTAAGATAGTCTTGACAAATCCATACAGATACCTAGATGGACATTTGAAAAACTTTATCGAAAAACAGCCTTTTATTAATTTATTCGAGCGCAAAAAGCAGGTGTTCTACTTTCAAACTGCATACATAGTTGTTTTGACTTTCGACATCAAAGTATAAATATTCATATAAATATGATCTAGATATATCTAGACGATGTAGGTAAACTATAGTTTACCTTCATTCTTCACTGCTAGTCAGTCTAGCTATAGGTAGATACTGCATAAAATGGCATAGCTACGTGTAGGTAAATGGCACTACAAGTATTAAAACAAGTTGGGTAAGTTGATTGATACACCTGTCGTAGTTAAGTTCCACCTAACCATCCTGTGTCACACACTATCTGCGTACTTTCTAGAGTGAGTCATATCCTAAAACACCGGACGAAGTATGGTTTTAAAGACTCATAGCTAATGTCTTTTCATTCATCATTCATCATAAATAACATAGACATGTTTTGATAAGAAAGGGCTATTTATTCAATAGAAGAACGGATAATCATGATCTTGTTGTTGTGACTGCCTTCGCAAAGATAAGATCCACCATTTTCTCATACGTTTGCCAATATGTTCATAGAACCAGACCGCATCGTGGAAAACTTTTTGTCTTGAATGTAAGGAACGAGTAGATATTGTTAAATTCCGGTTATATTTATCAATGATTTGACTCTTTCACAATTTACCTTGGAATCTAGCCGGATAATCATTAGGCATGGTTAAACAAATTTGTTATTGAAAGAGCAATTATTTAGGCTTAGAAAACTAGTTATATGCGGCTATGCGTAGGTATATAATAGGCGGGAAGTTCGAGATAAGAAATGCGAACCTGTGGTGCTAGATCTGGGTCTGCCTGTGTTGTCGCCGTTTTGTCGGTTTTGGTGTCCGCTAGTCACAACCGCGAGCATGTCGGCCAATCCAAAGCACTCTTACTGTATCCTCCATCAGTCACTAGGTCCTCAATGGTAACAGCTGCAACAACACACCTGGGACACTCGAGACGGAACCCGCAGAATCACTGGGCCGTAAACACACGCACACACTGGTATTCGTAACCGATCCCTATATTCTCTGCACATTAGTCATCATAATACACTGTTAATCGGGATTGTTTTGGAAACAATAACTAACGACCGTTTGTGTAGAGTCCTGAGTTTGGAAAACTTGCCTATTGTTTTCTTTCGAAACTAAAACAGGTCACTAAACAATATTTCCAACTCCAGGAATATTTCGAATGTTTAACTTTTCAATCGGATATTATATCACGTCGTATTTTTTCGATAGCGGTTGTGCGTAAAAACAGGTAACAGTCCGTGTTATTCCAACGCTTTTACCATACTGGACGTTAGGCAGCTGTTTCTTGGGAAAGAGAAAGAGAAAGAACTATGCACATTGAGACAGAGCAACAAGGCTTTAACCGGTACGGTTGAGAGGAACTGAAAGGTGCTGTATTGGTTTTCGAATAAAGGCTGTTTTGTTGAACCAGAGTGGAGGTTTGTAAAGTCGTTTTCTTTTTTATGACTAGTGAAAAATCGTGTACAGTCGAGGAGCACAATCATTGAGTATGAAAGAGAAGGGAACAGTTGGCGGAGGTTAGCGAGTCAGACCGGCCGGGGCCGACTGCCAAGGCCGACTCACGTCACGTTTGGCGAAGACTAGACGACGTGCCTTGCCTCCTGGCTCCTGCAAAATAGCAGCAAACAGCTGCTACTACTACAGCTACAAACAGATGGCTAAACATTTTACAACTAAATAATAAATTTATCGCAAAAATCTTCTGAAAACCAGGGGTCCACAAAACCAGTCAGGCAGATACCGGTCAAAGGGTAGTGGAAAAAAATGCCGGACGCTGAACAGACGCAGCTCTATGGTGCAATGGATGAATTTTATTCCTGGCTTGAAATTGAGAACATTACTACTTTGATTATGTAATCTTATAAAAAAATAAATACTGCATTTAATTGTGCTAAAAAAATGTTTTGAACTCCCTTAACCAAATATTATTTTTGCATTTAAATAAGATTTATATATTTTTCTCAACCCAACAGGAACTATAAAAATAGGTAGTTAATAAGTACAAAAAAGTCGTATAGAAAAAGGTTGTTAGTTGCATAGTAATATTACACGCCAAAAATATAATTATTATCCGTTGGCACAAAATTGAATTCAAAAAAGCAGTTGCATCTGATCAATGATCCAACGGGAACTTTTTATTTGATCAGATGCAACCACAATCTGATCATATGATCAGATGGGAATAACCCTTATTTAATCATAAACCTTAAAGATTTGTACTTTTTTAACGAGTACTAATCGCGTTTAACTTCACCTATTTTTCCCGATAAAATAATACCCTATAAAAAGGTACTTACAATATACCTCACGTTCATTTTATGTAGTACCACTGACTCAAGTTGCACACTATATTACAAATCAGCATTTGGTATTTTCTCCGTCCAACGTTTGCTACTGATGCGAATCGAGTGCATTTTTCAATAACTTTTCATCGCATAGCTACTAGAGAAAAGTTGTAAAAAAATTATCTAAGCAAACGATTATGATCTTTTCACACTCGACAAAGTAGGTAAATGTTTGGTTAGATGACACATTGTTTTTTTTTATAATTTGTAGCTGGACTAATCGCGGCAGAATTGGACATGTACTAGTGAAAGTACTAAGTAGCAATGTTTTACAATAAATCATGTAAGTATCGTTTCCATAAACTTTCAAACCAAGTAAACTAAGACTCATTTACACTAAAAGGAAACAGATTCAATGTAACTACAGATTTCAGATTAGGCTTACGAATCAAGCACTTAGACAAGTCAAATTTTAAACAATAAATTATTATAAATATGAATTCTCTCCACTTCAATTTTTTGTCCACTTGTGGAAGAAGTTAAAAAGAAACCACTAGTTCAGTTATTTAATCCCTTATGTGTCTAATGCATGTTTGTTTTGCCTAAGTGACGAACTGTACACTGTGTTAGTCCAGTTACAAAATGGCTTTGCCTCAGCATGAGTTGGTTGACTAGTAAGCACCGCTGGTTTTCCTTCAGAGCCACACATTGGCATTACGGACTAACTACTAATCTTAAGAGGCAAGCTTTCTTTTTAATTCCATAGAAACCTTACAAAACCGAAACGATATGGCCTGCCCACATCACGTAAAATCAGTAGTCAGACCAGATTTATCAATTTGCATATTGGATTACCAGATACCACGCGAAGTGACGTCACCAGGTGGCTTACTGTCTGGTCTACAGGTTATGAGAGTTTCGAAACAGCTGAAGCGAGATCGATAAGGAGTGGGTGGCGGTCGTCGACCGGTCCAGGGTTTATGCTCTCACTTCTGAAAGGATCTAGGACAGCAGGATTTAGAATAGATACAACATGCAGTAGTTACTTTTAGGACGTTTAAATCCCCATCGGCAAGTAATGAGAGAAAGCGGTTTGGCAATTGAAAGTCATTCAAGTCGAGTAGTGCTAACATGTCTATCAAGTACGTTGATTCATTCATCGAGGTAGACAGTTTTTAATGTTTCCACGCCCACGTTATACGTATCAATATTTAAATATGAACAACTTGACAAACAAATTCCGGGTCTTATTGGTGGATAGATTGGTAGAGTTGTGTTCTAGAGAGTCTAGTGTAAATCTTTTATACGGATAGGTCGTGTTAAAAGGAGATAAACACTAAGATGCCAAATAAATGTAAATTAAGTATATATTTAAAGAATACCGTCTTAAGATACATAAAATATATGTATTATATAGGACGACCTCTGTGGCGCAGTAGGCGAAGGTCCGTCCGCAACGCAGGGTTGCCTCAAGACAAATGTTTGTACGATCTGAAGATATTTGTTCCGGGTGTTCTGGTCGTTTTCTATGTTTAGGAAAAATATATATTTATGTAATTTTGTGTATTAAGTTTATCAGTCATCATCATAATACACAAAAATCAAGCTCTGCTTAGCTTGGAACTAGATGATGCTGGTGGAATACCCAGCATTATCTGTACTAATATTATAAAGAGAAAAGATTTGATTGTTTGTATGAATTCAATAGGCTTCAAAACTATTGAACGATTAAAAAAAATAAATTAGAAAAATTCTTTAACCATTAGAATAAATTGTAAAAAAAAATTGTATATGATATATATTATAGACTACCGAATATTTTCAAAAAAGTTAGGAATCCGCATCAAAAGTAATAATTTTGTAAATACATGTGCGAAGCCGGTGGACCGCTTGTTGTATATAAAAGCTAAATTAGCAACAGCTTTGTAGCTACTGCCGTGTCAAGTGCCGATTAGTATTGTACCAATAAATGCTCTGAAATGCATGACATAAGTCAACCTTAGATTAGAACCTAGATTTTGTACCAACATATCAGTGCCACCTTTTACATAGGATCTTAACTATACACTTGAACTAACCAGAGGCAGAGGTAACTCGTTAAGTCTATAATATAAAAAATATATCCTTTTTAAACGCTATCATCTATAATGTAAATGTCACTGTACGCCGCTCAACCGGTTCTAAAACCATTTTTTCGAATTCCCAACCGTCTTTAGTAAAAGCTGCAAAATATTCCACAAATAGTATTCATCAATGTTCATACATGACCTTTTAGCTGTGCAATTTAAGACGAAATGACAGAAAAAAGGCTCTAGGTAAAGCAACCGAAGATAGGCATATTAATCGACTCAATTCGATTTTAAAGTTTCAATATTTATCGCGAATTGGATAATTTTAGTTTTGTTTCACCGTACCGTAAAAAGTAGGCACACTAAGCCTTGCATTTCGGCGTTAAATATTCACGAGAGCTAGTTAGTAAAACTGAGCCAGTTCATAAGAAGGTACAGTAAACTGTGTTTAGTGAGGTAAACTTTTAAAACAACGGCACTGGCAGCAAAGTGATGTTTTGGAAGGATGTTAATTTTTGCAGTGAACTACATCGTATAAACAAACCAACAGTCGACATAGAAAGGAAGGTTGCATGACGGCGCACACGTTCGACGAGCATAATTATGTAAAATTGTTTTTAAGCAGAAAAAGAGTACTTGTGCAGATCGGCCTCGGCGCGCAATTACAATTCAATCAAACCGCTGATCACCGTCCAGTAATAGGAACGCGTTACCAAGTGTAAACACTGAAGCTCAATGTTTTATACAGTCAATTACGAACTGTTGAGGCAGTGTGCAGAATTTCAATGGCGAAGTCAATTGACAACCAACCGGTGACCTGGTGATTGCTAACGAAAGGCACGACGCACGACATTTTATTTGTGATGCAAACCTGCGAACATCCTATCGTCACGATGAACGCGGCGACTGCCACATCAGCTTGCGACATAATCGCATGTTAACGAGAATTGAGAAGCAACTCTTTTTGGAGTTGCTTCTCAATTCTCGTTAACATGCGATTATGTCGCCTTAGTAATTTGATTCAACGTCACAATAATAACCGGCAGATGTGTGAATCATACTTCGGACAGCCTCTGGACTCGTTCAAGGAAGTAACAAAATAAAGGCCACACACAACTATTAGCGTTGAAACTTTTTGTGGCGATCTTTATGATCTATTATTACAATATCACGGTAGAGTTTCTGTCGCAGTAACTCGAAATATATCTATTCAGGGTGAATATACTACGCAAACGATCCTGAGAATCGTTGCTTTGATGCATGATATTGTTTATTAATGGCAAACATACGGTCGGCCCTTTGAATGAACACAGGAAACGGACTAATAAAATACGCGGGAGCTTTTAACCTCGCGGTTGAGGAAAGTTATGAATAACAAAGTAAACATCTCATTGCAACAATTTACGTCGACGTAACTATGTTGAGTAAATTTATTCCTTAGTTTGAAAGGCAAGGCTTTAATTACAATTTCTACACCATCAACAATAGCATCTGTAGGAAGCAATTACATGATACTGAAGCACAGATTTGGGAATAATGAACTATAAGGCACAATTAAAACCATAGTAATCGTTTCATCATTCGAAGTTGAAGTGCCGGGTGTCGGCATAACACATTATTTGTTAAGTTTCAGAACGTAACATCGCAGTGATGAAGTGATGATGGATTGAGTAGGTCTGCGGCGCGGGGCTATTTATCAACAATATAGCCATATATTTAGTGATATCTAAAAAGATAACAATTACTCCGTCAGGGAGAAGCGTTTCCTTACATCATCGAGGTAACATAATTGTGAAATATGCAAGATGTATACAAAGAGAGCATCAATCCAATATTTTAATATGGAGGATTGGCGCATGCAAATCAAAATGTTCTGAAATAACGAATTTAAAAAAACTCCGGGTGAGAAATATGCATTGAAAGATGGATAAGTATTTTCTCAGAAAACCATGCACTCATATATTCATAGATTCCTTACGCGTCATATTGTGTATGTAAAATATCTTAGTAATTGATAAAACAAAATTTTAAGGAATGGAATGATACTCGTAATTATAGTATGAGATGTAATGAAGAATTTCCGTCTTCTTTTATTTAGTTACAAATGTAATCTATTGTTGTGCTCAGTCAGCTTCACCCAAAATATTACTGTGTAGGTAAACAGTAAGCAGATATATTGTGCAATTTTATTTTACATGTTACGCCGAGTCCGAAACATTTCGCTAACTGTGACGAATCCTTATTTTTATCAAGTCTTTTCATACATCATTAAACGTAAACAGCATTTATCATCAGCGGTCATTTGTACAGCAGTTATGCTCCAGTTTTGTATAATTGCATTTGCACTTGTTATGCAAAAGAAGCCAACCTCGTCGATCATTATTAGCCAACTAATAACGTGGATAATTCCTGATATCTGCCACCATTTAGATTGCAAAGTTGTACTTTGCATTCTTGCATTTGCAACCAAAACTTTATGAATATTGTATGAATTTGGGCGGGAGTTAAGAACATTTGAAATTACCTCATTGGAAACCAACAAAAGTGTATTTTTTTCATAAAATAGTATGAAGGCAGCTTCAATGAAACGCTATTTAAAAAAACAGTAATAACAGTTGCTTACTGCATGGAAGTTGTAAGGTTTCTGTCTGACATGCGTAACCACAACACAGAGATGCAATGAGATAAATTAATCATCAGCCTACGTTCCCTTATCTTCTTCCGCAATCCCACACCTGCTAGGATCTATTGTTGGCTCCTGTTCCGTGTGGAGGCTCTACAATACGCGCAATCAATATTTGACGAAAGTCATCGGGTTATCAGATGGCATTGTAAATTATGGCGCATCGTTCTGGTGCCAGCCAGCGGCGTCACCGCCTACGAATATTACGATATTCGTGTAGGCAAATACCTGAGTAGAATTTTCTGAAACACGTTATGTATACTTATATTGCTGTAAATTATAGCTAGCGGGTTCGTTTCGTTAGGTTGATGTACCGAAACAGTGCCGTTACATTTGGTCAAAGGAGTATAGTAATAGCTAATCTAAATTCTAATCTAGAGCCAAATTGATTGCAACGCCAAGAACGTATGAGTCATCTATCATCACATCACCTATTCTACACAGATCAATTCTTCGCTTTGGGGTCAATAGACTTTAGTATTGGCGTGGTAATTACTTCCTTACCAACGAATAAGTAGGTAGTTAGTTACTTTACAATAAAAATTGCATGTAGCTACTATTTGCCCGGATTTCAAATGAAACAAGTGCGAAGTGACTTCTAGTGGCTTCTAAAACCAAGTTTCAATGTAAGTCCGTAACGCAACCAACCGTAACGGGCGCTGTTTCTATCAATAAATATACTTACTGATTATAACTATGTGTTTCAGCGTTGAATACGTAACTTAAAGACCATTAATTCATGAAGCCGTCCACCCTCACGTAAATTTTGCCTGAGAACTGTCGGAAACACATAATTTCACTTTCTTTCGGGCCATAGCCGGCGTAAGATGGGCGTTTCGTCTGCCCGGCGGCTTTCAGCGGACTCTCGATTGTAAACTTTCCCTGTTTTTATGGGAATTGTCACTCAGAACCTCTTGCTGATCATGTGAAAGTGAGGTAACTCTTTTTGCGATTGACAGTTAATATATCAAGATTACAGCGTGGCATGCAGAATGCTGTAACTGTAGTCTTAGAAATGGCCGTACCTAGATGGTTCTACAAGTGGGTTCTCTGTGGAGCTGTCATCAATAAATCAGCTTTGTCAGGTAATTTTCACACCTACATACACTTGCTTAGCAGGGAAGAGTAAATCACCTTTATCAGTCATTACATTAGGTACATTGCTTTGCTTCTCAGTAATTCACCTTACTTTTGGCTTTTGTGTGGGCGAGTGTAGTAATTGTGATAGCATTGACACATAAAGTGCAGATCGAGGTGAAATGTACTTTAAAGTTTGTTTATAATGTTAGGTAATAAAATGACCAAGTCCTAAATGACTGATTAGTGATTAGTCAATGTATTAAAAATAAATTAATATCTTAGTTTCTTTCGTTGGAATCAGGCACCAAGCGAGCTAAGCCATATAAAATAAAGCAATGGATCGGATATATTATGACTATTTATGGAATCAATCGTAAGCGACGACGTTCAGTTCATTGGGTCAAGTTCGAACCAACACATCGAAGACCTTGGCAACAGTCTAGAAAGGGTAATCCGAATCGTATAAAACTCAGCTACGTGTAGAAAACACATTGCGCAATAATCACACTCAAGACCACAAAGAGGAATTTCAACGCGACAATAAGCTCATACCTACGATTGTTCTACACCTTACGTAAACGATTACTTACAACGATAATGATAAATTCTACAACAAAGCAATTTTAAATGAAAAGATGACTCTGGATAGTGAACTAATTGGAAATATTTCGCATGATTTTAACGATGTTGATATTAGTGACGATAATGTTGAGCAAACAAAGATACACATAAAAGCCTTTCAAAAACTATAACAATAAGAAATGAATACACACTAATTTGTTCATTGTAAGCGTCTGACTCGTAAGAGAAATTCGACAAAGCAAAGAAAGTTTTTTGGATTCATCGCAACGTGATTAAAACAAACGTGTTTTGGCTTAATGCGTATCAGGCGAGCATAATCGGATGCGTTATTATGTTATGCTAAGCCTGGCGAATCAGCGAATAAAATCAATACTTTTCAACACCAATACAGATACACACACACTTGTACATTCAAAATGGTGTAGTAAATGTTAAAATATTAGACTTCTAACCCCTTACCCATTATTATGGTAGCTTACTTAAAAAAGTAGCTTAGATTCTCCCTCTGACTTATGTCAATAGAAGAAAACAGAATGAGAAGTAGCAATGCTTTAAGTTAGTAGACTATTATGAATAAGGCTACTGTACTGCAGATACTTACTTGAAAGTTGGTTTGCAAAATTGAAAACCTGATATGGTTCGACGGTTGGCTTTATGATTCCAAATGGATATGTAAATCAGGATGGGTAGTATCGGAGGCGAAAGACGAAGAAAGTGACACAGTAACCTGGTTTTAGGTAATCGGCGCCAAAATAAGTGAGAGTGAGGATTGATGGCGTTATAAAAGGATCTGCAAATTTGTAGGAGCACTATCGCTCAATTTTCATTATTAACATTAGCTAGTAGGATTCAAACTGCCAATTAATTAATTTAATTAATAAGAGCTGGTCACGAACCCATACAAGTTGGCAGCAGTAATTCAAGGAGAGTTTATAGACAATTAAAAGGATGGAAACAGTAGGTAATGTAATTAAAAAATGTTGAAGGCAAAGTTTTAGAAAGTTAGGATGTAGATAGGTAGAGATTAAAGAAATAGTTATGAGAAATCAATAAAAATTCTTAATAAAATGGTTGACTGATAATGATAAATAACAAAAACCTTCAAATTCAACAAAAAATATATTCAGAAAGAACATAACACTAGAATAATGTGACTTATATTAACTAAACCATTATGACGAAAAGCAATTTAGCAACGATCTACTTTCGCAATCGGAACTGACAATGTCCAATTGTGCAAATGTGGTAATGATACCACTAGATCAATTTAGACCCGCAGAAGCTGATAGAGGTTGTATGATCGCGTAATAAAACAATCAAAGTTGGTAGGATACAAGTGATGTGTGAGTGATGCTTGGCCAACATCAGAATGGCTGGCAAGGCCGTTGAAAAGCAGTACAGAGCAATTGACTTAAATTTATGCTCTACAAACATTTTCACCTCTCGTCATAGTACTTAGTGAAGCCTCATAAGAACGTATAGCCGGGTTTCCACCGCGAAAGGGTATCAAGCGGGAAATGAGAGATTGGGCGGAGTCATCGGCGGAGTTAATTTCAACGCTTCCTGCTAGCTCACTCCTTTCCGCTAAACTAAGTTTCTGCTGACGAGTCCTTTCCGCTTGACTGATTGTTAGTCACTGTTGCGAATTATACGTCATATACCTGTATTAGAATAATTTACCTTACAGAATGTTAATAGACATAGTTCGTTATAGTATATTATATTTATTTGTAAATAGACGAGCAGCCTATGGGTGATTTGTCTATATCATACAGTGTTGAATTTTGAAATGAAATGAAATGAAATGAAATATTATTTATTTGCTTAAATATTATAGGTTAACAGTAGGTCTTAAAATAAGTAAGTATCACTATATTTGACTTAATAGTCGTGCAAATATTTGATATTAACATTTAGTTATAGCAATTTTCAGTAGGTACTCTTATATTTAATTAAAATATTATAGTCAAATTATTATTATGTATTTGTTACTATATGTTTGTGTTCTTTAAATAAATAAACGGAATCCTGAATGGGTCCACTCCTCTCGCGGTGGAAACCCATCTTAACACTTGTATATATCTAATTAACCTTAATTAGGCAACTTAAGTTTTAAGTGCATGTCACTGGCTGACATTTATAGCGCATGCTGGTGAGGAAAGGGGCACTTAGCTTACGAATCGTATAATATAATGGTGGTTCGGATGGCGATCAAGCTGCTGCGCACGCGCATGACACGCAACTACTTTCGCCGATTAAATCTGACGCAGCGCGTCCGAGATTTTATACGTGAGAGACGTTTAACGCGAATCTATTACGAAAGACATAACCACTGCATTGTGTGTGTGAAACACTTATTGCTGGGTATCAGATACCAGTATCATTTACGGAACAGGGTAGACCCAGTCTTAGCACCGTAAGATTGTGTGGGAAGCCAATCAATCCAATAAGCGCACTACACAAATTAAATCCAAAATACATGTTTTACGGTTCTCTAGAATTACGGTGACATCATATAGCACAACAGTCGTAAACTAATCTTTAATTAGACAGTTATATCTGGTTGAGAGTAGAAAAGTGTTGGGGGACATTAAATCCCGACTCGTATATGTAAAGCACGTAGCTAGAACGACTTATCAAAGTCAACCGATCATTAGTAAAATAAATGCTGCCATGAAATCCTAATTGATGAACGTGTCAAATCAGTGAACTATGAATGAGATGGTAGGTAAGATAGCAACCACTTTCTACGGTAACTGTTACAAGAAAAATAGCAAACGATAAATCAATAAATTCAACTACATATGCAGCAAATTACTGCCATGAGTGATATGCATGTGGCAGCTCATAATCCAATAAAATCTGTAAGTAATGTATTTAACTTTAATTTCTGAGTAGTGAAATTGAACCGGAAGATCGAAGAAATTGATACTTATAATATTGAATCTGTTCAGCGTAATATTGACGGTTAGTTCCGACTTTTATTAGCGGTAAATTCATAATTTTATCGATTTATACGTAACTTTCGTTATATGATTATTACTTTGCTAATGAGAAATGAGAAACTATAGTTTCTCATGCAAATTTATGGCTCTGGCTTGAGTTTGTTTATTACCAAAAATTCAGAGTAAGTACATTTATTTCCTACTAGCGGTCCGCCCCGGCTTCTCACGGTATTTAACACAAATTTAATTTTTCATGCGGATACCTATTTTTTTCCCGGCTTCTCACGCTTTTTAACACAAAATATAATTTTTCATGCGGACACCAGTTTTTTTTTTTTAAATATTGCCTTTGTTCATCAAGGAAAATTTAGGATCATAATGGTAAAGTCATTGTCAAATAGGTCTACCACAATTCTTCAAATCGGTCCAGTAGTTTCGGAACCTATTCAATTCAAACAAATAAACAATCAAAATTTTCCTCTTTATAATATTGGTATAGATTATAACATGAACTTAGCACGTTGCATCATTGCGGGTACAAAGCAAGCATTCCAATTAGAAGACAATACAATCGTAATAACATATAACGTAGCCTGAGGGAGATAGATATTACCAAATACATGTAATCTTAACTGGACAATGAGTGTCACTACGCTCGTGCGCACATAATTAGGGGATCTTGATAGGGTTAAAATAACGCAAGAGAGAAAGTTTTAGTTTGAAACATGTACTTCAATTTGCAATGTCATATTGTCTATTAATGAAATAAACTTTTAATTGAATTAGATTTTCCGTGTTAAGTAATACCTTTATTAACAAAGAAAATTACTAATAAATAACCAAATAAGTAGTGAAACAATTGAGGCAACTACAGATTGTAGCAAACAAACCACAGGTAGCTCAACTGATCCATATCGGTACTAATCGAAAGCGTCGCACCCGGTTCTCGACTCAAAGAGGAGTAAATTAGTAGGTATTGTGCATAACAAAGTAGAATTCAAGCTGAAAATAAAATGAAAATACATATTGAATTTTTTTTTAGCAATTGAGTATTTAATATTCACTTGTGACGATAGGTACAGGTTACCAGTAAGGTAGAGCGGATCGACAGTCTTGTGGAGAAAAAACTGACTATTGCTGCGGTTTCAATGAAGTACACTGGCGGATAATGTAAGTAGACGTGTGCGCCGCGCCGACCCGCCGCCGCCGCCGGCAAATTTTTCACGCCGCCGCCGCCGATCAGCCAATCGGCGTGAATTCGGCGTGACACGTTACCTTTTAGACGCTTTGAAAACCCCGTCATTTTATTGATTATTATTACCAGGGATCGGAATAGGTAAAGTTTATAAGTACCAAATGACGTCATATACGCTAGTACGATAGCTTAGGTTTAGGTAGAAGTACTCCTATTTCCGCATATGGACTCAGTTTTGGTCCATTATGCGTGGTGTGAGTGCTAGCAGAGCCAGCCTAACTTCGTCTTTAAGCGCAGAATCTTCCTGGGATCTTCACAGGCTTCGCGGAGTAACCTCGGCAAGTTGACCATTTCTGTTCGTGTTGCTGCTACTCCCTCGCATTCCTGGACAACGTGGGCAGCTGATTCGTCGCCACTGAGGCATCCTCTGGAGAGAGGACTGTCTGTCGCTCCGATGGTGAATAGGTGTTTGTTCAGTAAGCAATTCCCTGTTAGTGTTCCTACCAGAATACGCAGGTTGATTTAGGTTCAATAAACGTATAGTTAGATTCTTTGATATTGATGTCAGCGCCTCTCTAGTTTGACTTGCGTGGGCGTGTCCATCGTTCATTATGCATCATTCTAGTTTTGAGCCTAATCAATGTTTGGAGTAATGAAAATGGCAAGGGGAGGAAAGGCAGTGGATCTTCTGTGGTAGTTTCCGATCCTCGCCGTGCCAGTTCATCAGCGTCGTCATTTCCTAGCGATCCGCTATGTCCTTTTATCCATTGAAGGGTAATCTTGTTGTTTGTTTATTTCTTATACCAGATGGCATTCGTACACTAACTTGGAGTTGCAGCTACTCCCCTCCAAGGCTTTGAGTATGGCAGCACTATCGGAGAGAATGCGAACACATTGTTAATTTATTCCTCTCTTTTGTACAGCTGTGGCCGCCTGAGTTATTGCTACAAATTCGCATTGAAATATAGAGCTGTGCCTTCCTAATGTTACTGATATGTTAATGTTTAGGTCCAATGAGTGGACCCCGGCGCCTGTGCCTGTGTCCGTTTTAGAGCCATCTGTATAGATCTGACTGACTTTGTGTACCAGATTCATCTTTCTGATGCTCGTATAGTTGTATTTGGTAGTGCTTGTTTATCATTGGTTTGCTGGGTATTCTATCACATGGGGCAGCTATGAGGGGTTAATAATTTATAGCCCTGTCCATGATCTGGGCGTGTGGACTGCTTGTGATTGCCCAGAGACCTATGTTTTGTAGTGTTAGGGCTGACATTGTAGCCTCTTGTTGTATGTAAAGATCTAATGGTGCGAGGTCTAGAATGATATCTAGGGCAGCGCCGGGAATGGTTCTCATGCAGCCTGTTATGGCTGAGCAGGCCATTCTTTGGAACCGCTGTAGTCTCGTTATCACGGCGCTTAACTCCGTTCTTGTCCACCAGACTATCGCTCCGTAGGTTAATGTTGGTCTAATTATAGCAGTGTAGAGCCACATGGTTATTTTTGGTGAGATCCCCGAGGTTTTGCCAAGCATTCTGCTAATGCAGCAGAATGCTGGTAGAGGGTTGACGTCGCACGTTGAAGTTTGTTGTCAAGATGTTTGTTCCACAGCAGTTTGCTATCTAGTATGACTCCTAGGTACCTGACTTCTGTTTTTAGCTTGATCACTGTGTTGAATAATTTAGGGAGTTTAATGTTTCCCAGATGTCGCTTGTTTGTGAACATTATTAGTTCCGTTTTGGGTGGATTAACTGTGCTTAGATGGTTTTGAAGGCAAGTTTCATCAGTTCGCGTAGTGTGTTTTCGAAACAGCCCATCGCCAAGATCGCGAGTTCATCCGCATATCCTACTGTGATGTTTTCGAAACAGCCTGTCGCCAAGATCGCACGGTCATCCGCATATCCTATTGTGACCAGTCCGCGTCCGTTGAGGTCGTGGATTAGCTCTTCAACAACTATGTTTCATAAAAGGGGCGGTAAGACGCCGCCTTGGGGGCAACCCCTGACAACTATACCTCTGGTGGTTTTATTGATTGTCACTTGTATCGCTCTGTTTTTGAGCATGTTGTTTATCCACTGAGCCAAAGTTGGCGCGACACCATATATCTGGTGAGGGCTCTATGTATGTACACCTACCTATCCAAAATATTTTCCTTATTTTACATAGGTACCTAATTAAAATTTGGGGGCCTGAACCTACTGGAGGAACGCTAGATGTTTTAAAGTACCTAATTTATGTTTAACATAAGAAAGCATAATAAATTATAAATTATAACAGTATGCAAGCATTTTTAAATTAATAATAACAGATTCTAAACAAATACTATCACGCCGATTTCACGCCGAAATCACGCCGCCGCCGCCGATTTCAGACCGGCGTCCGCCGCCGACTATTTCAACGTCGGCGCACATGCCTAAATGTAAGTTTTATTATGCTATTTTTAACACTTTCTTGGTTGATCACAACTTTCTGAGACGAAACACTTTCCTTTCACGGACAATACAGACTTATTTGTGATTGGGCCACGCGTACATTTACAATTAAATTAACAAGACATGACATAAATACTAGCTAATAATAATAATACTAGCATCGGCTGGTAAACTAAAATTTCAAAAAATCTTAAATTTTTACACAATAACACGTTCGGTTTGAAGTTTTCATGCGAATCCCTAACCTTTTAGCTGCATAGGGAGCCCTTTTTGACATTCTCTCGCACCGTATTTTTGATATTGTCTTTCCTCTCGCACTTTAGTTGACGAATTGTGAAGTTTATGAGTGACACTCCAAAACTGACACTAGCAAAGTCATAGCAAAAGCAATCTCTTCCTCTATAGAAATTATATTAGTAGATATAGAAAATAAATAAGGACTATATAATAAGCGAGATTTGGTAAAGAGATTTTGTTATCGGAACTACATATCCGATATATACTTAATACTACACATATTATAACATGCATAGATATTTATTATTAAAAAAATCTGCAGATCGTACAAACACACATTCCGTGACGTTATATGGATAATAATATTATGCTTCGGTTCATAGATTCTTTACATTCTCAAAGAACAATTATAAATTGTTCACTTTACTTAACATTGCACACATGTTTCGTATATTTCATGTTCCTATTCCAAAGCGCATTCGATGTGGTAACTCCTATCGTTTCAAACGACCAACATTCGCGTGCTCCACAAAGGGTTGGCCCTCGTTATGAGGCTACCAGAGCTGGGAGTGGCAGTAACCGACGCCTCTGCCGATCCCCCATCGGTAACTAGGTTAAATTCGTGTTATGTCGCCCATTCCGCCAAAATAAACGCTGGAGTAATTACATTTGACACGAAACACGATAATTGACCCGTGGTTATTGTCTGAGTACATTTGCTAAGTGATCAAGTAACCTTGGTTTTGAAGCAATAGCATAAAAAAATTAATGATGCCGAATTTTAGTAAATAAATATAATAATACTTGATAATCTACACAGCCTCATCTAGCCTCAAGCTAAGTAGAGCTTGTGTTATGAGAACTAGATGTATGATATACTTAGAACAATATAATACATATAAAAATATACAAATTACATCAATATATATTTATATTATACATACATAGAAAACGACCAGAATACCCGGCACAAATAATCTAGTCACCTTACTTTTTATTTACAACCGACAAGGCAATTTTTTTCACCTGACCCTGATGGATAGGGATTGCAATCCGGATATCCGGATATCCGAATTATCCGGATATCCGCTAATTTTCATATCCGGATAATGGGAGCTCCATTATCCGGATAATACGAATAATACGGATAGGTACCTACAGTTGATTTTTCAAATTCACGACACAAAACTACAACGCATCCAGCATTTTAGAAATGTTATACATATTTAATGCATACAATACTTTGTGTTGTTAAAATAAACATATTATAATTCGTGCGTGTTTCTGAATCTGAAGCTATAGACAAGCAAGACCTACACTAGCGGGAGCGCGCAATCGCATCACTATCGTTGACACTGGTTGGGCAGTGATTCGACGACACTGACACAGACCGATCTCCGCGCACGCAGCGCAGCTACCCCACACACACTACTCTAACTGTACCCCGCCCGCACACCGCACCGATCAGGGAGGCCAAAGAAGTAAGAAGTAACGGGGTCACCGAGAACGTGTCTCGGTCTACGGAGGAGAGAACTCGTGGGCGGATTATCCACGGGATAATCGGGAATGGTGGAAATCAGGAGATATCGTAATGATCAGCTGCCGCTTCATAATGACGCTGGGAAGCAGTCTTTATGAAGTGGGCAATGGACTCGAGTTTGAGATCTTGATGGAGGTTTTTATTGCGCATGTACCACGGGCAGCCCGTGGCTTTGCGCAGAAATCTATTTTGGACAACCTGAAGGTGGCGGACATTGACCGAATGGCCAAATACCACTGAGGAGTAGGTCATGATAGGACGTACGACCGCTATGTAAAGTGTCACCTTATTTCTAAGGGACATTTTACTCTTCGCTCGTAGGAGGCTGTTCAGCCGGCTAAGTATAAACTTTGCACGGTTGGTTACAGCGCGAATGTGGGGTTTGAAGCTGAGGCGGTGATCTAAGATCACCCCTAAGTATTTGGCTGTCTTGGCAGGGAGGCCAAAGAAGTCAGAGCATGGAGAGGGCCTATAGAGCTTTGCTAGGAATACCACCCACAAGCGTGGAGGCAGAGCGAGTATATTCTGCCTAAAGCTACCTCTGCAATCACTTGAGGACGAAAATGAAACCGGACTCCCAAGGTTTAGGTTTAGGTATGGGTAGTCCTGTTTCCGCATTTGGACTCAGTTCGGTCCATTATGCGTGATGTGGGTGCTAGCAGAGCCAGCCTAACTCCGTCCAGAAGCGCAGAATCTTCCTGGGGTCTTCACAGGCTTCACGGAGTGACCTCGGCAAGTTGAGGATTTCTGTTCATTGTGCTGTTACTCCTTCGCATTCCAGGACTACGTGGGAGCTGTTTCGTCGTCGCTGAGGCATCCTCTGCAGTGAGGACTGCCTGTTGCTCCGATGGTGAATAGGTTTTTGTTCAGTGGGCAATGCCCTGTTAGTGTTCCTACTAGAATACGTAGGTCCAGTCGATTTAGGTACATTAAGCGTTTAGTTAGCTTCTTTGATATTGATGGGAGGGAGCGCCTCTCTAGTTTGTCTACATTCAGTTAGGCGTGTCCATCGTTCGTTATGCATCATTCTAGTTTTGAGCCTAATCCATGTTTGGATGAATGAAAATGGCAAGGGGAGGAAAGGAAGTGGACCTTCTGTGGTTGTTTCAGATCCCCGCCGTGCCAGTTCATCAGCGGCGTTATTTCCTAGCGATCCGCTATGCACTTTTACCATTGAAGGGTAATCTTGTTATTTGTTGATATCCTTTCTAATGCCAGGTGGCTTTCTAACGCAGTTTTTTATTGTATATGTTAATTGTTTAGAAACGTTTATTTAATTTGATTGATATATAACATAGCTGTGTGTGTACATTCGTAAGTTTGATCTCGTAACTGTGTTGATTCTTTGTTAAAATCATTTTAGATTAGAGTACCTATTAAAATAGAAAGTTGATTTACGTTACGTTACGGAGGAAGGATTCGTATTTATATTAAAAAATAAGTTCGATGGAAAGAAGTAAACCGTTTTTATTTCATAGATATTTTAGGTTTTCAACCCATTTGATCGATACTCATATTTTTAATCTCTATGTTGTTCAGTTTCTATGCGAATTCTATTGTTATTTTATTAGAACTTAATGTAACGTTTTTTAAGTATAAATTAATGAATACTTATACTTTAAAAACCCGTTTTCCTTGTTTTAATTTAATTTTTATGTATATTTTTCAATTATCCGAAATATCCGGATATCCGAATAGTAAGGCTCACTACTATCCGAATTATCCGGATACGAAAATTTAACGGATAATGCAACCCCTACTGATGGATGATTGAAGCGCGTACCACTAACAAGTGTATTTAATAGTTTGTTATTGAAACGTCATTCACGTGATCTGAGGGTTTTAGCAGTCACGCAGCAGGTGAGGAAGGTATCAATTACACAGTGACACATGAAGGATTCCATGTAAGAATGTAGGAATACTCGTAAGGTTGAATAAGTGGGCAGGTTGGTGGTTTGTTCGTGATGGAAAAAAGTATACGTTTAATGATGAATGAGTCGAGACAGTATACACTGGAGACAGTCTAATCTGTACACTCTCACCCCTGATGCTGTGCCGTTCATAATTTGCCACTTACTCTTGCAGCTGCTAGGAACTGTAGGATTTTCTTAGGGGAGAAGTGTCGTAGCTCGTCTGGGCTAAACATGTATATGTTTATATATACTTACCCAGGTAAGTGCTTCGTTTTTGCGAAAGTACTCCGCACTCTCCAACAGGCGGAGAGGCGTTTCCTTTGCCTCGCAAAACTTGCAGGATTGTGGCGCTTAGTGCCAGTAAACTCGCTAGTTACTAACTTATCTCGTGGAATTAATGATTATTTACATACCAAATAAAGCAAAATCAAACGGGAAGAAAGTTTGTTTAAAAGAAAAAAGCTAAGATATAGCAAAATTGTTGTGTAGATTAGCCACCGGTGTGATGCAGCTGCGAAATCTTGGGCCGGGCACGTTCTACGATAGTTATCGTATTAGAAACCTATGACGTTGCGACTTGCAGTGAACTTGTCTTGCAGTGTCTTCTAAATGTAGAAAAGAAAACAGTTTGCTAATGTCACAAAACGATCTCTGTGTCAGCATGGTTTGCATTTTCGTAAAATAAACGCTGGTCTTCCAACAGAGGCGTTTCGTGACGTCACAGAATACAGAAAAAATTTAAAGAAAATACATTGCCTGTTGATTATAAAAACAAAATAAAGATGAAAATGTTAGATAGGTATTTAAATACTATTCTAATACCAATTGTTATGAGTATTTAGTAGAATAATATTTATCTATCCATTTAGCAGCTCATGGTAAAAATATCTCAAATGAAAATCATTTTGGTATTACGTAAAATCCTCCGTCGCCGGAGCCTTAAGTGTGCAATGAAGAACTTTCTACCTATCTATCTAGATACAAGAAAGATCTATCGGCATTTCACATTCTGTCAACTGTTACAGAAGCCACACCTCGTTGCATATCGGATACATGATTCAAGTTCAGAACCACGGTAATCAATCTAGCCAAGATCAAGTGAGTACCCAGACTGGAACATAAATAGAACGATCTAATCTAGATAGCGTAGGTTTTCTAAACCTAAATAGGAATGTTGTATCTTCACATGTATACCATATTTCTACTTCAGACGAAAATTAACGACCGCTGTGACGACCTATGTAGCGGGGCGAAGTTCCATGCGCGACGCAAGAGATTGTGGGTTCGATTCCCGCCTTGGGACAAATGTTTGTGCCATCTATGGATATTTGTTACAGGAGTTCTGGTCCTTATCTATGTATATAGTAAATATATCTATCTATAGAACTAATAACGTATATTAAGTGTATCAGTGGTCTAGTACCTATAACGCAGGCTCTGCTTAACTTGGGGCTAGGTGATACTGTGGCCATCATTGTTTATTTTTATTTTATTTAGTGCTTAGCCGTCTTTAGCTTGGTTGTCATCGAACACAGCAGATAATTAAGAAAATTACTTTTTTTGTAGAGAAGAACCATTAGATGAAATCATGATTCCATTTATGGTTCGTTTTGTTTAGGTCTTTACGATTGCAATGTCCAAAAGTGGTTTGATCAAAAACGGGGCGGTAATTATTTTTTAATAATCCTGCTCAGTTTTTAATAATCCTTAATCCTGCTCAGTATTTTACGACCGCGGTCGTAAAATACTGAGCAGGATTAAAGAAAATTGTAGAGGTGTAGGTATGGTATATATATATATATATAGTAAGTATACTGTTTTTAGCTATTGAAAATAAATGCGTTCAAAGTAAACGCTGACATCTAAATACTCAAAGGCGATAGAAACTCAATATAATCCCTGTTCAAAATCAAATTCAAGAACTACAGCAAAATAATTAAACGATACCGTAACATTCGAAAGGCATAATGCCGTCATTCACGATCTGTTTTATGCCTTGTTGGTAGTGTTGATTTATAACAAAACAATTTATTTGAGTGATATCATAGCCCACGGCACGACTGAAATAAACATTTCCATCGCATACTTCGGTAAACATATTGTTGATTGGCGACCCAACTCGGTTAATTTAGTGCAGGACGCTATGTGGACGATGATCAGCGTAGGACTGCTGGCAGATTCTGGATGTGGCAAACTGAAGACAGGGCACTGTAGTGCACAAGTTGATCAGGCTTTTGGCCTTGATGTTGACGGCGTTTTCTTCTTAGTCGTCACTCTTGGCAGAGTGGTCGTGATTATGATTTATTTTATTTATGAAACAAAATCCACAGCTCTTAGATAATAATGATGATAAATAATAATAATAATGATGGGAGTCCTGATGAACGGCTGCTCGTGCAATCACTGCTATCGTTCCCTACTGTTTGCGTAGTGGGAGCATTCGGTCATCGTGGATTGTGTTAGAAAGGTGATGAGGTCCGATCATCTCGTTCGAGACCGACCACGAGACCTATTGCCCTCCCTGGTGCCACTTCTTCTGCCTTGTACCACGAGACGCTCCATCGAGTCGTGATTCCAAAGATTTGATTGTTTGTTTGTTTGAATTGAATAGGCTTCGAAAATTTTCATCATTAGAATCCTACATCCTGATGAACATAGGCTATAGAATTTTCAAAAAAATTAGGGTTTGTATGAAAAGCTCAACAAATGTAATCCAATGTATGAAAAAAACACATAATTTTAACGAACAAATTTTTGCTGCACGGCTGTTTGATAAATACCCGTGCGAAGCCGGGACGAGTACTTATATAAGGATGAAGTCGTATCTCTAGCAAATCTTTGATCTCTCAGCACAGCAATCGACTAAACTCTTAGTCAAAGTCAAAGATCAGCTAGCTACTATCATTAGATGGCCGCTAAATACTCGATAGGAACCTCTGATCGGGAGGATAAGGAAGCCTAATGTGAATTACGCAACTATTATACAATTTTTTATGGAATACTAGCGACCCACCCCGGCTTCGCACGGATGCGATGCTGATACTAATGCATGTTACCTAATACAAGGCTAGGGCACCCCGTAATCGTGTCAAATTCTACAAGTACATGGCCGACCCGTCTGGGCGGGTTTATACAGCCAGGGCTGTCAAGCACCGCTAAAATCGAAACAAATCAAAAGACGGAGCTTATTTCTCTTCTTCTGAAATTGGCGAAATTGGCATTTTACATATTCTACGTGATGTAAGATAATAATGGTTATACAATAAGTAAACCTACCTTTTGAATCATCATCTATTAAAAAACCGCATCAAAATCCATTGCGTAGTTTTAAAGATCTATGTAAGCATACATAGGGCTATCCCTACAGCGGGAAGTCACTTTGTTATTTATTTATAGTTAAATACTACTAGCGGTCCACCCCGGCTTTGCACGGGTATTTTACAAAAATTTCATTTTTCATGGGGATCCCTAACTTTTTTAAACATATTCTACAGCTTATGTTCATCAGGGAAAATTTAGGATACGAATGGTGAAAGAATTTTTCAAATCGGTCCAGTAGTTTCGGAGCCTATTCAATTTAAACAAACAAATCTCTCCTCTTTTTAATATTAGTATGTACCTATAGATGTAGTGATATCTCTCAGCTAAGCTGCTCATTATGATTTATGTTTAAAAGATGACTTGATCATTTTAATGAATTTATCGAGAACATTAATGGGTGGAAAACAACGATAAAGCTCTAGTAGAAATCTATTTCTTATCTATTTGTGGACTTGTGCTTCATGGAAGATTTATAAGAGTTATATAAGAGCTAGTGTCAAACTGGAACCATTTTATTTCAAAATACGAAGTACTAATGCAATGCCGCCATAACTACTGGTTTTCTATTCGTTCAAAAGTGCTTTTGAGAATTTTGTTGTAAATGTAAGTCCTTACATATTGTATTGAATAATAAAATAAGTAATATAATAGTCGGTGGTGGATATAAAAACCCTTCGAAGCCCATTTTTTTCATTTATTACTACTACTAAAATATGAATTTTAATGCAATATAAATAAATGAATAGTCTGCTATGGCATTGCTATTTCTCAGTATGTCTTCTTCCGTTCACATATTTAGTCAAAGTCAGTAGCAACACTGCTTAGCAACTGATTTAGCACACCATTCTAAATATGGTGCGGTTTAGGATTATCGGGTATGTTAATAAAGTAAACCAATTTTGCAATGGAGTCAATTTTGTATTGGTGTCATATATTTCGAAAATCAAAAAACAGTTATAACTTTTCCATTGTACTAACTTAACTTTGGTTACAATAAATTTTTTATACCCGTTCTTAGTTAGACAATTGCATGTAATCTTCATCCGAATAAATTGTATTTTATTACACCGATTCTCAATTGACACAGGAAATTAAACCCACACGTCAATTGATTGTCTGTTGGACGCCAATTAGTTTCTTAGTTTGCAAAAAGTTAAATGTTTAGGTATTTTAACACCTCGGAAGCGTACGTGGGATTAATAACGTAATTAAATTATATCCCAAATAAAATTAATTACGGTGGGACTTGAAGCCACGACTCTCCCTCAGTACGGGAGTGCGCTGACAGCTGCACCACGAAATCAAGTAACCGACTAGTCGAAAATCTTTGGGAATCTCTTCTCTTCTATACTGTAGGTGTACCGCTCTCTCAGTTTACATAGAAATCCACCTTTACACTGGGTTTCTCGCGAAACAGGCATAGTCTAGTGCGGGTAACCATGGGTAACTACTTAACTAGGTAGTCGAAACAAATATTAAAGGAGTGATAATTATTCAGTGCTAATTCGTATTTTTGTACGTAGAGAACAAATTCTTATGTTAGTTTCTATAAACCTGACCACCTCAACTGAAGGTGATTTGGAAGAAGCCCAATAGCTGGCTGAACTTCACCTAAAACCACGATGGTGAGCTGATTATTTATGTAAACAACACCAAGTAAAAGCAACCAAACGACCTTTTAACCTAATTGTTAATAGTTGATAAAGCAATCTTTTGTTTACTTAGAGGTTAATTCAGACGAATTTGCTTTCTCAGAAAAATTATCATTGGTTTTAGTTTTTCAGTAGTAAGGAAATGTTTGTCGAGAAATTCGATTGAAACTGCTATTTTGAAATTTGAACTTGCCCGAGGTTAACTCGGGCAAGTTCAATTAAATCTCGGGATCAAAAATAGTATCTATCTCTTCCTATAAGGTTTGCTGGAAGTGAGACTCTTTTTAGGGTTATGTTCGCCCTAAATAATAAAAAGAATTGAAATGAATTGATTTTATGTAGCAAATCAGCACGCAGGTTATGAAAACAAGCGGCATATTGTACTCTCTTCAGTTAATGAACTATGCGCCCTTGATGTTGGCAGGTTTCCGTACAAGCAAGCCCGTCAAGTGACTTCAGGTTAATAGGTTTGTTTGTGATTTCAAATTGCAGTTTCCAACTGAAATATGTTTTAATGTATGGAAGAAAACTGTTCTAAAAACCTCGCTAAGATTGAGTAGTTAACAATGAACGAGCAATCAGCGGCATACTTTTATTAGAGATGATTTGATGGTATAACCCGCACATTGCCCATGACGCACATGCCCGTCTCTCCACCTCCGCCCACCTAATATCAAGGCTGGGTATTGAATGCGTCAACATAAAACGATCTAAGAAAGCCTTTCAGTTCGTGGACTGTAAGGTTCATGAAGAACTTCTTGCGCAAACAGTCAGGATATGGAATTATATCACTGCCCCGGTTTTCCTGCATGACTACAGCATAGGGTTTTTCAAAAAGGGGTAAGACATTTAATGGGTCGTCTGAAGGGCCGTATGCTTGTTTACCAACATGGCGGTAAAAAAATATCTTACAGAATAATTACTGAAGTTAAGCGAATACTGCGGTTTTTGCTGGATAATTACGTGAGATACGCAATAGCAACTGGTTTACAACAGAAACAGTTGTTCACTCAGCTATCACTTTTACACTGTCGTGGAAATCAGCAATAAGATCTATCCGCACACACATTGTATCGACTTGAACCGGTAGTTGTGAGGTTGTGAATGACCGGAGAAAGTGACTAATTACCCTTTTGCTTAGAATACTGTGGTCATACTAGACATGTGCGCCGACGTTGAAATAGTCGGCGGCGGACGCCGGTCTGAAATCGGCGGCGGCGGCGTGATTTCGGCGTGAAATCGGCGTGATAGTATTTGTTTAGAATCTGTTATATTAATTTAAAAATGCTTGCATACTGTTATCATTTATAATTTATTATGCTTTCTTATGTTAAACATAAATTAGGTACTTAGTTTAAAACATCTAGCGTTCCTCCAGTAGGTTCAGGCCCCCAAAGTTTAATTAGGTACCTATGTAAAATAAGGAACATATTTTGGATAGGTAGGTGTACATACATAGAGCCCTCACCAGATATATGGTGTCGCGCCAACTTTGGCTTAGTGGATAAACAACATGCTCAAAAACAGAGCGCTACAAGTGACAATCAATAAAACCACCAGAGGTATAGTTGTCAGGGGTTGCCCCCAAGGCGGCGTCTTACCGCCCCTTTTATGAAACATAGTTGTTGAAGAGCTAATCCACGACCTCAACGGACGCGGACTGGTCACAATAGGATATGCGGATGACCGTGCGATCTTGGCGACAGGCTGTTTCGAAAACATCACAGTAGGATATGCGGATGAACTCGCGATCTTGGCGATCGGCTGTTTCGAAAACACACTACGCGAACTGATGAAACTTGCCTTCAAAACCATCTAAGCATAGTGTTCCGACCATGAACTCTCAGTTAATCCAACCAAAACGGAACTAATAATTTTCACAAACAAGCGACATCTGGGAAACATTAAACTCCCTAAATTATTCAACACAGTGATCAAGCTAAAAACAGAAGTCAAGTACCTAGGAGTCATACTAGATAGCAAACTGCTGTGGAACAAACATCTTGACAACAAACTTCAACGTGCGACGTCAACCCCCACGTCAACGTACCAGCATTCTGCTGCATTAGCAGAATGCTTGACAAAACCTCGGGGATCTCACCAAAAATGACCATGTGGCTCTACACTGCTATAATTAGACCAACATTAACCTACGGAGCGATAGTCTGGTGGGCAAGAACGGAGTTAAGCGCCGTGATAACGAGACTACAGCGGTTCCAAAGAATGGCCTGCTCAGCCATAACAGGCTGCATGAGAACCATTCCCGGCGCTGCCCTCGATATAATTCTAGACCTCGCACCATTAGATCTACAATGTCAGTCCTAACACTACAAAACATAGGTCTCTGGGCAATCACAAGCAGTCCACACGCCCAGATCATGGACAGGGCTATAAATTATTAACCCCTCATAGCTGCCCCATGTGATAGAATACCCAGAAAGATGAATCTGGTACACAAAGTCAGTCAGATCTATACAGATGGCTCTAAAACGGACACAGGCACAGGCGCCGGGGTCCACTCATTGGACCTAAACATTAACATATCAGTAACACTAGGAAGGCACAGCTCTATATTTCAATGCGAATGTGTAGCAATAACTCAGGCGGCCACAGCTGTACAAAAGAGAGGAATAAATGAACAATGTGTTCGCATTCTCTCCGATAGTGCTGCCATACTCAAAGCATTGGAGGGGAGTAGCTGCAACTCCAAGTTAGTGTACGAATGCCATCTGGTATAAGAAATAAACAAACAACAAGATTACCCTTCAATGGATAAAAGGACATAGCGGATCGCTAGGAAATGACGACGCTGATGAACTGGCACGGCGAGGATCGGAAACTACCACAGAAGATCCACTGCCTTTCCTCCCCTTGCCATTTTCATTGCTCCAAACATGGATTAGGCTCAAAACTAGAATGATGCATAATGAACGATGGACACGCCCACGCAAGTCAAACTAGAGAGGCGCTGACATCAATATCAAAGAATCTAACTATACGTTTATTGAACCTAAATCAACCTGCGTATTCTGGTAGGAACACTAACCGGGAATTGCTTACTGAACAAACACCTATTCACCATCGGAGCGACAGACAGTCCTCTCTCCAGAGGATGCCTCAGTGGCGACGAATCAGCTGCCCACGTTGTCCAGGAATGCGAGGGAGTAGCAGCAACACGAACAGAAATGCTCAACTTGCCGAGGTTACTCCGCGAAGCCTGTGAAGATCCCAGGAAGATTCTGCGCTTAAAGACGAAGTTAGGCTGGCTCTGCTAGCACTCACACCACGCATAATGGACCAAAACTGAGTCCATATGCGGAAATAGAAGTACTTCTACCTAAACCTAAGCTATCGTACTAGCGTATATGACGTCATTTGGTACTTATAAACTTTACCTATTCCGATCCCTGGTAATAATAATCAATAAAATGACGGGGTTTTCAAAGCGTCTAAAAGGCAACGGTGTCACGCCGAATTCACGCCGATTAGCTGATCGGCGGCGGCGGCGTGAAAAATTTGCCGGCGGCGGCGGCGGGTCGGCGCGGCGCACACGTCTAGGTCATACACACCTAACGAAATCCGGCCACGACTAACAAGTACAGGCTTTCATAGATATAGGTCCTTGTAATTTCAATATCAAGTATGTAAGATAAGTAACAACTATATGAGGCTTCTGTTAGGTACGCCTCAAATAGTTGTTGCTTTAAAGTGTTTTGTCAATTTTATAGTAGTTTTTTATGGTAAATTTAAAATTTCATACGACATTTTTTCATAGCTTGTTATGTTTGCATTTTGGGTAAAAAATCTAGTTCGTTCGTAACAACAATGTACCTATTTAATTTTTAGAATGAATTTGTTAACTAATATTTTAATAAATAAAACCAATGACTGGTTGCAAATTACTCTAAAAAATACTTCATCGGTATTTATTCTTGAAGTATGATAACTTCTCATAAGGAAGAACGTTAGAATTTTAACATTATCTTTCTCCGTTCAATAGGAATTACAGATACCTACTATGGATAAGAAATGGATATTATGGTCAATCAATGGTAATGTAACATAGCGGTTAGAAAACTACACTTATACGCCATTTAAGCAAATGGCAGTTTTGAACGCAACCAGCAAACTTTTCTTTGGCAGATTGGCTCCATCATAATAATGAATCAATAGACAGTTGGGTTGAGTCTTGGGTTGAGATATAAGTAGCGTTTACCTCAAAAGACATTGGCGTGCCGTTAAGTGTCGTTCTTACGATTTTATTTCAGTGAAAAAAACCAGATTGTTAACTGCCAGACGGTTTAATGAGGCAGATGAGGCGCCGAAATAAATTTGGGCTGCCTCTACGCTACAACTTTTACCTCATAAAAATTAACATAAATTTACAGACGCTGAAAGTTTGTTCTAGATCAATAAATTTTTGTCAGGAAGAGGAAAAATGCACGCTCTTGCAATTGTACGATCAATTTGTCAATAACAGCCATAATGTTACACGTTTCTGGTACATTTGCAGCAATCAATACCACAATATGACGGGGATCAATCAGTAAAAAGCTATTAGACATTACGCAAACTGAACGTTACGTTTTTGATGGAAACTCTTGGATGCTCATGCTGGTATCGATGTAATACGAAATTAGTTGTTGCAATCGAATAATGAAAAAAAATGCGATTGACTAGAATGCTGCAGTGACGTAAGCGAAATAGATGATAAATAGGATTGACAGCAGTATGAAAGGCATTCCGATTCCAGGCTACTTCTTATTGGTAAAATGGTTGATGCAATCTCTTTTACTAGTGCTGTTGCAGGCATTTCAGATCTTAATTCTGAAATGAAACTGTCGAATAAAATACTTTACATTAATAACTTAGCTTAGTTTGTTGTCAGAAGATAGAATATTTTAAATGCGAGTTTATGACGAGAATGAAGATTATTGGGGCGATCAAAAAGCATAATAAGCTGCGGTAAGGGAGAACTCAATATTAAGATGGTAGAGGTTTGTGAAATAAAATGTAAGTATACAAGTGCTTTTGATCAAGATGTTTAAAGTTTTTTTCTTTTTTAATTCAAATTAAGGCAAAATAACAAAAAACCTCGATGAAATTATCTTACCGAGTGCAATGCTCTGATTTAGTGCTTCGCTAAACCTATGGTATGACGTAAACACGCACCGTTTTCTTCGGTTTCTTTTTTGCAAACCACACTCTTTTCATTTTAAGATTTTTTATTATTTGTATTTTTAAACTGTACTTATGATTACATCTTTGTTTCACAGGTCCAACACCGAATTACCTACATAAATCAAAATTTCACATCATTAAAATCGAGTCCAGTCTTACACAATACACGATAAAATCACTTTTTGACACAAAAAATGCGGAAACACTAGTATTCAGATCGCCAATCTTTGGGTCCAGGAGGCCGCTGAGCAGATTTTAATTAATGTTCGATTTCCCTTGTCCTTCCTGTCATTCTTAAGCATTACTAACATAAACCTCTAATCGAGCCCGACAAAGACTGTAAAGGCCGCGAACCAGCGAGTATTTCGCAAGACTAAAACGAACTGGCTGACAAAACTGTACTCCTAACATTGCGAACTAGGTAGATAGGTTTTGCCACAATCACGCGATCAGTATAGAGGTACAGCCTTACTTGTTCCAATAAAATTCAGTGTGCAGGATTTTTTTTTTAAATTAATTCCTAAACAGCTTAACGACTCGGCAATTATATTAACGCTCAAAAAGATTGAGAAAACAATATCTGATCAGTTAGATACTCGTGATCAATATTTTTCGGAAACAATTGTTGTTATTCAATCTCAAACAGAAGAGCAAAATGCAAGCTTTATCCGAGAACTTCGGGAACTCTAAATTGACATCAACTAAAAAACCAGTTTTATTGATCTGTACCAATTGTGCCTTGATCTTGACAACCAATTTTTAAGTCAGACTGTAGATTATATTATACTCACAAAGACTACAAATTTATGGCTTGGCAGTGGGGGAATGTTCACGCGATCCACGTTAGTACCCTGGTACCGATATCTTCGTTTTATTCTGCGACCTTTAAGTCTGTAAAAATGGCCATCAGCTGCGTTAAAACTTTACTTCAGTTCAGCTATAAAACTTAAGCGTTGCGTTTTAATTACAGCGTCTAGAGCTTCCTCTGGAGTTTCCTCTGCCAAGAGAGACCAGCTAACTAATCCGAGCGTTGGTAAGTCAATTACATGAAACATTAATGCTCTAGGAACGAAAGTTAGTTAAAAACGTCTGCAGACAGGCTTCGAACTCGATGGGGTAACTTTGTAATTACCAATCATTGGCGTAAACTTCCTCGCATGCGACCGTAGTTTGCAGACTATCAATGAATATCAGATGGTAGATCGAACTAAAAGTGAACATCCATAGTTAAACAAGTAGGTACATGCACTGTGTAATTTCACAGCCGATACAGGGCTGCCTATCCTCCCAGAAGACAGATGTGCAACGACAGATGCTGCAAGCTTAAGGCTGACGAAATAAATAATGCACGACTTGCATTGCATGCTACTTGCGAGAGAATCATAATGAGCTCGATTTTCGAACATTGATGTGAGAAGGTTACATTTTGCTGTTAAATGTTGGCAAGTGTCTGTAATTAGGATAAATCACTGGCTAATGTGTTTAATTATGTGTTAATGGATAGTCTTACAGGAGATACATCTAAAAAGGATGATTTTTAGCTAAATTGCGTACATTATTGAAGCTTAAGAAAAACTCCGCATGTTTCTCAACAAATGCTTTAGCTAAATTAATGAATTACTTATTTAGTTAATCTAAATTCATTTCAGTAACTATTCTACGTCATGTAATAAATGGCTAAATTGTTGCTTCTAGCTAGTTAAATAAGATCTTTTGTACACCTGTACCGTTTCAACGATGCATATTTTTAATTTCATTTCGAGGAATTAATAAAATCAAATAAGTTACGCATTCACAAAGTGACGTACTTTTTCTCTATTTATAACCTGGACAACAATACCCTTGCTTGGTTGTGGAAGACATACGCAATAACCTAATAAGAGTCAGCGTTTTCCGTTAGAATCCGTCACTTACAACAAGTAACTTAGAATATACTAGCGGCCCGCCCCGGCTTCGCACGGGTATTAAACAAAAATTTCAGAAATTATACACACTAAAACGATGGGTTTCACAGTTTTCATACGGATCTTTACTTTTTTTAACAGCATTGGGGTTTTTGACATTGACTCGACATTCCAAAACTGACACTGGCCGTAAAGAAAAAGCAAGCACCGTGCGCTATACAACCTCTTTTTCTATTCTGACGCGCCATAATAGAAAAAGAGGTTGAATATACAGCCCACGGTTCAATTATTGAATTTTTCATGCGGATCCCTAACTTTTTTGAAAATATTATATAGCCTATGTTCATCACGGAAAATTAAGGATTCTAATGGTGAAAGAATTTTTTAACTCGGTCCAGTAGTTTCGGAGCCTATTCAATTCAAACAAACAAACAAACAATCAAATCTTTCCTCTTTATAATATTAGTATAGAAGTATAGATTAGTATAGATATACTGATAGGAAAATGACAACTGTGATGACGATATCAACATAAAAACCTATGTTTATTATGATGCATATCTCGAATTCATAATTGAAGTAAAAAAGGTATTAATTATTCTTCAAACCGCCAAGGTACAGAGAATGCTGGTGTAAATTAAATTGTGTCAGCTGCTTGTGGGGCAAGCATTGTCTCGACGCGTGGGATCGAGACAATTGTATATTGTACGTGTACGAATACGAAGGCAAACTGTGAGCAAAATAGAAAATGGTGAACAATGCTGGTATTTCTTTACTTCCCGCGTTAAACAGCAGAACTTCTCTTTATGATCAATCAAGCCTTGAGATATCTATGATTTATTAGTTAAACGCTTTCACGAAACAAAACCGGTGCCATCATTGATCTACTTTATAAAATCTATTGTTCAGGCTAAAGGATTTTTCTCGGGAAAATCTCTTACTATACTAAAAAAACCAGTCCTCCTTTCCTCATCTTAAGAGTAAAACATCTCAGGCGCATATAAATTCACGATAACACATCAACCTGCTCGGCAACGCTGGTCGCATAACCTGTAGATTACCATAAAGATATCTGAGTTTTATCTTTATCTCAATGCATGCATACAGTTGTTCCATATGCATTCTGCAAGGAGATATGACTATGAACTTGTTTGCTATACGAAATCTTACTGGTGAGTTGAATGTGTTGTTTAATGATCACAATTTCCACAAAAACACTTTTTTAAGCAGCTATTTTTTCCGATTACCTACATAGCTAAACTGTAAATTTATGACCAGTTCATTCAATGAACACTCTTGCAAAGGACCAAAACCTATACCTCCCATTGACCTAGAAACGGGACATTCATTATCTTTAAGGCTATAACCATTGGTGTGGAAGTCAGAATAGCACTTGATGTTTCATTTTTTCTAAAATAGATATTAATCATCTTAATACCATGCCTTTCCTACAACCAAATAAACCCATTAGATATACTATGTCCACATGAGAAATTGGATATATACCTAGCATAGTAAGTATAATGGGTCGAAGAAAGGCCACCCTGATAAAAGAAAACTACCAATGACACACCACCTGATAGGTTATAAGTACCTATATAGTTATAAAACCTGAAAAATATACTTAAACAGTATTTTTACTTGACACATTATTCAAATCATTGTTGCATTATTTTCAATTTCATTTTCTAATTACAAAGTAGCTACTTAACTTATAAATACCATTGTTTGTGTGTGCTAAATATGTAAAGTATGTTTACAAATTCATTAAAGTAGGTATCATTATCATTATTCATAAAGTCCTACACTTTAAAAATAAATAAGTGTGAAGTACTATATGTCTTACTCTTAATCATTGTTTTGCTACTTAATTACCCAGATAGGGTCAATGCTTATCTTGTTTAGAAAACAGTTACTAAAGACTTCTTAGAGTTTCATAGAAATATTTATCTAATACATAGGTTCAAGGAAGTTGAAGTAATCAATAAAGAATAGCCAACAGATATTATGGATGCAGGGATGGAAAAGGTTCCTTCTGCCTATTCCATCCCATAGCTCGGCCAAGGCATCCCTCAATTCTTACTTCTCCATGTGATCTTGTGCAATATACCAACAATCATTTAGGAAAAAAAAGCTTACAAAAAGAATACTTTCATGAGCCTCAACACTCCCAGCGATGCATAGTGCAAATTTATTTTAGTTAGGTTAAGTTTTAATTTAAAACAAAATTTAGTCAATGGGAAGTAAAATCATTTATAGTATAAACAATACTACATCAGGTCTGAAACCACAGCCTTGGTCAGCTGTTACTTATAATATAATTTACTGACTATTGCAGTAAAACCTTGAATGAAACATAAATACAAAATGTGGCAATGCTATTTGACTGAGTCACAACCTAAGACAATCTGAACAATAGATCGCAAAAGACTATCGATTTTACCTACTTTGGATTTTATTGTACACTTGCAAGGTAGATGAAAATCTTTATAATCTGAATGCTTAGCCAATGTGCAGTGTTTCACTATAAGGCAGCGACCTTGGATATTGATTTGTAGGTATAACAAATATTCATAAATTAATCTAACACAGAATCATTCGCAGTAAAGCATCTTTTCAACATAGGAATTTCAGACATCAGGATTAGGTAGTGAATATTATAGATTTTATGGTTGAGAAGAACTTTTCAGTATAAATTTTATTGTCCTTACATAAAGGCCGTGGATTAACTTGAGACAACATTAACAATTTGTAAATATGAACTGATTCAGAACACCCTCCTTTTTTCACATACTGCATGAACAACCATGGACATCCCGGGACCAACACAATTTATTTTCTAATAAAAGAGGGAGTAAGGTTTGGAGTATTACACACTTACCACATTGTTGTAGTTGAACGCTGCAGCCCCAGCTTCAAAGTATTCTTCTCCATTCAATTTATCTCCCATCTTCACCAAAGCAATTACACTCAACTTTTCAAAGTACCAATTACAAAATAATATAACAACGTCATTTTACTATGTGTTCAAACCAAATTTTGGAACTTTTGGAAGATTTTTAACTATTTACCTATGATTTTCTAATAAATCACTGAATTGCAATGATCGTTGTTGGGAAGAGAGTGTCCGAAACAACATTGCTTTTCACTGGCTAGCTGCCCACACAGTAACTTGTAAACTAATTAGTATATATTTCTACCGTGAATTTCAATAATAATGCTAACAGCTTGTAATTTATTGAAAACAATTTTAACAAAAATCAGAACAGATTTCCTCACTGACATTTTATTTTACCTTGACACGACAAATGTCAAACTATCATCGCCATGATGGTTTTGTTTGACAGTGACAAATCAAAGCATTCAATTGTAGCATGTCTGGGATTGCCATTTTAGGGCAGGATCCAAAGAGGATCCACGTAAAATTTTTTATATGTACCTAAACTAAAAATTAAGGAAGACGGCATGAAACTATAAATAAGTACGGAAGGAGTATCAGAAAAAAATAAAACGAAGCACCCCAATCAAGCAAGCATGCCAATCACTCAAATAGTATGCTGGCCATCGCCATTACGGCTTTATACACTAACTGATGAACCCCATTGTAAACAAACCAAAATAAATGGAAAACGCCGTCTTGTGTGGTCAGATGTTGCAAAAATCACAATGGGTTTGTCAATAAAAACACCGGATCACATTTCCTAGGTAAATTTCTTATTTCACCAACTTATTTATTTGATTTGACGCAAAATTATTATGAACAAAATAATCAAAATAGAAGCACAAAATCTAGCCAGTGCTGCCAACATGTAAACATGTAAATTTTCCGGTAAATGTGGGAGTATATTAAATAAGTTTCAATTCTCATATTTTATTGACTTTAAATTATGAATCAGGTAAATAGGCATTTATTTATCATTCTGGTTATCTATAATAATATGTATTATTTGAAATATAATTATGATATTGAATTTCTGTTTGTAATATCAATACAATAGCTTAGCTTTTTATATATGAATTATTATAGTGTTTATTTAAGCTAACCTCCAAAATAGCTGAACCCATTTTAGTAATAATTTTACTGACGCTGATGCTACGCAGATAACATGTTATATCGAAATTATAGGTAGCCGCAGGGCATAACTTATAGTCAATATTTTTTGAGATGATGAAATGGTGATGAAAATTTTAAGTTAAATTGAATTCGTATAGGTAATCAGAGAATCTCACAATGAAAATAATTGGAATCCCACTTAATCTAGTATAGAATGCAGTGTGCATTAAGATTTTTCATTTATAAGAATTTGGGCAGTTAAAATTAATAATATTTATGTATCCATAAATTTTTATTTCATATTTATCAAACAATGAATATGAGAATAATGTATATTTTTTCATTATTAGGAACGTTTAATTGATCTTCCTAGTAACAATAGTAATATTATGGCTGCTTATTGCCACTTTTAAATAAGTAATTTTTATTTGATTTTTGGTTAGGCATTTCCATAGAAACAACGCATGCGAAGCATCAGGCAGAAAAAAGTTGTCAGCCAGTTAATAGGCACAAATAATAATTTATTCAAACTAAAATTAGACAGTGAACGGAGAGTTGGAATACACTGAGGGCTGAACAGATTTTGTTGAAATTTCTTCGATTAGCAAATACGTTATCTTATATTATATATGATCCCGGGAAAGTACAGTGTTCTGTTCTGTGCTTGTGGGACAATCAAATTCACTGCAGTTAGCACCATAAAGCGCTGGCGTAAATTTTAAAAATTATAAAAAGTAGGTGTAATAACGACGATTACTGTGGCTAAAGCAGTACCTACGTAGATTTTTTATAATCTACATATTCATTTGTAAACAATTATTAGGAAGAATATTTATAAAAATTATGGGTAAATTTTTCTTCAGTTGGCATCTCGATATACAATGATACTCAATGTCATTCCGCCATTGTTAGGATTCAAGTTTGATTTGACAGGATGCTATCCTTACTTTTCATAAATCCATGGAAGACGGATTTTATGCATTATAAAATATACTCGATATATCTCGATGTTTAAAATACTCGAAATGCTATTATTGTAGTCAGTTTCATTTATGTCCTTCATTCGAATCTAAAGTCGTCCTAATTGGATTCTATTACATTACATTACATTAATTGATCACTTCAAAGGCAGTGAAATAGGCTAGCGGATCGATGGGGATGTTGTTGTGAGACAAGTGGTAGGTAAGACTTCATGAGAAAGAAATAGATTAGGTACAAACTTGTTACATAATTAATCGAAAAATATTTAGAACATCATAGGCCATTTTTTAATCGCCAGAGAAAAAGCTTTTTCATTACTCCTACTTGGAAAGTACCTAGGTCTGCCGGAACAGCGCGGGTTGAAAGCTCAAGTGATATTTTTCACCCGGAGAATCGTTTTCAACTGACAGCGCTGACAGCTGTCACATTTCTTTTGAACCATGATGATAATGGTAGAATGTGAAAAATCTAAGGTGAAAAATAATCGCTGGGCTGCGTTCACAACCTACGCTCGAGCGCGCTCGGAGTGCAACTAGGTCGTTCATAACCTCAGGAGAAACGCTCGGTTGTTATTAACTAGAGCGTTCACAACCTCCGACGGTTGCAACTTTTTACCGGTGTAATTCGATCGACGAAAAACACTCTGACATTGACAGCTGTCATATTTTCCGTTGTCATAGTTTGTTATCTACTTAAATATCAAGATTTCTACACAGGGCTGCCATTTGTACGATTTAAATCGTATTTGTACGATTTTTTGCAAGTTTTTTGCGAGTACGATCGAAACATCGAAATCGTACAGAAAACATACGATTTTTTGAGATACAATACTACAATACAATCCGATAAAACTTTTTCTAATGGCAACAATTTTGTATCAAACTCCTTCGTCTGAACTGAACTTTAGTTCATAATCTATGGTCTGAACAATAATAAACAATGAAATTAATGAATGCACTGGCCTGTCTAGAGTTTCGGGGAAATACCTTGTATTTTCATATCTATACGAAAGAAGACTTTCGATCTTAAACAATATGGTTCATATCCGATTAACAATGTTTCATTATTCTCTAGAGTTGATGATTATTATATTATAGAAAGAATGAATACAAATCATTACCTTCGCGCGCTGTCTTGTTGTAGTACGGAGAAACCCGGCAGTTTGGCCAACGAAACAGTCAATGGAATCTTATTGGCAAAGCAACTGATTAAATCTACCGGAAACTGTAACTGATTTTAAGCCGACAGATAATATGATAAAAATTATGAGTACGGCAAACCTATACAAAAAAAGTGATTTTATTATACTAACAGTTACCTACCTAATATATAGTAGTATTTTTCAATAGTGTTTTATTATTAATTGTATTATATCTATGATTATTGTACGTACGATTTTTTATTTGAAGTTTTCCTTGGTTGTACGACTTTTTTTAAGCTGAGGTACGATTGCGGCATATTTTCACCTGGCAGCCCTGTTTCTACAGTAAATTTCAAAATTTTCAGTATTTATCAGTTATTGATCGTAGTTACAGTCACTAGATACAATTTACCTCAAAGTAACCGCAAAACAAAAACAAAACAAACGAACGTCCGGTAACTGTAACTTCGTTCTTCATTTGTTTTCTCGTGTTGTAGTTTTGTTTGTACTATAATGAGTTCATCTGATTCAAGTCGCTTCCTGCTGTATGACCAATATAAAAGTTACTCTAGGTGTATGACTGTTTGTCCCTATGTAAGCATAGATCTATAAAACTACGGCACGGATTTAGATGCGGCTTTTTAACCCATTCACTGCCCAGTTTCTGCGGTGCGAGCCGAAGGAGCAATAACGCTACTATCTTGGATATTATGCGTCGTGGGCGATGAAAGTGTTAAAAGACAATAGAGTGATCTAAATTTTATGTAAGTAACAAAGAGAATAAAACCACTAGGTACGATAACGTAACGATTATTACGTTACGATTTATAACAGAGTGATCCAAGAGGAAGGTTTTTGTAACAGCATTGCATTGCACCCGTGTGAAGCTGGAGCGGGTCGCTAGTGATTTTATAAGAGGAGAGGCTAAACTAGTACCAGTGGAAAACCTTTAAAACCTCACATAAGTTATTAGTGAGAAAAAAATTGTGAATTTTATTTTACATAAAAAATCACAAATTTTTTTGCGTTTTTATTACCTTGTATACGTAATAGAAAGCAGTGTTTACCTCAGGCCCTCAGGCATAGATAAGATAACATAATACTAGTACCGCAGGTGAAAGTAACTTATCTATTAAGTTATTTAATTTTAGGTCACTTCCAAAGGATTCTTATACTTAGTGAAAATTACCAAACTACGGTTGAAAGTTCCAACCCTAGGGTGACAATGTACCTACTAATTTTGTTAGTGCTCCAAAACTAAGGACCGCTTTCAAAATTTTCACTATAAGAATCCTTTTTCCATGATGAACATAGGCATAATTAAAAAAAAAATTAACATGAAAAATTCAATTTTTGTTTAAAACCCGTGCGAAGCCACTAACATTTTCATTAACTGAGACCAAAATTTCTTATAACATGGCTTAGTTGTAAGTATAACTTACAAAAAGGTAAAGGTAAAGCATTGTTAAAGGTTTAAAAGATAAATACATATTTTGTATAAAAAAATTACATACCTAAATAAAACAAGATTAAAAATATCAAATCAAGTTTATTCAACGAATTTCGAAAAAAGATAAAACATAAGAGCACTAAGTAAATAAATCTAGCTAAGTATAACAATATACCCTGAACTAGGTAATCCTGTCTTTCAGGCGACATGAATGTCAATTATTAAATAAAATAATCACTTACAAAAGGCATTCAGTATAACAATGTTGTTTATGTTACAATCTGTTTGTGTAAATAAAGTTACTTAATAAGATATTTAAGCACATACATACTTAAATACTATTTATAGTAAAAAAATAATAAGCATTTACAGCTTATGTGCAATTAAATGTTTAGATTTATGATAAAATGCTTTTCATGTAGACCTTTTAACACTCCCTAGTCTTATCCCTAGTATTATTCACTAGGGATTTATATTAAATAAAAAAAAAGAATGAGGACCCGTACAGTTTTTTGTTATGAATGCAGTTTTATAGAACTTGAAAAACTAAGACATAAAGTGTAAAAATTTTTGTTCTACGACCAAAACTGACAAAGTTATGGGCAAAATACCTAGCGAGGCTCACTGACCGCGCGAACGCAAGCTATGACGTCATAAAACCCGATCGCTTGCGGCCGAACCACTGCACTCTTATTTTGTTCGCGATACTCCTCCAACTAGGAGCGTAACTTCACCAGTTTATACCAAATCGATTAATAAGTGATTTGATTTGTTTAATAGAAGAAGGTTATTATTATAATATAACAAATGAGTGGTAGAAATACTACTTCAGTATCGTTTTTTCGATCTACCTTAGGTTGATACCTTCATGGTATTTGATTATCTTAGTAATAATTTCATCACTGACGACCACTGTGGCGCGGTGGGCGAAGGTCCGCCTGTGACGCAGGAGGTTGCGGGGTCGATTCCCGCCTGGGGACAAATATTTGTACGATCTGCAGATCGTACAAATATTTGTTCAGGGGTTCTGGTTGTTTTCTATGTATAATAAAAATAATATTGTATTATGTATGTATATCAGTAACCCAAAACACAAGTTCTGCTTAGCTTGGGGCTAGATGATGCTGTGTGGATTGTCCAGCATTCTGTATTTATATTTATTTATTTAAACTAAAATTCGTGGTTGGAAAGTTCAGAGGAAAAAAAATCTCATTATCAACCTACTCAGAACAGCAGGATAATAAGTAGGCTAGTCCAGGTATGTATGTAGTACCTACCTACCTGAACTAGCATATATTAAATACTTAAAAGTTTTAGGTTAGTCAGCCAGGGCAGTTGTGTTTGTTGTTGTAACTACCTACGCCGTTATTTTCAACATTGGTATGTAGATAAGTACCTATGTACAAACTTAATTGTTTCTTCATGACAGTACATTTTTTGCGACTTTTCGGGTCCTTTGGCACATTGGAAACATCTTTTCAGGAGTACTAATTGAAGTATTAGTACATTTCGGTACTACATAGTACTTATAATTCTGCATATTTTCACGTAAAAACCACAAAAGCACTACACGACCCGCCCAGATCGAGTGAGCTTTAATAAATGAATGGCGGAGAAAGCGCGCGCGGGCGGAACGGGGCTCGTGACGTCACCACGGTCTATACGGCCGCCCCGCGGTTGGATTTTACAAAATGTTTAATATCTTCGCAACCAATGGACCGATTTCAATGATTTAAAAAGTATCGTACCTAAACGAGTAAAAGGAACACCATTATATACATAATACATGCATTTTCCGTTTTGGTACGGGGACATTGTCTCTTTATTTTAATTAACTTTCCACATAAGTCCAGACAAACTATTTTTGCAGAAAGTATGCTTGCAAGAATACGGTATATGAAATATAACAATTACACATATTATAATTTATAATAATTATAGCAATTACTATACACTGAACGCCTTAGTCATATCAACGGTCTTCTAAAAATAGAGCATTAGAGCTAAGTCTCACTGTCTACTACTATTTAGTCAAATTAAAGACTTGGTAGTGTCTACCTACATACATATTTTCGCAGACTACACAACTTAATATTTACGTAAATATATTTTACTGGTTAATCCAATAATATTTACCGCCGCACATATTCCCCAGTACTATTGTCATTTGCTTTGTTTGCAAGGAATGTAACCACTAATCATCAACCCCCTCCCCTTTAAGAATCCCTTGATCACTTTGCCACATATCACAAGTACATACTCTATTAAAGACATATTTCTCAACAGTTCTTATATAATGATATATATGTGTAATCAGTAGATAAGGTAAGTATAACTGGCGCTTTCCCTATGGTTTTACGCCTTCGCAAGCCAAAAGTGCGACCACCATTATACTGCGACCTCATTATCGTTTCCATTTAGGTCATGACTTTGTATTTGTACAGGTCTAGTAGTTACGTAGGACACACTATATACACATCACAGGTTTTTTGCTTTGGTAACGCCTATTTTAAAAACCGTTTGCTTGGGTAAGTACATTAATAGTACACAACGCAGATTTCAATTCGAAAGGAAGCGCGCACTCAAAACGCCTAATGTGTACTATCTGTTTACAAAAGCAGTTTTATGTAGGTATTGTTCGCCGACACTTATGTAGAACGTTTTAAGTTAAGTTTAAATTGACTCATACATTTCATCATACTAAGTTTTATATTTTGTTGGATTTTTATACCTACTAGGTCTATTCCTGTTATCTAAGTACAATTTCTTTTCTGTATTTTTATGTATCCAAAATTATCCTCCGTAGTAACCGTAGAACCTGGTGACTCATACCACTGGTTTTATAAACTTCACAGGCACCAGTCTCTTGCAAAACAAGATAACTAGGTGTAAATTAAGTTACCCATATAAACTGTTTAGAATTATTATTTGTAGGAGACAATAATTATATTATTCAATTCGCTACATACATGAGTCATCATTTACACACCATCGTTAATGCCCTGTAATATACGTATAACAGGCCAATAACGATGATAATAGCATAATGTGAAAATGAAAACCCTAATGATTATTTACACAAGTCATTTATTTTCGGGGTATTAACATGATTAGCGAAAATGACCACTATCCTAGTCCCTTCCGTAACAAAAAACAAATGAGTATAGGTCGCAGTGGCTTCAGTTAATGGCGCTTGCAACTGTGCCGAAACGATGGAAAATCAAAATAATACAAATCATTATCAATATCCCGTTATTAATAAATTTTATAGCTTAATGTTATGAGGCTCTCAACCATTTATCAACTAACTTCTCTATATACTCTGAGCCCATTCGTTCCTCAATCATCTTGAGTGATATCTCGAACACCGATTTTAAGATGTCGTTGTCTCTGGCTAGAGCGGACTCCTCGCAGTAGTAGCAGTTGTTGAAGTAGAGACCAGAGACACCGTCGAGGTCTTGCGAAGCTGCCACGTAGATAGTTGTTGCTGCTGCTTGTTGCTGGAATGAAGTGAGACACTAATATTATAAAAACGAAATTTAGGAAGGCTGCTTGTTGCTGGAATTAAGTTTGGTACAAATATTAAAAAAGCTAATTTAATATTATTATGCTCTTCGCACCAAGACTACTAAATGGATCAGGCTGAAACTTTTCTTAGCTAAGAAAATAACATAGGCTTTTTATCCAATAAATCTCTTCCCATGGGAAAAATTTCATTTAAATAATACATTATATTGTCATAACAAAAATGGATGTTGGTTAGTTATTAAGCCTGGTGTGTCCCACTGCTGGGAAAAGGCCTCAAAAATAGATGTACTAATGAATAATGTTTTTTAAGTCTATACTAATATTATAAAGAGGAAAGATTTGATTGTTTGTTTGTTTGTATGTTTGTTTGTTTGTTTGTTTGAATTGAATAGGCTCCGAAACTACTGGACCGAGTAAAAAAATTCTTTCACCATTAGAATTCTTAATTTTCCGTGATGAACATAGGCTATAAAATATTTTCAAAAAAGTTAGGGATTCGCATGAAAAATTCAATAATTGAACCGTGGGCTGTATATTCAACCTCTTTTTCTATTATGGCGCGTCAGAATAGAAAAAGAGGCTGTATAGCGCACGGTGCTTGCTTTTTCTCTACGGCCAGTGTCAGTTTTGGAATGACGAGTCAATGTCAAAAACCCCAATGCTGTTAAAAAAGTAAAGATCCGTATGAAAACTGTGTAACCCATCGTTTTAGTGTGTATAATTTCTGAAATTTTTGTTTAATACCCGTGCGAAGCCGGGGCGGGCCGCTAGTTTTCAATAAAGAAATAATGTTGCATATTTTTCAGACAGCGTATGGCCCCCAAATCAGGCGTAGGCTTAGCATTTCATTGGTCGATTTAGACAGCATCTGGTCCCCAAATTAGGGATAGCTAGCCGTTGAGTTATAAGAACTAGATGACTGAGTATTAGGTACAGGTAGTGCTTATACCAATTCCTTTCCTGGACCGAAAAAGGCCTAGCGAGCTGGAGTGACTCAAACACCATACACACTTTTGTCCCACTGCGGGAATCAAACCCGTAGTCGTCTGCGCCACTGAGGTTGCCAACTCACCGAAGTGTCGCAATCGCTTTATAACTTTTGGCTTATTCCCAAAGGTCCACGACTGCATTGTTTTCAAAAATCTTAGCTTCATACTGTGGTTCCCAAGAGGTCCACGATATTTTTAAAAAATAATATTTTCTTTCCCAGCAGGTCCATGGCATTGTTTGGTACATCTGTCAACTTACCAAAGTTTTAGTAAAAGGTCGCACAAGTAAAAACGCCAGTCTGAACAACCACCAAGATTTGCTGAGATTTGTGTACACCATGTTACCAGGGTGCAGTGAGTTTACCAGGATGCCTTTAGAAGCCCATTCCTTGCTGAGGATCTAAAAATATACTTTTAATTTTTGTATTGAATTGGACAGCTTTGAAGTGTATTACGATTTTTGATCATGTCAATAATCTATCTATAATATCTATCATCATCATCATCATGATGATGATGATGATGAATAATCTATCTATACTAATACCTATTCTAAAGACGAAAGATTTGATTGTTTGGATTGAATAGGCTACGAAAATACTAGAACGATTTGTATTTTTCTTTAAATCTTTACAGACGCACGAAATGTAGTAATATTTTAAATTTCAAGTTAGTATGCAGCTACTAAGTAGTTTCTGAGATATTAAAGATTGAAAACAGCACAGATAAAAAGCGAGACCATAAAGAATATGAAGAAACCGATCTCGAAACCCTAAAAAAGGTAAAAATATAGAATCTTGAAGGTAATCTGCTATGCGAGCCCTATGAGATATTAAATATTGAAAAAACATAGAAAAATAAGCGAGACCATAAGGGTTTAGATACTGATCTTGAAACCCTAAAAAAGGTAATCTGCCGCGCCCTAAGTTAAGTACCTATACAGGGGCCATCGGCGGCGATTTCCCAGCAAGCACTTTCGTCTCCTCCATTACAAATAATTATAAAGAAATCAGTCTTACCTTTGCTGTTGTCACATTGAGAAGTTTTGAATTATTATATGCCATCATGGCAAAGTAATTATCCTTCTTCATTGAAAGATCTTGCTGAACAAATGCATTTTTCAAACTGGCAAACCTGTAATGTGCAAGTAAAAAAAATATAATAGACTAGATTAGATAATCACTTTGTATTTTATGACAATAATAAACTAACAGCAATGTATTAGTAACTTGTGTAGTTAAGAAATTAACTGGTCTGTTGTTCAAGTAACCCCAAATCATTTAGTTCGCTTTCAATGGGAATTAATATGGATCAACTGAGCTACCTATAGATTTTTTGCAACAGTCTGCAGTGAGTTAAATTATTTCAATTATAAATAGTTCTATTTAGTATCCGTTATTAGATTGTAATTCTCTTTGGTAATAAAGATTAATGAATGCTTTATAGTACCTAGTATACTTTGTCAAGTTGTATTTCTAAGAGCTGTTGATTTTGTAAATAAATAAAATAAAAAGGAGTAAATAAATAAAATAAAAATATATAAATATGATGTCCGATTCATCTAGTTCAAAGACATTCACTCTACTTATGACAATGACTTTGAATTTGTGCTAAAATGATTAATAAAGTCTACATAACTCACATAATTCTTTACCTGTGTGACTCAGAAGACACAAACACAACCCGAGATCCCTTCTTTAAAACTGGCTCCAGTAACAATGCCAAGTACATGTGACTCAGGTGATTCACTTGGAAAGTGGTCTCGAGATTATCAACGGTTTCTGTGTAAGGCAGGCCGAATACTCCCGCGTTTAGTATCAGCATGTCTAGGTGGCTGCAAAAATTATTACAAAGTTGAAACTTCGGACCTGTCCTGATAAGTTTGCTATTTCAATTACTAGCATCTGGCAGCAGATTCTCTTTTGTTATTTCCGAAAAAACATTGTTAGTTTTTGTTTCAGAATTATCTCAAAATTGTTCTATTTAGCACTTTTAGAGATCATGGGTAACAAATATTTAAATTTATGTACTCTGATGTAGTAACAACTGTCATAAGTACCTACAAATAGTATAGGTGACCTGTGTAGCGCGATGGGCGAAGGTCCGCCTGCGACGCAGGAGGTTGCGGGTTTGATTCCCATCTGAGTGAAAAGTTTGTATAACCTGCAGATATGTATTTGGTCAGGGTTGTTCTGGTAAGTTTCCTGTTTAATATACATATCTACCATATGTTAAAGATTGTACTAAATATATCAGTCATCTAGAGCTTTGCTTAGCTTGAGATGATGCTATGTGGATTGTCCAGCATTATTTATTTAGTTTATTGCCATGAATTATTTTTACAGACAATAGGAAATTATCTTACTAATATTAGTAAAACCCCATGAATAAAGCAAATTGTCTTATTTTCCTATCTTGAATATTTTCTTTGGTATTTTATTAAATTTCTCAAGAATTACCTACCACAGGTAAGAGGACTTATGCACTATAATAAAAACCTTAAAACTTACTTAACTATACGCCTTACTTCCATTGCACATTTCTTAACACTCTCCAGTGAAGATAAATCCAAGTGCACTGCGGTTAGATTACTCAATGAAACATTAGTTTCACTGACAATCTTCTTTATAGCTTCAGCGGTAGCTTCCATATTACGATTGGCAAATATAACATGGCAGTGATGACGAGCTAGTGATTTAGCTGTTTCATATCCAATGCCTGCATTGCTGCCTGTTATCAAGGCATATTTTAATGAAAGGTCTACACCATGCAATACCTGAAGTTGCAATAAAAGATCATGCTAGGAAATGTTACAATTGTACACTACCAGGAGGTAGGTAATTAATAGAACTAGGTAACAAAATTGAATATGCCATACGCTACCTACCTAATTTTGTAAACACACTTGGTATGGATCATATGTAGTGTACTTAATGGAGTATAAGTAAATACAGTTAATGCAATGTATGTACAGGGTGGAAATTCCATTTTAATGTTTGATGCTAGTAGCACTATCAAATTACCTGATAAGCCGTTGAAGATCCATCAAACCTTTGTCGAAAATCATTTGGAAATTTCTTTTCTTCTTTAGCGAATGCCAATCTTGGATCTGTTGTAGTGGAATTACCACTTTCTGTATGGATATACAAAACTTTTCCATCGTCATGAGTTATCTTTTTCCAACCGAAAGGCATGTCTTTTGGAATTACTTTCTTTTTACCTGTTATAGGATGCACCCACTGTATTTTGTTGAAGTAATCACTGTAAATGAGGGATAGGGGAATTTATAAAGGCAGACTTAAGTTAATCAAAAAGAAAAAGCACTAATTAATATTTTTCTATGGGGCAAACTGGGGCAGTGCACAGAAACTCACTTTACGTAGTAAACGTTTCCATCTTCTGTAGATTTTTCTTTCCATCCTGAAGGCATCTCGTCTTCACTATCCGTCTCATAAGAATTTTGCATAATTGTAAATAAAAAAACCGAGAAAATAAATTATAACGCCCTCTCTCGCGTCGTTGCCATTACAAAATGGATGTTGTTTGCAGGGCTGCGTTCACAACCTACGCTCGAGCGCGCTCGGAGTGCAACTAGGTCGTTCATAACCTCAGGGGAAACGCTCGGTTGTTATTAACTAGAGCGTTCACAACCTCCGACGGTTGCAACTTTTTACCGGTGTAATTCTTAGATTATAGAGGAATATAGATCTGGCATAAACATCTATACGAACTTGTTACGAACAGTTAGTTATAGAAGTGTGATGTATTTCGACAGCAGAGTTACTTACATATCGGCATCTCTTTTTGACTAATGAAGATAATCATGAGTAAAAAAGGACAACAGCAGTTTGATCATGACTGAAAATGGCAACATTGTTTTGGTGACGTCACAAAATACCTCACCCTGTGGCCGGTCGCCATGTTTAGTCGCAGTCAACAACAAGTACATCAGTTGTCATCCGGACTTGTTTTTATTCGAAAATGAAGGAAATTTAGAGTTAATAGGCGATAATTATGCTTTTTTATAGTGTGCAAACTTGGAGAATAATGTATTTTATAAGTGTATGTGCAGAGTGTTTGGCTGTCGCATGAAAATCAACAAAAAACATCAAAATATAACGTTGCATGGGAAAGGTACCGAATTCATTCAAAATTTCTTACATTTTCTATTATTTTCAAACATTTTGCTGTTTGTGGGAAAGTTTATAAAGATCCGCTTGCTTTTCTTTATTCATTCAATGTTTTACTATGAATATTATGTGATTTTAGGAGAAAATTATTCGTCATAGTAAATAGAGTTAGGGTTCGGTATTTTCAAAACATCGATTATCGATAACGAATTATTTCATCGACGCAGTACCAATAACACAAAAATAAAAGTAAATCCTTTACAGCAGCGTCAGCAACTTTGAACCAAGCTAACCAAGATTCAAAGGTGTGGTGCCAGGGACAGAATTTTTGGTTGGGGTGGAGTTTACGGGACGCAGGACTTAGAAAATTTTCGACGAATTTTTTTATGTATATATAACATGTATTTTTTTTGGCTACGTAAATAGGGTCACTATGGGTGCAACTTTGGTTCAGGTGATCCACCCCAAAGTTCAATGACCTCGGCGCTAGAGGTCAAAGTATGTCGTTCAGTTTCAAGGCGAAAGACTTAGAAAAATTTCGAAAGATGTTTTTAGGCATATTATAACAAATGTTTTTTCTTGTGGCATCGTTAAGAGGGTCACTAGGGGTGCAACTTTGGTTCAGCGGTTTGACCCCAAAGTTCAATGACCTCGGTGCTAGAGGTCAAAGTGTGTCGTTAAATATGGATGCAGAAACAATATAAAAACTTTACAGAGCATTCCGGGAAGAGTTGATTAGATTCAATTTGAGTGGCGGATCCGACACAGAGTTCCCCGACTCCACGTGGTCTTGTGCGTGGAGCCCCTAGAGTGTAGGTATATAATAAGCCGGAGGCGCGAAGGGAGTGCAGCCTCCGCCAGCCGTAACAAGGGACAGGCACAGTGTGCCTGTCCCTTGTTACGCAATGGCGGAGAGGCTGCACTGCACTTCCCGCAGCGCAGGAGCTATCGCGATCGCGATGCAATAAAAAAAAACATGAAGAAATACCCCGACACATAGAATTCCAAAAATACAAAAAGGTCTAACTTTGTATTTGAAACTGATTTATTTAACTTACCTGTATACTCCAGCTTAAACTAACGTTTTTACAATAAAGGTCAGTGACCTTGTGTTCGAAAATGATTGATTTAACTTTCCGGCGTCGACTCCAGCAAAAACCAACGTTTTTACAAAAAAGGTCAGTTTTTGATGGAATGGGCTTGATAGGTCAGTGATTGTCTAAGACTCTTCCACACACGCCATCAAGGTACAAGCTGCAGAAACTGGCAGTCCACACGAAACTTACCTTGGGCCGAGCGCGGCAACCTAAATAATTGTCTTATATGAACATATTAGTATTAGTACTGAATATAGAGGATATTCATTGAATTGAGTGCCAGCCAAAGCTTGGGGAAGTTGTAGTGTTAATATTAACTGAATTGAGCTGTACTGTACGTAGTAAATAGCGTTTTTTATTGAACTTGATGAAATCTATTGTAGTATCCCGTTTTTAGACGATAGGACGGAGGGTAATATAATGCTAATGACCCGTTACGGCCGTTACGGATCACCAAGGTATAGAAACTTAAATAAAACTGAACAGAGCTTAAAGATAGGTACTTATTCTTCTACTTACTAATATTCGAAAATTTAGAATTCAACTCCGTGCAACTCAATTACTTACTTATCGATATTCAATGTTAAAATACGCGCAACTCTACAGCAGGCCGCCATCTTTGTGCCAGACTAACTTTAGGTATGCACGTAGGTATTTCAGGTCTATATATTCGTTCGTCTGAGTAAACAACCGACTCGTTCAGAACCTTTGGGTAAGTTAAAATTTACACCAAACAACCGCACTCTGAGCCTCTGAACGCACCCCAGTTGTTTGTAACTTTTGTAAGGTTGTTTGTTTTGTTTGTGCTGGTTGTACTTGTACTGCAACCAAAACAAAATGTCAACGACATTATGTTTGTCAGTGTCAATTTGACCTTGAAAGCTGTTTTAAATAAAATGCGGGAAATTTTAGAACAAAAATATTTATTTGAAAGACGAACACAATACAATCACATTATTTTCACAAATGAATCGACCTCCGAAGGTTCAGGTGTATGACATCTCTTGTCCTCTCTTTGTTCCGCTGGCGAAGGCGCCAGCTCCGGCTCGTTAGGGTTGTGGCGGCGGAGATAGTCTGCGAGCCATAGGATGGGCTCTGCTGGCCGGTCGTTCACTAACGCCGTTAGGGCTGGCATTAGAGTAGGAGTTATGTTCTTCAGGATGTAGTCATTTACTTGCCAGTGACGAAGGACCGGTCCGACGATCACTGAAAACCACACATGCGAACTCATTTATGTAATTTAGGTAATGAGTTAAAGAAGACAATGACCGAGATAGACCTATGACCTATGGGTCTTCGCTTCGGCTTGATCTCGGCCCTTTGATATAGGTACATGAACTTATGACTTAAACCTGGTACGCACTGCTAGGAAAGAAGAAGTGTATCTCCCTCACGGCCTCCGCATGGTTTTCGCTGCCGTGCAGACCGTTGAAATAATCCCCGTATTTAGCGCGGCGGCCGTAGCAAGCGCGTAGACTGTCCGGCCAATACGCTTGCGCTTCCAAAACTCTGGAAATTTACTGTAATAGTGCTTATTTTGTAAGCATAAAGAAATAAAGTTATTGAATCCGAATCTGAAATGGTAGATCTGTTGATGGCTTGTCTTCTCAATATTTGGGCTATAGACACATATCACCACAGTACCTATTTAGGGCGTGGAAGTGACTCTTTTTTTGGTGTCTTTAGACTTTGTTTTTTATATCTTGCTTAAATCAATAAGTTATAAGTCTTCTTATAACTTTGTTATTTGTTTACTAAATTAATAACTTTCAGTCGTGGAAATTTTATGGTAGCTTTCGGAATCCTTATTTCTATGTTCGCCTAAATATTAATTAACTTAGCTGTTGAACATTTTATGAACAAATATACATTATTTTAGATTAGCTAACTAGCATGAATGAGAATAATGTGTTTAAATCGCGTAGGTAAAGTAGGTATAAAGCTAGCTACGTAGGTGGCCAACCCTAGCTGCGTAAAACAGCATTAAAAGAAATTGAAAAAGATACCTACCTATATGAATTTGGCGGAAACCGAACTATCCAAAACACAATTAAATTATGTACTTAGTACGAGTATGTGGTTCAACTATAGGTACCCAAATAGCTAAGAAGGTGCAATTACCTAGCAGGTCCCATAAGAGTGCGCCACTTCTGTATACAGTTCCTAGTAGCTAGTACTAGAGCGATGATGGGACTGCTGGACATATGCGCCACGAGGTGAGGAAAGTGCTGGTGTCCGTAGTGGCCTTTGTAGAGCTCCGCCGCTTGCTCCGGGGTCAGGCGGACTTTACGCTTCTGGGGAGGGAATAAGATTCATTATCATAACTAGCCGAATCTCTAAGGAATATTGACTAAGATGCTGTCTTTTTTAGAGGACAAAACAATGCGGTCAAAACATTACCAATACCTACCTAATCCTTAATCTCCGAAGTAACCAACCGATATAATTGCATACATAACTGTGAAAAGTTCGAAACCCTCGGTGCGCGTGTCACACTCGTACCCGGTAAATTTGGATGATCCACACCTACCTGTTATTAAATTACGAAGTATTCCTGTTATTATACAATTATGTTAATACTTCATTGTTTATATACTATCTTACTGAAAAACTCTTATAAAAGAAAACAGGAAAAGTTCTAGCATTCTAAGTAATTACCGAAGTAGGTATAAGTAAAGTAGAAAATAACTATAATGTGATGAATGCACATTAAAGGCTGTGAAGCCGCGCGTATGTATGTGATTGTACCCACGTGGTTTCTTTCACTATATATCTAGGTACCTACTCTCCATATTGATAAAGTCAATTGTCTACCCAGGTCTCAGAAAAACGATTGTCTATGGAAGTGCCCTAAGCATGTACTTTCCTTGGATACCTATGTAAACAAATCGGTAGAACAACATGGCGGATTAGGGATGTTCACTTGTTCGTCTAGTCGATAACATTATATCGATGGAAAAGCTTGTCTTTTTAATCGACATCAAAAAAGGAAAGGTTCTATGTTCAACTGTATATTTTTTTTGTATCAATGAGGGCTACCGTTTTTGTACTCACCAGTTAGCGCCACTGTAAAGTAAGGTCAGAACCATGGCCGTAGGGAGGGGGGGGGGTTTTGGGGGTTCAAACCCCCCCCGAAATGTTGAGGCACCGTTAAAAATCAAATTTGAATAGGTAGGTGAAATTTTTTCGGATACGTATTCGTACCTACGTGGAAAGTGCGGCTTACTTTAAATAGCTATTCTTTCTTAAAAACACAAAAAAAAATCCTCTAATTTCGTCTCCGACTATCAACAGCGCGCTCTGAGTCGTCGTTGGCGGACGGGGCGCTCTCGCGCTCCGTGCCTTGCTATGCGATTCCTATTGTGTATCAACATACATTGTACTTTATGCAAAGACGCAGCACTTAAATATTTCTATAAATTATTCTCTTTTGAAAACTCAAAACTTTTTTCGACAAAATTCGTCTCTACATTTTAAATGAGCTGGGTACACGCATCGCATTCATTTACGGTCGATTCCAGCTAGGCAGGCAGATCACGACATTACTTTTAAATTTGTAAATCAATAGACCTATTTTTGTCTTTCCGTAATTGAATTGCTTTCTCCGTTTACTGTTATGTCTTTATTTATAAACTATTTATATATTCTAAACTATTTGGTAACGGCCGAAAAGATCACAAAAAATTTCGCGGCTCGCTCCGCTCGCCGTTAATTCTGAATTATTCTAAGCTTTTTAACAACCTTGCAAAAATGTGACAATTTCTCAACAATTTTCAGCGGCCGCAAATACAACAAAATATCGGGGGTCACTCCGCTCACTGTTATAATTTTGGCTCTTAAAGTTTCAGGGTTCACTAAACATAATCTTTTGTCACTCTTGATTTTATTTTACAGAACATCAGAATGGTCGCAAAAAAAATTGCGTCTCGCTTCGCTCGCCTTTCATTCTGTAGCCTTTTGGTAATTTCTATCAGCCTGCCGAAAATATGTAAAAAATTTGGCGGCTCGCTTCGCTCGCCGTTAATTCTGAATTATTCTAAGCTTTTTAACAACCTTGCCAAAATGTGACAATTTCTCAACAATCTTCAGCGGCCGCAAACACTACAAAATATCGGCGGTCACTCCGCTCACTGTTATAATTTTGGCCCTAAAAGTTTCAGGGTTCGCTAAACATAATCTTTTGTCACTCTTGATTCTATGTATTTTACAGAACATCAGAAAGGTCGCAAAAATAATTGCGGCTCGCTTCGCTCGCCATTCATTCTGTAGCCTTTTGGTCATTTTTATCAGCCTGCCGAAAATATTATGTAAAAAATTTGGCGGCTCGCTTCGCTCGCCGTTCATTCTGTAGCCTTTTGCTCGTTTTTATCAGCCTGCCGAAAATATGTAAAAATTTGGCGGCTCGCTTCGCTCGCCATTCTTTCATAATAATGTGAATTGTTATAACCTACCCCTTAACTAATACTACTAACTTTTTGTCACCCGAAAATGACGCTCGAAGTTATTTAATTTTAGTATTTCTCACATTTTTTTCTTTGTTTCTGGAATACCAATCTCCAATCTGACCAATCTCCAAAATGACAACCGCAGTTTTTGAAATGGGCTGCCTAGCTGTCACACTTTTGCCTACTTTTTTACAAAAAGTCGGAAAAATTTCGCGGCTCGCTCCGCTCGCCGTTACTCACGGTTATTATTTTTATAACGATTTTTTTTGGAAACTGCTTGGTTGAAAATTGCTCCGGGTACTAAGCACTAAGCATAAGTACATATATGAAGATGTTGCATATTGTCTCGGGCGGGTCTAAGGCTTGACCCCCCCCGAATAGTATTTCTGGCTACGGCCCTGGTCAGAACGAACTTACTTATAGGCGACGGGAAAATATATTTACATTTTTCAGCGACCCGCCCCGGCTTTGCACGGAAACCTCTTAAATTGTCAGTGTTCCTCTACTATATTATGCATGTATTATACATGTAAACCTACCTCTTAAATCACTCTATCTAAACAACCGCATCCAAATCCGTTGCGTAGTTTTAATGATTTAAGCATACATAAGGAAGGACAGACAGACAGCGGGATGCGACTTTGTTTTATACTATGTTATGAAGAGCGCATTTCTGAGGTGGTCCCATTGGAACCAAGTCAGGATCTGATGGTGGGATCCCGGAGAAATCGAAGGAAACCCTCATTTTCGGAATTGGAGCTGGATCCGAGAGTTTACTGGAGGTGAAGCAGGAGCAGGATATGTAATAAAACACTGTTTTAACTGTATTGATCGCATATATTTTGTTATAACCTGACGTTTTGGAAGCTTTTCTGATTTGAATGCACTCTCTTCAAAGTGCGATGTGCAAACATGAATGTCTTGAGTTCCTGGCCGGATATTTTCTAAGCCAATATTTTCTTACGATTCCCTCCGCCGGCTTTCGTTTCTTGGTAAACTAAAACAAGAAAAAATACGTAACTTATTAAGGTCAACACATCATCAGTGGTTTTGTGTCCGGTGGTCTTGTGTGGAGAGGTTCAAGTCCGTTAAGATGGACTTGCACCTCTAAGGTCAACACGGGGCAGTGTGTCATATTTTTGTCAAAGTTTATTTTGAATCCAAAAATGGTTTTCAAATGGTTTTCGTAATAAAAAAGTCCTCTACACTTGCCCAATAGTTACACTTAGGTACCCATACTGACCTTACCTAATTTATCGATAACCTTCGATGTTCGATGATGTTCAACACTAGCACCGGTTTTTATGTCTGCGATGTGAATGAAATATTGAGAATATTGCGGGTTTCTACAGCTCACAATAAAGATGATTCAAAATAATAGGTTTTTACACACTTTATATCAAAATACAATGTACAATAGACACCAATTTAACGAAATGTTAGCCACTTACCGGTGTAAGGTTAGATTCGGCCTGTTTTTGCTTTGGCATAGGCCTCAGCCTGCTACAGAACACTTCATGGTACCTCTTCTATATGATTTTCAATGTACCTATATTACAGTTTTGCTCAATAAATAAGTCGAAAACACGGGCAAAACATAAAAATCTCACAATGACTTCTCCTGACATGTAAACAAACACGTTGAATAGAATGGGCATCCGTGACAATGAAACCAGGAAGAGGGCGCTGATAAAAAGAGTGTGTATTGATTTTTCCTAACGTTAAACCACTGTTGTGAGAAAGAGACTGGTAGTCCAATATTGCTTCCGTGTCAAATTCGACAATTACAACAATTCCATATGATCGTTTTTCAGAGACCCAGGTTGAAAGCTCAGTTGAAAGCAAAAGATGTTGAATTTGACGTTTATACTAATCCATCAATGCCAAATGTCATGTCTGTGTGACATATATATATTGAACTTCCGTCATGATGGAGGTTCCGGTCCATCCTTTTGCTTCTCGTCTCCCCGCTGTGTGCAAGCAAAGAACTGTAATCTTTAGTTATTGTTTTTCCCGTGTTAACTATACCAATTTAAATCGAGGCAATCTGAGTATTGCGTGTATTTATTGTGTGAATAAATGCATTAACAATTGAAACCCAAGAAGATCCTGTGTTTATTTTTCTGCTGCCCACTGCCACGAGGTGTCTACACTTCTCCCACAATTAGGACTGGTACAACCTTGATCCACGAGCCTTTCTACAAAAGAAACCCCGATTCATTAATCAGGGACATTAAAAAAATGTAATCAACATCGCCTGTCGCTAGCAATGCCCCTCCGTAGCAAACATCACCAAGCATATTTAATTACTTTTCCTACGGTTTCTACTCAATAGATAAAAGCAATGACCGCCCGACGCGACGCGTGGCCGTTTCTGAGATATATGTACCTATCGGGGTGTGTAGGGTTGCCACCTAACGAATTATGGAGTTCCTACACATATATTTCATTTTCTCTCCGGGTTTTCAAAAAATTATCTGAGCGTCTGGTCCAAGCGACATGTGACCCGAGAGCTGGTCAGTAGCTGGCGCAGCGCATCAGCATTGTCATACAGCGAGGCAATGCAGTTAGCAGCTTGGGTACACTTCCAAATGGTATTGATATGGATCAGTTGCGCTACCTGTAGTTTGCTAGCAACAGTCTGCAGTTAGCACAATTATTTCAATTGTAAGTAAATACTAGCTCTAATTTAGTTAGATAATTGTAATTTTATTTGTTAATTAAGGCTTTCTTGCCATTAAACAAAAAAAAAATGTTATATAAATGAACAAATAAATATTATCTACATTACAAATGATCTCTGGAAAGCACATAAGTTTTAAAACGTGTCGCAACTACTAACGCTGAAATTCAGTAATGTTGAAGACAATTTCAACAGCCTGAATAGTTATTGATCTGAGTTGAGATTCCACTTAGAACAACAATGATACCTACTTGCCTATACAATAGTAGATATCTCTATCTAACTCGCAGTGACTTCAGTTGTACCGTAAAGGCGCATGAGACTGTGCCAAGATATAGGAAAATTCTAAATTCAAATCATGGTAAATATCCCGCCATAAATAACTAGTACCTACTTAATGAAAGATTTGGGACAGCCCTACAGGGAACAACTAACAAGGGTTGCTTGTGACGTAGAATAATGAACGGACCCTCCACGCGTCCCGTTTTGCATATCGCACTCTCAACCCTTGCCAAAGCAGTACAGGCGGCAACAAAAACTTCAAGATTAGCGGCCGTAGAAACATTCTGTTAAAATAATGATGATAGGTCTCAAACAGTTTTGATTAATTTATAATCTTAAAGTAATTTCGTTATATTGCAATAAAGTGAATATTGCTTGATAATAGGAATAATAACCCTACAATGTTACAAAGATGTTAGGTATATTTTGGATTAATTTGAATCATTGTTTTGTACCTTTAGAAATTAAATCATAAATAAATTAATCATTAATATTACAATTAGATACAAGAGCTAAAAGTTCCTTAACAAATAGTTTGGCAACCTATAGCACCTATATATATATATATATATATATTTTCCTTAGATATTCCAAAAAAAATAAGTACCTATGCAAGTCTATTTGATGCAGATTTAAAACTTTCTCCTCTCTACCTCCTTTCACAATAGTTTTCTTAATCTAACATACCTACCTAAGTAGGTAAACGTTCTCACCTGGTTGAACGAGATGGCCGTCGATATGTTACGAAGGAGTAGAAATAGTGTCTTCTAGAAGCTAAGGTTGTACTTAATTTGCAGGAAAAACAAAGGCTATCATTTTCATTTCAAGAATCTCTGCTATGCTTGTTGTGCACAACTGTACAACAGATAGCCGATGGGCAAGCTTTTGGACATACACAGTGCGTCCAATTCGCGACCCCTCCCCTATTGCCAAAAATAATCAGCATTGCCCAAGTAGAACAATTTCCAATGCTTTCGCCGAGATAAAAGGGTTTTGTAATGCTTTTAATAGTTCAGCAGAAAATAGGTAAAGACCTTAGCTTTTGGATCAGCTAAAATATGTACTAAATTTCAAAATCTTGCTTTGAAATAAAACCTCAGTATAGGTACATATATACTCTATATACTGAAACTAGGTTCAAGGAAAACTTGGTTGATAGTAGTAGAGTAGGTAAACATACCTACGTACATAAGCACTAAACTAAAATAGCGTAGCGTCATAAATATGATGAGGGTTTGGTAGATCGATATCTAATTCCAAATGCGTGCGAAGATATTTTTATTTCTTTACTAGCTGCTGCCCAAGGCTTTCCATTTACTTTTTGATTTAAGGCAAACTAAGATTTTTAACTTGGCAGGCATGTTATGCCTATCTGCATGAGCTCTGATCAGGCTTTTAGCAGCGTGTTTTTATCATCAAGGTAAAATTGTGATATCATGGATAATCGAGGGCAAAAGTTAATGAAAACACAGACACGTTTTAGCAAATACATCCCCATCTTATAACTAGGTCTTACGTGTCTATACCTATTATATCAATACATATTACCTACCTTTAATAAATAAATAATAAAATAAAAATCTTTTATTTCGGATTTCATTGATCCATAATTTGTTAGTAAATTCTTAATAACAAAGAAAATTACAATTAAATTACCAAAACTAGTATTTACAATTAAAACAATTGAGAGCTAACTGCAGACTGTTGCCAACAAACTACAAATTGTTGGCAACAGATTATTTATCGTAGATTGTATATTATATCATCAGATAGACGGAACAATAAATACGAGTCTAATATAAATACGTATCTTGAGATATGGAAATATCCCACAAAAAGAAAGCAAAACGTATGGACTTTTGTTCTGACCTTCGATTACAACTCGATCGATAATGATTTATTTACTGTTAGTTATGACCGCTAGTAGATATTATAAAGCAGGAGGTACTAACAGCTAGAATTTCGAAGCCATTCTTTATGATAGTGTCTATGATGGCCTCAGCGTCCTCGTAAGCCTCCGGTTTGATGATGGCCAGAGTTCGCTCGGAGAAGGCGTGGTAATCAGCTTCGGAATCCGATGAAACTACTGACATTTTTTTAGCAAAATAACCAGGGAATACGTTATTATACGTTCAAGATAAGTACGATCCTTGAGGTATCTTGCTGATAAGTAATCTGAAAATAATTAGGGAAAATATAATTAAATAATGCGAAAATCTATTATAAATTGGTTAAAATTCAACTTCTTGTGAAATTGTAGGTAAACTACATAGATTTTTGGATTTTATGTTTACCTATTTATTACACTGGTGTTATTTATGGGAAACAACACCTGTCGAGTAACCACAGTCAAATTTATGTTTTATACTCTTTGGACTTGACTTCTCTTCTTTATTATGGCATGTATGTAGTATCTATACTTCTATACTAATATTATAAAGAGGAAAGATTTGATTGTTTGTTTGTTTGTTTGAATTGAAAAGGCTCCGAAACTACTGGACCAATTTGAAAAATTCTTTCACCATTAGAATCCAAAATTTTCCGTGATGAACATAGGCTATATAATATTTTTAAAAAAGTTAGGGATCCGCATGAATAATTCAATAATTTAACCGTGTGCTGTATATTCAACCTCTTTTTCTATAATGGCGCGTCAGAATAGAAAAAGAGGTTGAATATAATAGCGCAAGGTGCTTGCTTTTTCTCTACGGCCAGTGTCAGTTATGGAGTGCAAGTCAATATCAAAAATCCCAATGCTGTTAAAAAAAGTAAGGGATCCGTATGAAAACTGTGAAACCCATCGTGTTAGTGTGTATAATTTCTGAAATTTTTGTTTAATACCCGTGCGAAGCCGGGGCGGACCGCTAGTATTGTATAAAATGTAAATCCTGTTTTGGCTGTAGGTTACATTATAAGTTTTTCTTTTTATTATTTAGATCTAAGAGCTGTGGATTTTGTTTCATAAATAAATAAAATAAAATGTCTGATGTTCCACCTTTTTGTCTGTGTCCAGTTCATGGAAATTCATATTTATGGAATGGATGGTTACAATACTTATGTAGGACTAATACTGGTGGATACTTACTAACTAGAATAGCATGTGTATTCCAGGCGTATTTGAAAGCTCGAGGTTAAAGTTTTCTATGTATAATACTAATGTCCATTGTTTGTCTATGATTATTGGTAAAACGCACCAGATAAAGAGAATAAAACCCCTACGTTAAACAAAATATAAATAAAACCACTAGAAATTACAACGATTAAACGTACAAACGCCCCGCGACCACCGAGATCAACGACCTTGTAGGTAAAGGATAATTTGTCTACCTAGTACAGAACCAAGGAAATTATCTTCAGATACCTATAGTTTCCTCGACAGTGATTTTTTATCATAAAATTATGCAGATTCTATGAATTGCAATTGCGAGGAAACACATGAAGCGACGTCATAATCCAGCGAGTCGTAGACGCCGTAAGTGGGAAAACTGGCACGCATTTCCCGGGCGGCGCCACCCCTGCCCACCGACCGGGCCGGGGTGAGGGGGGTACAGCGGGGTAGGCGGGCAGGGGGGCGGGGTGGCGGCCCGGGCGCGGGGGGGCAGGGAGACGCTCAGTGCCCCCCCGGACGCAGCGGCGGCGCGACGCCTCCCTGCACCCGAAATGTCTCGCTGACCATCTCCCGCCACCCGGTAACGACGTACACATGGACAACTCCTGCCTTCTTGACCTCCTCATCAGGTGTTTCGCCATGACAGAGCCTGAGGACCTCAATTTCACGGCGTTCACCGACCTCTGTCGACTCTGCTCCTTGAAGAGTGGCCCGCGGCTCCACATCTTCGATAAGGAGGCTGAGCAGCGCCAGATCCTGTTTAAACTCAGGACTTGCCTGCCGACTATGGTGAGTTCATTTCCAAAATATATTTCAGCATTCCTTTGTCTTGTGTCCTTGAGAGTTATTCGCCTTTATCTCAAGGTCGTTTTCTTACACACCTTGCCAGATTTTTTTTTATTTAGTACTTGTATTACAGTTTAGTGTCCATAGCGTAGTGAACCTAGGCGCTGGTAAAGAAATACGATAAGTAAATGTAAAGAAAAGTGATGGCGGCCGTTGTCCGCGGTCTGCGTAGCCGTAGCGTAGCGCCTGCGCCCGGAGTGCTACGGGGCTACGAGGAAGGCGAGGAATTTGGAATCGCCACGATACCTGTGGAGTTCTTTATTAGATTATCCCAACTGTATATTTTGGAATGCAATATTTATATTTTATTTATGTCGTTATTTTATCCATTGTTTTCGGAATTTCTTGATTATCATTTATGATTCTGACTGTTTTGGCAGTAATAATCTAGTACTATAATATCTTCTAAAATATTCGCAATGTAGATATTTAGACTTTTAACTTGAGAATTTTTTACGTTCATAATTGTCTCCCTTAGCTTCGATATATCACTGAAACCGATCTCTTCCAGGCAACCTTTGGATGGACAGGATCAAGTATTAAAAATATAGGTAGATAGATGAATATATCTGTACTAATATAATAAAGAGAAAATATTTCATAGTTTGTTTGAATTGACTAGATCCCGAAACTACTGGAAGGATTTGAAGAATTTTTACTATTGGAATCCTACATAATCATTGATGAGCATAAGCTATAGATTATTTACAAAAAATTAGGGGTCCTTATGAAATATTCCTTTAGTCCACGTTCGTAGCTGATCTTTGATAACCAGCTACGAACATGGATTTTTTTTCTTGCTTATTCAATAAGGTGTGTACAAGTGTAAAAAATATAAAAAATTATTGTTTAATACCTGTGCGAAGCCGGGACGGAACGGTTTTTGTATATAAATAAATAAATAAATAAGTATGATACTCCCTACGGCGATATAGAAGTGTACACTTAAGTGGTAAATAAAAGTACTTATTTTTACAACGACACTACACGTCGCGATAATCACAGTTATTGAACTCAGCTCAAAAACACTAACAGCATACCGTATCTTTGACTAAGAAGTTCTCAATTTAAGTACTTATAATACGTACATTACTATAAGATTTACATAGAACAACATAGGTTTTTTTATGAATAACTCTTATAAGTATCCACATATTTTTATATCCTGTCCAGACGAGGGCGATACTGAACACGACACTGTTTTATACTTTTAGCGTCAGTACCGTTGCATTATGTTTTAGTTTTTAAATATGTACATGGTATCAATTAATAAACTACATATTTTGTTTTCTATATCTATACTAATATTATAAAGTGGAAAAATTTGTTTGTTTGAATTGAATTGAATAGGCTCCGAAACTACTGGACCGATTTGAAAAATTATTTCACCATTAGAATCGTAAATTTTCCGTGCTGAACATAGGTTCCGAATGATTTTTTTTTGTTACATACCCGTGCGAAGCCGGGGCGGACCGCTAGTCTATATCTATACTAATATTATAAAGAGGAAAGATTTGATTGTTTATTTGTTTGTTTGTTTGAATTGAATAGGCTCCGAAACTACTGGACCGATTTGAAAAATTCTTTCACCATTAGAATCCTAAATTTTCCGTGATGAACATAGGCTATATAATATTTTCAAAAAAGTTAGGGATCCGCATGAAAAATTCAATAATTGAACCGTGCGCTGTATATTCAACCTCCTTTTCTAATAAGGCGCGTCAGAATAGAAAAAGAGGTTGAATATATCTAGCGCACAGTGCTTGCTTTTTCTCTACAGCCAGTGTCAGTTATGGAGTGTCGAGTCAATGTCAAAAATCCCAATGCTGTTAAAAAAGTAAGGGATCCGTATGAAAACTGTGAAACCCATCGTGTTAGTGTATAATTTCTGAAATTTTTGTTTAATACCCGTGCGAAGCCGGAGCCGGACCGATAGTTTTTTATATGTTCATAAAGTTCACTATGAGATGGCAACATATCAATACGTTTCAAAAATAGTTTCATATTTTTTGGGGTAACTTCGATTGACTTTTTGATAAGGGGATCTTGTTGGGTTAGTACAATTAATTACAGTAGAGTGGACATATTCAACATGATAACAGTTGGCGATAAAATTCATAAAAAATATGTTTGTGAACATGTGGGAATATTTGTTTTTAGGGTTGATTTAAAAAAAGCTTAAATTATTATATTTATGTATATGATTACTAGCTGCCTGCCCTAGCTTCGCACGGGTGTTTAATACGTTTATAAAACCATGCTACAAATATCTGAAGTCTCTAGAAAGGTTTCTACTCTACCTCCTTTAAGGTAAGGTTTTTTTATGTAAGTGTTTGTTTTATTCCATAAAATGACGATACTTAATAGGAAAAACCTTAATTAGAAAGATAATTAAAATTAAATATACACATTAAAACTGGTATTTATAATTGAAACAATTGAGCTAACAAGACTGTTGCAAACAAACTACAGGTTGATCAACTGATCCATATCAATACCAGTCGGAAGTATACCCAAAATGCTGGCTGCATTGCTTCGCTGTTTGGCAATGCTGATGCTCTGCGCCAGATACTAACCAGCTCTCGGGTCACACGTCAGTAAAATAAGCAAAACTTGATTTTTTCTATTGATTACATTCTATCTCCAGCAGATATCGAAAGACGACTTCTTGCCGAAGAAGATCTGCGAACGCTGCATCACTCGTCTGGAACAGCTCTACGAATGGCGGCAGAGCTGTCTCAGTACGGACTCCGTGCTTCGAAACTACGCGGAGTCTATGCGCATCGTTACTTCCACTATCAACTTTCAGGTACGTGAGCTTAAGGTCTAGAATTGAATTTCATCGAATGACAGCTGGGTGTTAGCGTGGACTCTACTATGAACATTCAGGTAAACGTGTGAAAGTTTAGTACAAATGCGAAGAACTCCCAAGGTTCATCGACACTCCAAAATTCTGTTTCCAAATTCCTATGGGTATTGAGGACGAATACATTTTCAACCTTCTGCACTAGGGCTTAAAGGTTCGCTGTAGGTACAATAAGTACCTACTGTTTCCTGGGGCTGTTAAATTGGGCCGATAACACAACGTTATTAATTTCTTGTCACGCAATTTAGAACCTTTATTATGGGCAATAACCCCCAAATGATAATGCCATCTATGGCGCTCATAAGGGGAGGCCTATGTCCAGCAGTGGACTATTATAGGCTGGTGATGATGATGAATTTAGAACCTTCCAGTGAAATAGATAACATTCATTTATTTCCTCAATCGAAGGACGTTATCGGAGCTTTACATCAGCTCTATTGATTTTTAGATTGCTTTGTTGACTGTAATAATTTTATCTACTTATCTAGGTGATATTTGCTTAAGTTTTCTGACGTTGCACGGTTCTGAAAGCGATTGCCAGAATCTTTCAGATCCTCCAGAACCTTGAGATAAGCACATGTACCGATGTACGTGGTCAAAGTCGTTTGGTCTCCAATTTACGATTATTTTGTTTTCTACATATTTTACTATTCAGGACTATTCTGGTGAATTTTTTATCGACTTTCGAGTGTTACCGATTTTCTGGGAGCAGAATCAAAACCCTTGATTTGTTATCGGAATAGTATAGTATGATATAATTATTTTTAACACTCTTGATTACACATAATTATATACGTAACATTTGTTTATATTGCAAAAACCTATAGTAGGTAGTTCTTTGTGCAACAATGTTCTACTTATTATTTATCGTTGCTATACGATATACTTAGGTAGGTAAGTATAATAATATTTAAATATTATTTCCCTATTCATTAGCTTGTAATTGAATTTGATGATTCACTAGCAATCAATAGTGACAGGGCCACGTGTCAGCCTTGAGTGATCCCATTGTACTTGACTTCCTTGACTTTGTGATAGGGCTGTCAAAACTGTTCATCGAAAACCCCCCAGTATCTGTGTCTAACTAAATAATGCTCTTGGGGGTAGAATCAGGGTAGAATACGGTATTTTGTGTAGGCACGCGGTGCCGCCGGCGGCCGGGCGATGCACGTTCGGCCCCTCCTCTATTGATCGAGCCCGGCGGCCGGGTCTTATCGACCCACTGCCACCCACCCCCGTCGCCGCCTCACGCAAATCTCAACCTTAACCCTCCGTACAAAACAGCTAGATCCCCTGAAATAGCTTCAAAGCCACACTAACAACGGACATTGGATTTTCAACTCAAAGAAAACGCACCAGAACTCTCTGTTGGTTGTTCTGTTGACGAATTGTAACCTTTATGGCTAGAGTATAAAGATTGGTGTAAGGAGAGTTTTGAGATGTCTACGCATGTCCAGAAGCGATTGGTTTTATGATGCTCACTGTAAACTGTTCGCGTTTAATCAATACTACGGCGTTTTCCGTTGAGACAAAGCGATCTCAATGCGTATGCTGTTTATGCTGATGTTGGGCTTATTTATGTAGGTTTACATTAATAGTATGAAACGTTTTTGACTGTAGGTATGAGGTTCAAGCTAGGCCTTGTAGATGGTGCTGTATCAACGCTCATAAAAATGTAGAGTATAAAAAGCCAAGACTTTATAAAACTTAATGGGTTTGGTTCAATATATGTGTCCAAGAGTCCTGTAAGGTCTAAAGGAAATAAAGCACTTTGATTTTGATTTTTGATTTTGATATATATATTGGGTTTGATTTAAGCATTTGACCGTATTGGATACATGTCCGCAAACCAGCAATGCCATCTCGCTTTGTGATTAGTTCATAAAACATTGAAAATGTAGATTTCTACAACACATTTATGTTATTCACAGTCTAAATAAAAAGAAAGTTTACGTTTCTAGCCAATAACGCTGTATTAACCGTCATAATAAATCCTTTGTTATCATGAAACACGAATGAAAATAACATTCCGTAATCTGTTGGACAAAGGGCCGGTAGCTTGTTTCAGTCTGGCCCTTCTGTCTTTATTGTATATACTTATACGATTTATAATAAAGATTAATTTGAAGAGAAGAACCTCGCACCTTGAATCAGTTGTATAACAAGCTTTTTTGACAAATAGTAGCAATATACAAACATTCGTTTGACGCTTAAATTTTCTCAAACACTATTCATTGATGTCCTTGTGATCACGCGGTCCATTTGAATTCTGAAGCTTTCGTAATCAGGTGCGAAACAATAGAATTTCAACCACACAATTACATAAATTTGAATTAATTTTCTCCAAGCAGCATTCCATTTCCATAAACTGGAAATATTTTGATAAACACATGGCATATAGAGGTTAACATCGTCTAACCTAACCCCCTTGATTCCACATACCCCACGGGGTATGACAGCCATGATGTGGCTGTGATGTCAGTGCAAGCTCACCCGCCGCCCCGGGGGGCAAGTTCCCCCTAGGTCAGGGTTACCCCCGAGCTACCTTCGACCTTGGTTCAAATGCGTAATGCACTTCCTACACACGTCTGGTACTCGTATACCTACCGTATCGATCGTTGTACATAGCTAGATGGAAATTAATTTAAAATAGTGCTTATAAATTTATTTTATGACCTTGTTAGAGCTCTTACATTAACGTTAACGCTCTTACATTAACGCCCAAGGCTAATTTCGTTTCTTATTCTATACAAATTATCAGTAAATCATAAATTAAATTACAGGTACATAAAATGGCCTTATTATATGCGTAATCTACTCCTAATAAGGTGGAAAGAGTTGACAAGAATGAAAAATAAAACATTTACAGTATTCACCTATTTCGATTATCTATTACCACATATTACAAATACAAAAATGCTTTATTGTACAACAGAAAAATAACATTACATAAAACAAGTACAATGGGCGGCGTTATCGCTTAGACGCGATCTCTTCCAGACAATCTTTGGATTAAAAGAATTATTTGTATTTATGAAAGGCAGGAGGTGTACCAAATGTAACACATAGGTATATAATTTTATAATAATTGTATGCATTAAATATACCAAGTAGAGGTAGGTAACCTATTGGGGGCAAGTATTCTATAAATAGTTCAAGGCTCTACGTATAACCTCGCTTCGACCTTCGTAGCGGCTTTCGTAGCACTTCGATCTACGCTACGAAATGTTGAAGTATGAAAACTGTGAAACCCATCGTGTTCGTGAGTATAATTTGTGAAATTTTTGATAAATACCCGTGCGAAGCCGGGGCGGACCGCTAGTGAATGATAAAAAGGAGAATGGGTAAAAGTTCGAGTGGTAAAAAATGCTTTTTGTGGTCAACTCAAGAATGATCGCCTATTCCCGATTGTACCTGCCACCTGCGTTATAGGAACACTCGGGAAAAAATCCCGATTGTTACTACTAGGGCAAATCGGGAGTAAAATATTCCCGATTGTTCCTACCTCCCTATAAACATGAATAAAAATGTTTTAAAGTAGAATATTCGGTATTAGCGAAAAAAATACTATCGATTTGGCTAAGTGGGATGGTTCGCCTGCGATGTAGGAAGTTGCGGGTTCGTTTCCCGCATTGGGACAAATGATTGTACGATCTGCAAGAGTATGGCTCAGGTGCTTTGGGTATTTTCTATAATATAGATCTCACAAATCTAATAATGGAGTAAACGGGGACACTTTTAATTTTGTCAACGAATTAGCTTCGTCGACAAAGCAATGCTGCCAACATTCTGAGCACTGTACTTTCTGGCGATGGCTTAGATTTTCAGAAAATAGATACATATAAGTTTGTATACTAGTCGTAATTGTTATATTCTGTTAAGTATTGTATTATTCTTTGTTATTAATAATTGAGTTGTATATTCAAAATATATATACTATATTTCCATGAGTACATGTAATATATTGTAAAAGTATCGGGCATCTAGTATCTTATTATCTTTGTTGTATAAAAGCTTCTGCCCACAACTATATTCTCTTATCACAATAATATTTAAGAGTAATGTAGAGTAGATATTTTCCATCTTAATAATTTTTAGCTGCGTAGTTTTATATTTCGGAGATTACCCGTTACAACGATTTTTACCCTTCAAAGTAGTGATAAGCTAGTTTCTGCAAGTGGATTCACTAGCATTGTTCTTTTATACACGTAAAAGTTATTGTTCTTGTATCTTAAAGAGCTGATATTCGTGTACTAGCTACAATTTTTAGAAAGGTCGACGCTACGAGGAATTTTCTCACGAAAAAGATCTATCAAACTTTCCCCTCGCGTTTCCGACTAGACGCAGGTAGACACAAAAAGCCGGGTCGATGCCCACGGGCGATTTGCAAGAGGGCAGATGTGACTTGCACTTATCACTTAGTGCATAGTAGTGGCGGAGGGCACTCGCCTTGCAAGACGCCCTTGGTTCCTCACACCTCTTGAATGCTGATGTGCGCCTAGTACTTTTCGATTAAAGATCGGTTTTAAAAGTTTCAAATGTAGAGTTACATTCCCGCTTTTTGATTTTATTTTATTGATTAAAATACTATAATTTTCTTTTAAAAGATATTTTAAAATTTTCTCAAATATTTTATTTGTCAAATAAAAATAATATGAAGTATAAGCAACGAAAGTGAAAGCAACAGTGATCATGATGAACACCACATTTTATATACAATGGAATCATGGGGTAAGATTAATGTATTAAATGTAAACAAAATAAAGCAATCGATATTAGATTGTTCACACAGGCTAACACGAGAGTGAAACCGCATGAACATGCAATCTGCTTTTATATAAAAAAAATATTGTCAGAACACACATAAAAATTCAAATAAACCTTAAACTAAAATACTCAAAAAACTGACAAATCGGTTCCATAAAAACAAATAAAACAGTCAACAATAAAATAAAATTAGTAGGTTAAGATTAATAAGTAAATGAAAACTTAACTCTCCCCTGAGAACATAAGAGTCTTGGCAACATTGGAGATCCACAAGAACGAGAAAAAGTCGAGTAATTTAGTTCCGTTTACCTACCATAACTTTTTATATCTTTCCTTTGCTATCGGCACGCACTACCCTCCCGGCCCTCAATATGCAAACCCTCGCTTTAAAGTTTGTTTATAATCAGTGCACGACGCATGACTACGTGATAACACCCCTAGAGGTTTCCATCCCTTGTTTCCTCGCGAGGGTAAGTTCCTCTCTAGTCACGAACAAAGGATTGATCTCGATAGCAGGTTGAATAAGGGGTAAAGATGTCTCTGTATTTTTGCAACGTAACTTATAGGAAATAATCTACAGACATAGTAACTAACGTCACCATAGATATAGTGCTGGTTAACATACCATACGAACTTAGATACAATATGTAGGTTCTTAAATCATTCCGACCACGTTACCTGACGGTTTTAAAACAAGTTAAAACTAAGCTTTCGGAACTAATTAGCCATTCTTCTTACATTTCAGTTAGTTTCAAATTACACTCCGAAGACTCAGTTCAGGTTCAAAATTTATTTGTTGACATAACATTACAGAGTACTAGTGTAGATTTCATCCTAGTGCTTGTGAACATAACTTGTGACCTTTTTTTAGTACTTGGCTAATTTTAAAACTTGTGAAGTTTGCATGATCTATAAGTTTCAGCAATTGTTATTTGCTCAGCGTTATTTAATATGAGAGAAACAGTGCATGGCAATCGCGAACGAAATCGCGAGTATAGCTAGTACGAAAATAAACATCTATATTTTTCGAAAATTATAGACTTATTGGTTTATAACTTTAAATAATAAAAAGATTAGATTACCAGATAGGCAGTGCGTTAATTATCATTGCTTAGAAAGAGGAGTACTCTAACATGATGGTACGAAGTTCACAAGCGAAATTATTAACAGGAATAAAATCGAATAATTAGTTATTTTTATATACAAGTTACCATCTTCACTCACTGGTCTTCAATAAATAATCTTTCCGTCTTTTTGTCGAAAGTCTTCTTTCATTATACAGTGTCTCAAAGAAATGCAAATTTCCATGTCACTACGTAGGGGTGCAATCTTCCCTCACGGTCATTGAACTGCCAATCTATGAGGAAATCAAATCCGTTTCCCCGGTCATTGAACCCCCCACGAACTTTTGGCAATTAAACATAGAAGAGGGCGATTAGAGGTACCTACGCGTGGAATAGAATAAACAATAGTTAACAGCCGATGTTTCACTAGGGTAGTATTAGTAGTGGCCCTATGTCGAACTTTTCGAATCGGAATGGGTTTTTTACAGCTAAAAGTCATTGTTTTGGTTTGAAGGGTCAGTTGCTGTATATTGCCTTGTGTGATTGTATGGGCGTCATAATTTCTCATTTATAGACATGAGAATTCGATAGAGGCAACAAATCAGTTTAATGTGAAAATAAACTTATTTGTCGCCTCTTTCAAAAAGTCTTGGCCTTCTCTCTGATTTAATGATCTTTCTTGGTATTTGCTGAGCAAATTAATCATTTTAAAAAATTATAAAAAAGCAGATTTTTTTCGCGAGGAAATGCAGCCAGCTTCTTGGGTACACTTCCGACTTTGACCGATGTTGATAAATTAAAAATCAGATCAAATTTAACAATGAAATAAAGATTTTTAGAGGACATACCAGACTCAACATAAAATACAATACTAAGTTTATTTCCTTAACAAATCAAGAATTAAATAAAACACCATAGTCTTTTCGAAGGTCACCTGTGAGCTACGTCACTTCCGCACAGCTGACAGGGCCGAAACGTCACTCCATGGCCCTTCAGAGGTATACACCTCCACCACCGGAAGTAACAGCCCTGTAACGGGTCGATCTCACTTTCCACGGGGTGAATGCACCGGGGCGCCACCCTAGCAAGGCCCTCCCTAGTGCTCCCTAGCAAGACACTCAATGAAGGAGAGGGATTCCAAACCCCAACATTACATTTTCGCATTTTGTAAGGGAATTTCGTGTTGCTTCTTTCTTGACTTGGAACAAAAGCGTGATATTAAAATTTTCATGTGTTAATTTTACTCGATTTTGATGTTTTTAGGTGGTTGATTGCAATTTGATTAGGTACACATATGTTTACGGAAGTTTTTTGTAGCGTTTCTTCTTCTATTGCAGGTATAATGGTTTTCTTAGTTGAGTGGAATTTATTTATGTAATTCAAAAGATCCATGTGGATATAATCTACTCAAAGAATATAATACATGTACTCAAAACCAACTCAGCCAAGACCCGTCTTGATGCAGGATTCAACATTTTCTAGCGACCTTCCCAGGTCATCCGTGCTCCTTGATTTTTGACAGCGAGAAGCCATATAAAAGAAAAACTAATATTTCGAAACTCAAATTTACATAATCGTAAACAAAAAGTACACGGTAGAGAGGAATAACTCAGAATTTAAATTTTTAAGAAGTATTTTCTATTGACCCGAGAGCTAGTCAGTATCTGGCGCAGTGCATCAGCTTTGTCATACAGTTAGGCAATGCAGCCAGCATCTTGAGGACAATTCCGACTGGTATTGATATGGATCAGTTGAGCTACCTGTAGTTTGTTTGCAACAGTCTTCAGTTAGCTCAATTGTAAAAAATACTAGTTCTAATTTGGTTATTTGTTTGTTATTTTCTTGGTTAGTAAAGTCTTTAATAAATATAATTTCACCAGGATGGTACGGTGAACATGGACAAGATGACGGAAGCTCAGAAGTCTGCATACTTAGACGCTCACGTCGCGGTCCAGCAGCATATGGCGCAAGCCGCAGCCGCCGCGTCTCGCCGTGACCAACAACAGCAAGAACAGCAGCAGCAACAACAACAACAGCAACAACAACAGCAGCAGCAACAGCAACAACAGAGCGTGCAACAAAGCGTATTTGAAAAGGTAACAGTTTAGTTTGGCTTCGGCATAATATTTCATTTTATTACCTGGATACTTTATTGAATTAAAAATCAGTCATACTATACTTATCACATGAGTTAATGTCCAGCATCTATAAAGACACCTTTTTTTGACCTTTTCACTCACTATTTAAAGGCAAGATACTTACGATGTCGTCTCACCATAATCGCAACGGGTGGTTAGTTTCTTTCTTTTTGACTGTTTTTTCAATTCAAATGTTACTGTTTTAGCAACAACAACAGCAACAGCAACAACAACAACAGCAGCAACAACAACAACAGCAACAACAACAACAACAGCAGCAGCAACAGCAGCAACAACAGCAGCAGCAACAGGTCTTTGAAAAGGTAAAGATATAAGGCAATTGCAAATCTTGTCTATCAGTTTATATTTAAACGCGTCTGCTTTGGGATTGAGCTTAAATATTTATAAAGTAGTTAACATTATTGTTGCAGCAACAACAGCAACAACAACAGCAACAGCAGCAACAAGTATTTGAAAAGGTAAAACAACTAGATTTTACTACTGATATAGCCAGTTATCAAGAAAACGTTTTTTACAAATAAAATTTACTCAAATATTTCAATTAACTTTATGTTTCATAGCAACAGCAGCAGCAGCAGCAGCAGCAACAGCAACAACAACAACAACAGCAGCAGCAGCAACAACAGCAACACCAGAATAATAACAACAATGCAAATAGACACCACCAACAAATGCAAGTAAGTGATCTCGTAGCAGCATCAGTGATAAATAATTTTAATGCAAAATACCTACAAAAACCTATCATACTGATTTTAAAACACACATTAACTACATGCATTAATTTCAAGTTACCTGATCACAAACACTGCTGATTGTAGGGTGAGAATGTGGTGTAATTTAAAAATACTCGAAATTTTGACATCACAACAGCATTCTGTGATAATGGCATTTAGAAGTGAAAAACCAAAAACCGAGTTCAAATCACGAGGTCAATTTATGTAAACTATGTAACGTATGTGTTTGTAAACACGAGTACCTTATGTCAATTTCTGTAAATAGTCGAGTATTACATTCATGGCAGCTTCAAATTTTATAAATCATTCTTTCTTTGTAACAGCAACAGAACAGCAACGCACACCAAGGCCATCCATCACCACCGACCGTTAGCTCCACGCAACACCACTACGGTACCATAAACTCGCCCATCAAAGTGCCCCAAGTGAGCTCCAGTACAGGTGGACCCGACAGCACCTTCACCGTGCCTGATGATGTGGGCATGGGCTTTGAAGGAGGCGTTAGGGTGCTGCAGAGTCTTGGGAACTGGTGAGTAGGTTTAGGATGTCCAACAAAATTGATAGTACCGGATAAAGAAAGATTATGATGTCAATATTCAGTTAGATAGATAGATAACACATTTATTTGACAACTGCAGCACATGTTTCAAAGATCACAATAGAAGTTAGTTAACCATCAAATTTTACAGAAGAGGAATATTGTGACAGAGGTTTAGGGTTGCTGGTTCTCCCTTAGATTCCTGATCAGTGATCACTTTGAGTTTAATACACACACAACAAACGACAAATATTTGTACGATCTGCAGACATTTATTCAGGGTGGTCTGGTCGTTTTCAATGAATAATAAAAATATCTATCTATTGAATATATTGTATTATGTATATCAGTCATCTAGTACCCATAACACAAGCTCTGCTTAGCTTGGGGCTAGGTGATGCTGTGTGGTTTGTCCAGTTACTTATTCATGTGACTCAAAATTGAAATTTGATAAAACCCCTTCATAAACACTGTACATAATTACATATGTTCGTTGATTTAACCGTTTTTATTGCCTAGGTCACCCGAAGTTACCAACAATATCCCGCGTCCTAACCTGATTCCGTTCACGGAGCCTTATGCGGAAGGTGGCTCCATGCATCCCGGCACCAGGCTGAAGGCTCTTCAGACGACTACCATTAGAAAACTTCCTGTTATCAAACCTACGAGCTCTACAAATGAAGGTGAAATTTCAATTTAAAATTTTTGATACTAGGTAGTTGTTCAACTTTTTCAACTTTCGCGATTTATCATTATATTAAAAATTATTTTATCGGTTATTTATAATATTGTATGTTTTTGACGACCACTGTGGCGCGGTGGGCGAAGGTGCGCCTGCGACACAGGAGGTTGCGGGTTCGATTCCCGCCTCGGGGCAAATATGTGTACATTCTGCAGATATTTGTTTAGGGGTTCTGGTCGTTTTCTATGTATAATAAAAAATATCTATCTATTTAATTTAATAATATTGTATTACGTATCTAGACGAAATAATCTAAGATTTAAAAAAAAAATCTAAGACAAGGTAGTCTAATTTTAGAAGACCTAGCGATTTGGGATATTTGATGACTTGGATATTCATGTATATTATACATATATTTATTCATAGCCGATTTTCGGTTTTTCCTTAAAGAAGCAAAATCAAAAATCAAAATCAAAGTGCTTTATTTCCTTTAGACCTTACAGGACTCTTGGACACAAGCTGAAACTTATTAGGTATGTAAAACTTTTTAAAATAATACGTTGTCGATTATTTTCAGGGAGTAACAAAGCCTTCGAATGTACAGTGTGCGGTAAGGGGTTGGCGCGCAAAGACAAGCTTACGATACACATGCGAATCCACACTGGTAATTATAAAGATCTCTTAAAGCACTTGATAGGGTTCACAGATGATCGGAATGGGAATTTCACTTTGTCCAAAACAAATTGGTAATGCAGCCACCATTTTGTGCATTAGATAAAAGATCACTTAAAAATACGGTAAGTCGTAGTACTAGCAGTGTCATTCATTAGGTTAAAACAAAAAGAACAAATAATGTACTACCCCTGAAGAAATACCCATTGTACTTGTCTTGTGTATGTCTTTTTTATTATTCTATTTCTGGTGTACAATAAAGAATTTTTTATTTGTTTTTGTAATACCCTAGTTTTATCTTAGGTCTAAATATTTACCTTCACTCCGGCGACGTATGAATTTCCGATACAAACTTATTACCAAAATGATTTGGAATTTTAACATATTATTTTCACCATGATCTGCTATTCTTTGTATTAGAATATATATGTATAATACATGATATCAAGATTCCCTCCACAAGCGTTTTAAAAAACCTTAAGTATCTACATAAATAATAAGAAAACGTGGTTTTGGATTTATTCATTTCAGTAAAGTCTTTTGAAAAAAAAATTGTAGGACACTAGTTAATACAATTTTAATACAAATTAATCAATATTCAAATTATCAATAATTTGGTATTACGTTTGTATGTATTTGGGAAATTCATCCGTGTCGCCGTGTTATATAGGTATAGCTTAGGGCTAATAATGCTGTATGATTAATCCAGCATTATTTATTAAATTTAATTATTTCAGGAGAGAAACCGTACGTGTGTGAAGTTTGCAACAAGGCATTCGCACGGCGTGACAAACTAGTACTGCATATGAACAAACTCAAACATATAACACCATCGAACATAGCACCCCTAGGTAAACGGACCATTTCCATACCTCGTAAGTATAATAAGGTTTTAGTTTTGTAGCCAAAAATTAAAGGAATGGCGAAAATTTTGGAAATAGTTTAGGATTGACGTCTTTTTATGGCAATGTGTCTGATTTGCTACTTCCCTGCACGTGTCCAGTTCATGGGAATTAAAAAGTCTTCGAATGGAAGCTGATGTTTTTGCGCCAATCAGATTTTTACCTCAAATACCCACTCTAAATACTTTAGGAATGGAGTGTTTTCAAGTACTAAACTTTAACTTTGACATGTTTGCTGACCCAAAAAAGTAAGTTGCGTCTAGATCAAATGCTGAAAATATATTTTTATTAAATACTTCATCTCCTATTCACAAAAGTTCAAACTGCTCGTTTTGTTTTTTTTAGATTATATCAAAGAAAATACAACCACTACGTTCTAGATTCTATCAACAATCACTGTTTTTAACAACTAACTTTTTTTTATTTCTTCCTCTTTGATCATCCACCTGATCTTACAGATAAGATAATTGGCATGAACGAGGGAATCCCTGATAGTTAAGATAATGTTATGATTCAACAAAGAAAAAACCTTTTAAATTTTTAGAATAGCTTATTTTGACCATACAACCCTGTACATCTTAACCTTTCCCCAGCTCTAAAACTAGACGATGTGAAGCCCCAACTAGCGAAGCAGGAAGACACAAAGCCATCGCAAGCAGAGATAGCTGCTGTGCAGCATCACCAGCAGCCTATCCAGGTCTGCCAGGTGCCTGGCCATTTCACGGTAAATACCAACGCATGGGTCATAGAGCATGGTTGTTTAATGTCTTATCTTCTGGTTTATGTCTGTAGCACAGGTTGCATCAATAGAACAGTTTTTTCTAACATTATTGTTACATTTTTCATTTAAAAAAAATTTGGCTACAGCCTTTATAGCCTTGAGTTACGTTTGTCTAGTGTTAAATAAACGTCTTTACTGGTCAGGCATTTTCTTTACCGTATCCGCTTATAATGGTTGGTGTTTGCGTCAGCAAAAATTGCTTACCTACAAGGTATCTTTTTTCATAAATTTTTTTTTCAATACGGCACTTAGACTTTATTCTACAATGCAATGACCTGATTTAAACTTTTGCAAAAAATAATTAACACGAGAAATGTTTTCGTCTTTTTGTTAGGATTAGTTAAATACGTTAAGCTTGTATCAAGAACCAAATGTCTCAAAAATATAAATAATATGATAACAAAAAAATCATAGACAAAATATATTACTTTGAATAAATAAACATAAGCTAACCTGTGCTAAGACTTTTTCATTCAATGGAAAAATTATACTTACCACTTTTATAGAGTTTTCTTTATAGATTTCCATTTTATTTCTTTGTCTCCTGAGCAATGCGTTGTAAGAGACAGAAATATTTACGCAATTTTTCCTATGTGTTTTTAACATTTTCATTCCAATCAATCATTTTTTTTTCAATTTGCTGTTTTTGTAGAAGTAGATGTTTCTGTTTCTGAATTTAGATTAAGATTTATTTTAATTCTTCGTAAACTTAATTTATAATATTCGTATATATAAAAACATAATTTTTTTTATCAGTAGCAAGCAACAAGCAAATGTTTTGTTGTTAAATTTAGCCCAAAGCTTCGATAAAAAACACTCTAAACGACCACCCTTCTGACCATAAATACTTGTCATGCTTCATAAGCATATCTTTAGGGATTTAGAACTTCCGGTGAGAAGTATCTTACCGTCAATTTAATTCACATTAGACATTTCATTCACATTGACGACCTCTGTGGCGCGGTGGACGAAGGTCCTCCGACGCAGGAGGTTGCGGGTTCGATTCCCGCTTCGGAAAAAATACTTGTACGATCTGCAGATTCTTCAGGGTTTTTTGGTCATTTTCTATGTATAATAAACAATTATCTTTTTAATGTATTATATTATGTATATCAGTCATCTAGTACCCCTAACTACTGCCGTACTGCTTAGCTTGGGGTTAGGATTCTGTGTGGATTGTCCAGCAATATTTATTAGGTATTGGAAGGGTATTAGGAACAACACTATCCACGTTTCCAGAACTCGAACCTAGTCCACACGAGCGCGGCCGGCGCGGTCGCGGCCGCCACGGCAGGCATGGTCGTGTCTTGGTCGTGTGAGCTGTGCGGCCGACTGTTTGCGACGCGCGACGAGTGGAGCGCCCACGCTAAGTCGCACCTACCAGACAACAAGCTGCTGCAAGACAAAATGCAACAGACCCAGCAGCATCAGGTTACACAGGTTAGTAAGGTACTAAAGCCAGGTACGTCACATAACATACCTTGTCCAGCCACGGCTCGGTCAGTCGGTCCAACAGCTAGCCAAATTGCTGGCTGGCTGTTAGACCGACGCGTTCATTGAATACTGACAAAATTTGAGTTTCAAAAACTATTTCCTGTCTTGCGGAACGTAGATCTGCTACTAAGTATAGGCCTTCTACGAAAGTAGATGTAAAGTGAATGTAGGTTTGTTACCAAACTAACTAAACGTAGACTTTTATGAATCTTGTGATGTAGACCTACGCTACGACATAATCTAGTCTCGTAGCAGAACTACGTTTCGTAGATCTGCTACGAAACGTAGAACTATGAAATTAGCTACGCCGTAAGTCCTCTACACTTATCTATGCGAAGTTTATAATGTTTTTTCTCTGTTCCAGCAACAAGAAAAAGTCCACCTATCAAACCAAGAGAAGCTGCAACTCCTTCACCACCACAATCAAAACCAGCAAATCCTGAACGGGCACATAGCCACCACCGTCTCCTCCGCTACCGTAGTCAACGAGGCCGGTGGAGGCTACTTCACTCACAACACACATAACCACTACACACAAGAACGGCAGCAACAACACGCACACCACCTCTGTCTCATGTGCAGGCAGGAATTCACCAGCAAAGCAGAGTTCATGTTTCACGTCAGAGGACATTTCGAAGGTAAAGTGAATGATATCACCACGGCTGATGTGCTGGCGAGATCGCTAGTGGATAATTCGGGGTTGTGTACCTGAGCCGAGGTGAAGCCCGATGCGTTTCAGGCGGATGAGGGCTTTTTTCAAGACGAGAATATGATGAAATTCTAAATTAAGGTGTAAATTGTATAGTAAACCAGACATTAGGTTGTGCAAATGGGAAGATGCTGAATAAAATGACCAGCTCGCGATGAATTGAAGTAACTGTGACGCATGCAATTTGACCATTTTGCTAGACTATTTAATTTGTAAATTAATTGTGTTGTGAACGCGTTGATGTGTGGTAAAAAAGTCTGATAAATTGATTATATCTCTCAGTTCCATCTAAAATTCTTTTGTAAAATTATTATCAATATACATCGAACTTAGACCAGGTCAGAGGATTATGATAGTGGGTTTAAATGTCAGATAGCCAGGTATTTATCCTAATACAATGTGATATCATATAGTACCTACTTATCTATAGTTGCATTGGATTATTAAAATTGAGTAAAAGATAAAGAGCACGGTATTGAACATCCTCAATTTGATTTTAATGTCATTTGATTGGTAGCCGAAACCACAAAGGACCTGTGTATTGTCATTTATAATCTAAGTTTACACATCGAAAGTGTCCCTTTGAAGAAGTATTCACGAAAAAATGCTCAACCTAAGGGAGCTAGAGCACTTTGATCATCATGATTTGATGATAAAATAACCATGACATTTTTATCACAGAAAAAGCAAAAAATATCTACTTTTTCAATCGTAAAAAAAAAATTATATTACCTGTCAAAATTTATATAAAGTGCATTTACGAGGGAAGGTTAAGCCAGGCCAAAAATATAGTTAAATAACTGAGACCAAAAATTACAATATAATTTTATATTGTACCAAACGTTTTCAAGCGTTTAGTTTTAGGCTTACACATTACACTTTTGTCCAAGCTTGACCTTACTCAGGGTCTCGATTATAAATAAAAAAAGCTATATTATGTAGAAGCAATTATGTAGATATTCGATTTCTACCTTAAATGTATGTGTATATTATTTAGAATCTAAGATATCTTAGGAAATTAGAATGTAAATATTATCTTGCTGTAATAAATAAGTAGGAATCTAATGCAAGTTTCCAAGAATCCAATATTTCTCGCTTTACTTATTTTAGAGTAAGAAAATACTTGGGGCTTTATTCATAGACCATAACTGAAGCCTGGAGTAGCCAAAATATCTTGCTATATGTCTGTACCACATTTGTTCAGCATAGCACAGTGATTGTTGTGTATGGTAGAGAAAATTAACATCCAATTGCAAATAAAATACCGTCAAAGGACGATAACCATTACTATCCGAATTTGAAGCCCGTAAATGAATGAAATTATTGGTTTTGACAGTAATAGAAGGATGAGCCATTGCCAATATCTACAAAGACTACAGAATACAGTAGATAACTTAATCATGATTTTTTAATTATTGAACTCTCTTTCCTTACACAGCCCAAATATTAAAGGTTTCAAAAAAATATTTTAATTTTAACATAAAACATATATATTAAATATTAAAACATTTAACTCACTTTTGAAAGTTTTCCTAAAAATGTTATTCTCAGTCCAATATCTCGTTTTCGATTTTGCCTAAATGTTGTTTAGGACAATATCGAAAACGAAACGCAGAATGCATCTTCATCAAACGCATCTTTATTCACTTCATGTTCATTTACATTGACTATCTTGCGAAAAATTGTGTAATTCATAACCCATCCATTCAATAAAAATGTTTATTGCCCAGTTCCCTTCCAATGATCCATTCTCCGCATATCTTTGACCATTTACAAAAGTTTAGTTTGATGGTGTTAGGCGAAAAACTAATTTCTAAATTTCAGATATGAATAAGGCCCCGGTGTTAATACATATATATGAAATTTTATGCATAAGTGCATCTAGTCATAAGCTGGCATCAGAAAATGATTTTATAAAATTATTTATAAAAAAAATAACAGAAACCTAGTCATTTTATTTATTGTAAAATACGTCACCCTCCGTATTTATTTGATGAAAAATGTGCATAGGTCAAAACTAGATTTTGCACAAAGATTATGTTCACCTACAATTTTACATAGGATTTTCTGAAATATAAAAGAGAAATGTACAAGCATATAGCCCATCAGTTTATTGTCGACTATTATAATAAAGCTTATAAAATAAACTGTACAAGTAAATATTAAAATTATTGCAAATAAGAAGCCAAAGGCGAAATTCCGTTTTTGTAAGTATTTCAAGGAATGAGATTCCGAATTAGATCATACATTTTGTTTTGAAAAGGTAAACTTTTTGGAACTATTCAAAAAGCAAAGCTTGGACATTTTATAAATTATATTTTTTTACTACAAAATCTTTTATCTTCCTTTAAATAGATAATTTGGTGTGACTAGTTAGGAAGGAGAAGGAATGATCTTTTGTACTTGTTTTTCAATGTACAACGTGTCGATGTCGAACAAGTCCCTGCATAACTCTTAACGGTAAACGTTTATTCAAGCTTACCAATCAAAAAAGCTTTAACTTTAGTTTTGTTACTAAAATTAGTTTATTGAGGCATTTTTAGTTCACGCAGTGAAAACACACTATTGTCTAAGTTGTCGTATAATTTTTTCACTCTATGCGTTTGACTCTCGATGGTACCTTGTGCATTGAAAACAGGTTCAAAATTTGTTAGTTGTAAGTTGTAAAAGATCTATATTCGATGGGTTCAAAGCAAGTTCAAAGTAAGAATTCCTAGTTGCTGGTAACTAATGTACTGACAACAGAAATAAAGCCTTACCACACCTCTAGCCCTAAAATTTAAATATTAAACATATCTTTGCAAGGTTATTACAGAAATCTGCTCACGTGCACCTTGCTATTGTAATACAAAGCAAAAATACTTTATTGTACACCACGATACACATTCAATGTTAACTTTTGTACCTTAATTTTGTAAATCAGACAATGCACACTTAACAGTATTGTGCATATATTGAATACATTATATACATAAACTCTTTTGTACCTAAACATGTATTTCACGCAATTGACATTGAAAAGAGACAGTACGTATATATTCATCTCATACCTACCCATAATACAAGATCTGCTAGCAATAAAATAAGCAATGGTGGATGGCTCAGAATGTTTATTACTACTGAAATACACAATATGCGACTTTATCGCTTAGAAAAGATATTTACAGGCAAACTATGGATGCTTTACCTAATACCCATAGAATGTAGATTTTTCACAGAATGTGTTTGTCTATGACAAATCAGAGCACGATGGAAGTTACAAATTCGAGTAGGCATAGGAATGTACATACGTTGGCATCAAATGGTCAGACATAGGTGGGGACTTTTTTGCAATATAAATATTTTACTTTACATATTTTTAACATTGTGTTATAATTAGAATCGATTTGTATATTACGAGTATATTATATATATTGGGAAACGGAACTTGTGTGATGTAAAGAATTATTATTGTGTAAACATTTCAATCTATAACGACTAATATTCGAGAATTGGTTTTTTGGAAGGATTCTGTGCAGCAAGTGATACTTCAGTGTATGAGGTCTTTGGCTGAGGCAAAGACTGATTTAAGAAAAAGAAGTAAAATGGTATAATTGAAATACCATGCTAACCAAACCTTTCATAGAATTGGTAGATAAGATAACTAAATGTTAATGTTTAGTAAACTCGGCTTTCGAACGATCTCAAATCTAGTCTATAGGTCTAAGGTAAAGTTAATTATGCTGCTAGATATTTTATACAGTAAAGATAAGGCTTGTTATAAGAAATAATAAGGAAAAGACAGAACTTGAACATTCCTTAAGTATTTTTTATATCAAATCTGCGAACCGGTTGCTGAGTCATCTTGCTAGAGTCTAAACCAATTATATTTGTAAAATATTATATGTGAAGCTCTTAAAATGTTAGGTAGTTTTGTTAGGATAATTTTTGGCAGCCATTTAAATAACCTTCCTCGTAAACTCATAAAATCGAAAAATTTGTACGATTTATAAATAAATGTATCATAAAATGTTATTAGGATAATACTTTAAAAACAAGTTATGAGCAATAAATACTGGTTCGCATATCGTAATATAAATATTTGTAAAATTGTAAATTAAAAGGTTTGAGTATTAAAAGATGAAAGTCAAATTGTATTATTTGATTTATTCTTGAACGCAATTTTTTATGTTTAATAAGAATTTAATTAAACCCTTAATAATTTACACATACGACCTACTCTACTTTGTGGGTGAAGATCTGCCTGCAATGCAGGAGGTTGCGGGTTCGATTCCCGCCTTGAATAAATATTTGTACGATCTGCAGATATTTATTCTGAGATATTCATTCTTGTCGTTTTCTATGTAAAATAAAAAAGTATCTATGTATGTAATATAATATATTGTATAAAGTGTGTCAGTCATCTAGTACCCATAACACAAGCTCTGCTGAACTTGGGGCATCATTATTTATTTATTTATTATTATAGTAAAAAATTCGTAATATCAAGCTCTGCTTAACTTTAGGCTATATTATGCTGTGCGGATTGTCCAGCATCATTAATTTATTATATTAACTTAATCCGAAGATTCCAGGGATTCACAAATTTTTGTCCGGGAATCGAACCCGAAACCTCACACCCGAAGCGTCGCAGGCGTACTTTCGTCCAAAGGCCGTCTGTTAAATTTGCTATCCCCTACCATAGCCAAGTCACCTTACCTATTTAAAGAAGTGCCTATATATCTATTAAGCCAGTGAAATCCATATGTGCGTGTGGATTGAGAGCTCACTTTTGAATCTTTGGCAAATCGAATTGAAAAAAATCACAGATTTAGTAATGAATTTGTAAGAAATGATGCATAGGTCCAACAATTTGTTAAACTTATATCAAAGCCGGTATAACCCTTAGACTGGAGCTCTCAGTCCACACGCTTGAATAATAGGCATACCTCATATCTCAAGAATTACTACGTCTATGTTTTTGATTTATATTAAAGCATTTAGTTATAAATTATCAAAGGTCATTCGGAAGTTTTCAACTCACTAGAAAACGCTGTTACAGAGTTATTGAGGTTCAACTAGAGCTCTCAGAAACGAAAAAACAAATTGTCATAACTTAAATTTTAATACATATAAAATTATTTGACTATCATAACTTATACTTTCGCACCTGTGTAAATTAGTTAAAACGAAATAATGACTTATAATTGAACAGTTTAGAAGTTATACAAGATCATAATTTTCAATCTGAGAGCTCTATGTTTTCGACTATATTGGTTAAATTAAACCTCCAAGGATGAATCAAGTTAGGTCAATATATTTACCTCATTTGTACAAAATATTGATGTAGCATCCTTTGTTCTACATGCTATACTTTAGGAGAAAACACTAATTAAATATTTGTATGTAAGAAAACGACTTAGGGTGTATATGATTTTTTTTTTCTTAGGACTGAGGACTGACCAAAGTGATTTATCTCCTCTACTCGTATATTTTTTTACAACAAATCCGCAAAATGAGGCATTCGGTTGCATCAAATTCGGATATCTTTGATTTTTCTTTCAGGGTACATTAGATTTTAACTCTTTTAGAGACCCGCAGATTTTGTGACCAACTGATATGAAAGAGCCTTTTATTTCTAATCCATACAAACTTTATACCTACTAATAGATATCCTTTCTAATGCCAGACTTTGATTTAGCTATGACGTATGTTGCCAACGCTTAAATAGCCGCCAGACTTTTACTACGTCGGGCGTTTAAAACTGAAATTAGGGCTGTTTTATGTTAGAAATGATACTTTAACCTGTATATTTTCGTTATCTATGATATATTATTTAGGTATCCGTTTGTGTAATTTTTGCAATATAATAATTAAACTTAGGTACCTATTTTAGTTCTGAAGGTACAAAGAAAAACTATTTTTTTTTATTATACCTAGTTCTTTATTTTACATCAAAATTTATTTAATTTGTTTTCTATTACATCAGGATTAACCTAGTTTTATGTTAAAAATTAGTGGGTTTTGATACAGAAATCTGACATTACATTGATTCAAAGTCAAGTGTCACAAACACCAAGTAAAGACTGATGTTTATGAGGTTTGAATCAGTTCGAGGAGTGCTTGACGTCAGATATGTAGCATGATATCGCTAGCTTATTCTTTCCTACGTCATTGGTTCAATGATGAAAAGAGAGCGAATCAACAAGGAATTAATTGTTAGCGGTAAACACAGCCGCTAAATTTCTACACGCCACGGGTGCGTGGCAATCATAGTCGTTTTTTCACCCGTGGCGGGAAGCCTGGCAGCTAAAAGCAGGGCCGTAGCCAGAAATACTTTTCGGGGTGGTAATATTGTAGATTGGTGCGGTATGCCAGCAACAAAAAAAAATGAGAGAAACACAAAAAATAAATAACTTAGAGCGTGACACTTTCGGGTGACAAAAAATTTAGCAGTAGTAGTTAAGGGGTAAGTTATTAACATTTTACTTACTATTTATTAGTATGAAAACATAAATAACAGCAAGTGGAACGACATATTGTAGTTTTTGCGGCCATTGGAAATGGTTGAGAAATGACTAAATGTCGTCGAGTAGAGAGAGCCACATTTTTTTGAAATTGGTGTGTTCTTATTTTTCCTTTCTGGTCTATGCTGCATTGACGATTTAGTTTTTTTGAAGATTAACAAAACAATGCAAGAATGGCGAGCGAAGCGAGCCGTAAATTTTTTGACATATTTTCGGGAAGGTGGTAGAAATGACCAAAAGGCTACAGCCTCAGCATTTTTTTTTTGCGACTTTTCGGTGGTTCTGTAAAATGGAATCAAGAGTGACAAAAGATTATGATTAGCAAACCCCGCAAAATTTTAGAGGCTTGGCGGTGGTAATTTTGCAGTTTGGTGAAGTAAGCAAGGTAAAAAAATTTTACGGATGGTCAAGTGTAGTAGCAGTGCAAGAGTCTTGTAATGTCTAAAGGAAATAAAACACTTTGATTTTGATTTAACAAGATTTGAAGAAACAAGATAATATTTACCCAAACTTAATTTTACGCTTTTTAATTATTACTTTGTAAATAAAATTTTTACCCTATAGAGTAACATACCGACATTTGCATGTCAGAACAGCTGGAGAGTAAGGCGCGGCGGCGGCGGCGCGGCGGCGCGGCGACAACGGGGCGGTGCCGCATTGCGTGGCGTAGTCATTGTTTATATTATGCCATGGTATTTTGTTACCTAGTATTTTAATTATTGAACTAATTACCTATCTGCGTGACATTCATTCGATATTAGAATGTGTTGTAGAAAAATATACGAGTAGAGAAGATGAATCACGCCATAGGTCAGTCCTAAGAAAAAAAAAATCATATACACCCTAAGTCGTTTTCTTACATACAAATATTTAATTAGTGTTTTCTCCTAAAGTATAGCATGTAGAACAAAGGATGCTACATCAATATTTTGTACAAATGAGGTAAATATATTGACCTAACTTGATTCATCCTTGGAGGTTTAATTTAACCAATATAGTCGAAAACATAGAGCTCTCAGATTGAAAATTATGATCTTGTATAACTTCTAAATTGTTCAATTATAAGTCATTATTTCGTTTTAACTAATTTACACAGGTGCGAAAGTATAAGTTATGATAGTCAAATAATTTTTAAATGTATTAAAATTTAAGTTATGACAATTTGTTTTTTCGTTTCTGAGAGCTCTAGTTGAACCTCAATAACTATGTAACAGCGTTTTCTAGAGAGTTGAAAACTTCCGAATGACCTTTGATAATTTATAACTAAATGCTTTAATATAAATCAAAAACATAGACGTAGTAATTCCTGAGATATGAGGTATGCCTATTATTCAAGCGTGTGGACTGAGAGCTCCAGTCTAAGGGTTATACCGGCTTTGATATAAGTTTAACAAATTGTTGGACCTATGCATCGTTTCTTACAAATTCATTACTAAATCTGTGATTTTTTTCAATTCGATTTGCCAAAGATTCAAAAGTGAGCTCTCAATCCACACGCACATAAATCCATAGGTATGCAAGGCAGTCCGTATTTTTTTATACTTTATTTGATCTACCTATTAGATCTCAGTACAACCTTACTGATATGGAAATAACCAAAAACTCTCTTTGGAAATAACTTCTATTTAACGTAACAAGAGTTTTAATTTTTATATTTTATAGGATCTTTAAGATCTTTTGTTTTTATACATCTTGCCATAGCGTAGAGGAAGCTAAATGTAGATTTGAAGCTACATTTTAAAGGCCTTTCTCCAATCCTTTCTCCTATCGTTTTCACTCGTACTCTTGTCATCTTGAACTCGTCCAAATACAAATCGCATTTCGACAACGCTAGCTTTCTTATGTCTCGCCAGGTCTAGCCTCACTGATGAATAAGTTGTTAATGTTAAAAAAGGTCAGCAAATTTATAGGCGGGTTAACAGCGCAGTGCGAGCTGAACTGCATTCTATTATAAGGTGGCAGAGTAACTTTTTAATTGGAGGATTCCGCGGAGTGCGCATTCTGTACCCTTATAAGTTAATGTATGAGAAAACTCACTATTCTAACTCCATATTTATAAAATCTCGGTCTACGGCTGGGGGGTCAGAATCTAGGCTTTACTCTACAGGGCGTCCCACAGCTATGCCACATGGAGGGAAAGTTCCTTAAATATTGTAGATACATTTTACTGAAAGAAGACATTATTTTAATTCTAAAATAATTTGAACTGTATTCATCATCATCATCATCATCACCAGCCTATAATAGTCCACTGCTGGACATAGGCCTCCCCTAATGAGCGCCATAGATGGCATCATCATTTGGGGGTTATTGCCCATAATCCCCACGCTGGGCATGCGGGTTGGGGATCGCAGTTCGGTGTAGTTGTTCTGCAGAAGGCGCTGCTGCCCGCCCCCCGGTGTGTTTCCCTTAGTCGCCTCTTACGACACCCACGGGAAGAGTTGGGGTGGTGGAATTCTATGCCGGCACCACACGGCCTGTATTCACTGATTTTTAAATAGTTACATGCACATACACGGAACTGTATTCACTGATTTTTAAATAGTTACATGCTTGAACCGGGAATCGAAACCGCTACATGAGAAAAATAATTACCCTGTAGCTCTAACATACCGATCGAAAGGCTTCATCGAATACATTTTTAGAAATTTTTGTGTATACTCGGTCTGCGTACCGAGCCTATTGCATTCTTTTATTTCTTCTTCTTTTTTCATAACTCGCTGTTCCTGTACCTGTACTTCTTCTGTACTTCCACAAGTCTACCAGTGTTAATGTCAAAAGAGACAAAATCTCGGACTATAGAGTCTGAGGACAAAACACTTAGACAAAACAGAATGAATTTACATAAAAAAAGTTTATTATACCTACTTACGTCGTTTATTTGACATGTTGATAAATGTCAACCAGGCGTAAATAAGTTTGACAAGCAGTTTGAAAGGCTGCGATGAGTATTATTAGGTATTTTTTATGTTTTTTATTGTATTCTCTTTGAGTAAAATTTTGAGTATTATCTTTGGCTACGATGGCTTTTTTGATTTTCTGGTAGATCTTAAAAATGTACTAAAATTTTAAATCAATGGTAGATTTTTAAATTTTATGTAATTATCCTTAAAATTATGCGTTAAATACAATCTTATCCCTACATCGTGTGCTTCTGGATTAGGTAAGTCGTAAAGTCATATCCTTACACAGTGTGCGTTCGCCCAGCAAAAAGTATCGTCTTTTCAAGAATCGAATGATGCAGATAATTTGTGCCCTATGTCGTGTAAATGTGCCCAAAATTTTAAATTTGTGCCCCCAAGGGCTGCAGAGTTATTTAGGAAAATCTGATTTTGCTGCACGAACGTTCGCCCAGCAAAACTTTTTTTAAAAAAAGGGTATAGCTGTATTTTAAATATGCAAAAAGATAGCTTAAATACTAGTCTAAATGTGCCGTTAAAGCAAAATTTGTGCCTCTAAAGGTTTTAGAGATATTTAGTTTTTTGCTGGGCGAACGTTTCGCCGAACGGGCGCCTTTCTTGCTTTTCGTATAACGTGCGAAATGCGTGGTTTCGACGGACTAGGTAGACACTAGAACTCTTCTACCTATATCTCTATATCTTACGGTATGTGGAGTTCGCACAACGTGTATTTTTTTGGACTCTACCAATCGTCATCTCCTATACGTATATCTACCTTATCTGGAGGAAATTAAAACTAACAAAATGTTGAAAATTATCTAAAATTATACTGGAAAGATATACAAGCAGTAGTTATATGGTTGCTACTGGCCACCAACCAGACCCACCGGTGGCTAGTTACAGTGATTTAATTCACGTTTTCATATATTTCGCATACGTGTAGCGAGTGGCGGCCACTCGCTTACAGCAAGTTCGCCACTGTCGCGGTACTCCACCCCCACGAAGTTGAAGCGTTAGGCGTCCTACGCACTCGTTACTATGTATCGCAACGGCATATCAATGGCGACATATACATTGAAATGCTATTTCGTCCGGCGGCTTCGCGGCTTCCGAACACATTTGTGCAGTGGGAGAAGCGGCGACAGCCCTCCGTGTTCGGAGCAATGTCGCTGGTCATAACATAAGTGGCTTTTGTGGATGACCCGTTTGGCATTAGTCATTACAACACCAATTTGTTATTAAAATTTATTTAGTATTTTTTATTTGCTTACTTAATTACACTCTTTCAGATTTATTTATTTATTTTTCGGTTATAATGGAAACTCCTAGTCTTCGTTTGAAATTCACGCCTTTACTGACTAATGCAGTTTTAGATACAGCAAAATGCTGCCTTGAAATAGTACCAGAAGTAACGTGTGTTCAGAATCTAGACAAAATATCATGGAAACAAGATAATGAGTTGGTAGAATATACCATCCCCATGACTTATAAAATAATAATTAAAAAACGAGAGACACCGATGAAAACTGCAGGTAATAGCGAAGTTCAACCTGAGAAGATCTACTACTCTTGCGTTGATTTGAGGCCGACATCGTCGTCTATGAGTTTTGTTTTTGCTTCATGTCACTGCGGCGTTGCAAAAATCTTAAGCGATACTATCTTGCACGGTATATCATCTAAAGTCTCCTTCTGCAAATCTTTGAACAACATTAAAAAAGGAAACTGCACCGAAACAATACAAAATGAATGTCCTGCAGAATCTATTGATAATAAAGAAAATATCGTGAATAATAGCGATAAGTTTCCCGAAGAACCAGTACATGAAATACTGTCAGTTAATGTGCGTGACAAGAGAGATAATGGTAATCTAATCTTATCTCATTAAATTTAAACAAAAACGCCGAAGTCATACCCACTTAATTGCTATTCAAATAATGTATAAGTAGGTAACCTACATATTTTACACGTCCAATGTCACCATTTCGCCCTGAGAGTTCACGAAATTTTTTATTCCAGAGCCGCCGAAATTTCACTGTTTTTCCTAAACAATAAATAAAATTAATAAATAATGCCCGACAATCCACACAGCATCATCTAGCCCCAAGCTAAGCAGAGCTTGTGGTAAGGGTATTAAATGACTGATATACTTTATACAAAAACTATGGGTACTAGATGACTGATATACATAATATAATATAATTACATAATATAGATATTTTTATCATACATAGAAAACGACCAGAACGCCCTGAACTGCAGATCGTAAAACTATTTGTCCCGAGGCGGGAATCGAACCCGCAACCTCCTGTAATAATTAATAAAAACTTTGGTAGGTACTCGCAGATAAAGTTATTTTTATATTTGAAGGAAAAATAAATCATCTTGGATGCCAACTCGCTAGGCAAGTTCATATACATCTGGTATTCACAACCTTTTATTTAATAAATGTTATACGAAGTCAATAAAGCAGGGTTTGATTGAAAAAGTTATTGTTATGGTAAATTTTGGGACAATGGAAATCAGTGTTAAATTTTCAGAATGAAAATGCTATTCGGAAGCATTATAAATATAAAATAAAACACAATACACAGCCTATAACAGATTTGTTAACATCTTTAATTAGGTCAACATCTTAACTTTTATATTATTTATCACATTTTCGCCATGCTTTTAAGTTAAAACACACTGAACAGTCGTCAAACACTTTTTTATTGCGATATGAATGAAGAAACTGTAACGCTTACAAAAAAAACTTAACATACTTACTACCAGTGAACTCTTGTGGCGAGTCTATTTAATTTTAATTGTAGTGCCAGTGACTCACCTTCGAATCCACCGTGAAATGTACTCGGCCAAGACATAATGAAAATCTTGGTGGTATTGAACATGTACATGCATTAACAACATACTAATAGGTGGTATACACCAGTACTTATACTTAGGCGTGTTAAAGCTAGCCAAACTGACAAAAATGACAAATCTTATAAACAGACAGGTTAGGGACTGAAATAAAGATGATGATGAAGGTAATTTCATTTACATATTGTCTTGTTTAATTTCGATCAAGAGAGCGATTGTTTCGCCAAAAATAAAATAATTAATAATTACAAAATAAAACATAATTACCTACATCGAACTTAGTTCAGTTCATGTATCATGAATCATGAATGAATGAGAAATTGTATAATTTACCTACGCTATAGTCTATTTATTTATTTATATTTTGTTTTTTTTTATTCTAGCTATTAAAGATAACAATTCCACTCTGGAAGATGAAATCGTTAATTCTTTCTTAGACAAGATAACGAGCACAGACGATGCCAACAAGAAAACTCATTCTGTAGAAACAATAACTGATATTTCTGCTAGAGGCGACGAACCCAAAAAACTTAGTCTGACACCAATTTGTTCAATTGACACCAATATTCTTCGGTTCCCTAATATTTCACTTAAACCATTAACATATGTCGTCAATCATGTATTTGAATATGTGCCAAAAGATATCACCAGACTTCCAACGCGGAATAAAAAACAGTTTAATCTGAGACCTATGCATGAATGGGACGATCGGGCCAGTAACAAAACGTTTGCAAATATTTGCACAGCTCGCAAAAGAAAGTTACCGGAAGAACGAGTAGCGGACTTTCTTAAAAAAATGGAAACAGAAATAATGCCGTTGAAATTGTTACTGAATGAAATTATTCATAAGTGTTCTACTCTAAACCTGCCCAAATTTAATAAAACTAAACATGGGAACTTAATGGTATATGCAACAGTTTCCAACCCAAGGAACAAAGCAAATGAGAAAAAAAGCATATCTAAAGACCAGACTGATTCAAACCGTGTTGTTTATTCTATCGTGTTTGACGGATAAAACTTTCCATGTATTCAAATTTGTTGGTTTTCTCAATTAAATTATTTATTTTTACTATTATATTTCTCGTTTTTATTATGTTTCACAATTGAGTATTGATTATTGCTATCTATTGTGTATTTGTATTTTAGGCTCTAAAATGCTGGTTTGTAGACATTTTCGTCGATGTTTGTAAAGAAATCTTAGTTTCAGATAGAACTACATGGTAGAATTTCAGGGTTATGGATAATGTCACTGCTTTGGATAAACTGGTTCGAAGCCTATCGTTTGAAGTGCAAGCTGTCCCTCAAGATAATATTATCCAAGTGACGCCCACATCAAAATCAGCACCGTTGAATGTGAAAATAAGGGTGAGGAAGAAAGAGGAGGCTGGACTTCATCATGGCGTCATCAAATTACCTCCCAATACAAGTCAACCACACAGCTCCCCTGAGGTAATCCGACTGATAAGCAGCGATCAAACCATAATGTCATTTAATATGATTATGGAAGCTGACTTTGGAAAACCCAAAAAGAAAACACGTAAAAATGTTCTAGGCATTTTCAGACCAGGTAAATGCAACTTTGTATTATGTTATATTATTTTGTTGTTGTAAAGAATGTTTCATTTGCAATTAATTAATGTTTATAGCATGCTTGGGTGGCCAAAGCGAGGAAAATTATCACAAAACAGAAATTAATGAAGAAACTACCACTCAATCGGATGGAACTTTGAAAAAAATGCCTCTTAAAAAGAAAAAAGATGACAGAACTAGAGATTTTTTTGGAAAGTGTAGACCAGGTCAGAACGGTAATGTTTGAAAAAAAATATAATTGTTGCTTGACTTAAGTATTGACAAAATTATATGTTTTGTAGGTGGCTGCTTAGATCCACCGTTTGGTGAGGATAGAGAACCATACTCCCCTGCCAATGAAGAAGAACATGCAATTGATGACAAAATTGTGGTGAACGCTCCCAGCCAATCTGTTGAAAATAAACCAAGATCTAGTTCCATTTTCAGCCACAAAATTTTAAATTGGAAAAGAAAAAAAAGCAACGTTGATGCTTTGCATAAAAATAACGGAGTGAAAAGAGAAAATACTCTCGCTAAAACTGAATCTGTTATAGATTTATATCAATCAGGCTCCTTACGTACATCTGCAACATATGCGAACTCTGTTATGACTTACCCTCACACGGTATATTCTAGTGAACTTCGAATACAAGAAAACAAACTTCGTGATAGTGATATCTGTATTGATCCATCCAAAAACTCATTTTACGAGCATTCGGGCCCGTTTTTCGTACCAGGTATCGTTCCAGGTGCCCCAAAAAAAATACGTACTGGAGAAGAAAATGACGCAGAAAAAAATCTAGGTACTGACAGAATACCCACCGAGGATCCTCAACTGAATCAAGTTTTGGGAACTATAGTTACCGAAAAACAACCACGACCAAAAGTATTAGCTACAGATATTAAAGTACCATCTACAAATTTTCATACAGATATCTCCCGTAACACTGATTCAATTAACACTTCAAAAATAGTTTTAGAAAATCGATCGATTATTCCCGAGATTATTCCATTGCGAAAACTCGTAGCAATTGAAACACCATTTACTTCGACCGATAAAGCCAAAGAAGGGACTACAGATACAGAAGTATTGGTCACTTCCTCAGATATAACCTCAGACCCTGGCATTGAAAAAAGTTATCACATTGCTGAAAAAAAAGTTGAAGACAGTAAAATTGAAGCATTATTGCCTTTGGATGAACAACTAAATACCAATGACAGTACGCAAGCTCCGTATCAATATGATACTTTACAAAAAAATGTCACGAGACCGACAAAAACAAAATATTTCGAAAATGATCAGGATTCCACAGCGTCAGTGAAAATACTAAAAGAAACTGATGGTCATATTATACTTCAAAACTTAGATGGACCTGAGAAACAAAGTACTAAGATATCAACCCACGAAGATTTTAATAAACAAATTATATTAACCCCTATCAATATCTCTGAATTTGGTATTGATAACAACACTGACAATAAAAAAGTTGTCGAACCAGAGACAAATAAGGAACTTGAAGAATTATTGGCACTTGATAATGATACAAGTAAAAACGACGTCAGTTCAATGCCTGATACACTGACAAATGTGTTTGGTTTCAAATTGTTTAGCGAAGATGCAGAAAAATCATCTCAAGTAAATGAAGACAAAAAACCAGATGAGAAAAATATAGATATTCTTGGTTCAGGCAGTGAATTGACTGCATTTGATCTAACAGATACCGACAAATATAATAAAATAACTGAAAATGATGATCGTGGTATACCTACACCAATTATAAGAGATACCCCTTTGGAGCTTGAAGTGGATGATTTTCAGCAAATATGGAAAAATGACGAAGATTCATTAGAATCAGTACCATTGCATATAAACAAAAACATGCATGAAGAAAATATTGGCTTACTAGACAAGGTTAATGAAACCGCTGATGAAATTTCTAACATATTCGATCCTAAATATAATATCAACGATCCAAATGCTAGAAATGATATAATATTGGACAATTATGATAAAAATATTAGTTATTCTAGAATAGAAAATAAAGAGAACATTGACCAATATGGTTCAAATAGGAATGAAGATGATTCGTATCCCGAAAAAGAAATGGATATTTTAGACATAATGCAATCCGAAGGAGGTAATATTGACAGTACCTCTAAGTCTGTTAACAATTTATTAGGAGATCCCCTAGAAATGATCAATGTACAACAATATGATGCTATGACGACTGTAGGCGAGGATGCGATCGAAGTACCCGTTCACGAAAAAGATTCTGACAAGCTTGTACAAAAGTACGATGACAACTTAGAGTGCACCTCTAATGTCCAACAAATATTTGGTGATGGAACGCCAGCGGATCAAGTGACGGACCCTATTAAAACTGAGGAAATACGTATAAAATTCATTGATGTTATTGATTTTGAGAAAAACAACGAGGACACGGAGGTTTCAGCTACAGATTCAGATTACTTAGAAAAGCCAAAAGATTTTCTCTTTGAAAATGGGTTTGATGTAGTATTAGAAAGCAAAGAAAGCTATCTGGAGTCGGATTGTAGCATGTCAACACAAGGCCAAGATCAGAAAATAGATATTAAAACTACAGCAGAGAGTGGAAAATTAGATGTTGTAATTGCTGGTTTGGAAACAAAATATCCTTATCGTAGCAATAGTGAAGCTCAATCGCCTGAAAATGATTTGTCAAAATCTTTTAAAATTAATCTCGGTATACAAAGTTATAAGGACAATGATAAGCTTATTATAAAAAGTTTTGATTCCAACACAGAACCACAGCGATACCCAAATGACATTCTAAAAGTCGTAAACTGCGATTTAGAAATCGGTAACGAGGTATTGATTCCAATAGGTCTTGAAAACGATTTAGTTGTTGAAATCAAAAGCAAAAAATCAAAAACACGTACAATTGAAGTGTTTGGACGGCGTGATACAGGTGAGTTACACTTGATGGTTAAGTTTCGAAGGTTTTATTTAGTGGATGGATTGTCTCCCATACCTCATTCACACCCCAGTTTATTAATGTATAATAACTATAAGAATGTATTGATTTACTTTCTTTAAGCTCGTTGATGTGTCTGTAGGAACGAAGGAAACAGATGCCGTAGAGACCGAATTCCAAATAAGGCCTATCAACCGTAATCTTGTCATCGCTGACGATATACGAAAAACTCTACTAGCAGTGTATGAAGAAGAGCTCCTACCGTTAAGAAAATCAATTTCCGAGCTGAAAAGTAACATGGAGGTACTTGCAAGCCAACAAGTGGTAGTGAAGGCACGTGATATGTTCGAGAAAAGGCCCAGACCGAAGAGGACAGTACCAACGCTATTCAAAAAATGCGGGTGCATTAGGCGTTAATTTGTAAGTTTTTTATTAGAATGTCTCGATACTTGGGTCAATGGAATTCTATGTACCTATTTTTTCTATATAAAGAGGAAAAGGTTTGTTTGAATGGAATAGATCCGAAACTACTGGACCAATTTGAAAAATTCTATGACTACTATGATCCTAAATATTCTGTGAAATTGGGTTCCGTATGAAAAATTTAATTTTTATTAAATACTCATGCGAAGCCGCTAGTCTATACTATCTATACTAATATTATAAAGAGGAAAGATTTGATTGTTTGTATGTTTGTTTGTTTGAATTGAATAGGCTCCGAAACTACTGGACCGAGTTAAAAAATTCTTTCACCATTAGAATCCTTAATTTTCCGTGATGAACATAGGCTATATAATATTTTCAAAACAGTTAGGGATCCGCATGAAAAATTCAATAATTGAACCGTGGGCTGTATATTCAACCTCTTTTTCTATTATGGCGCGTCAGAATAGAAAAAGAGGTTGTATAGCGCACGGTGCTTGCTTTTTCTCTACGGCCAGTGTCAGTTTTGGAATGTCGAGTCAATGTCAAAAACCCCAATGCTGTTAAAAAAAGTAAAGATCCGTATGAAAACTGTGAAACCCATCATTTTAGTGTGTATAATTTCTGAAATTTTTGTTTAATACCCGTGCGAAGCCGGGGCGGGCCGCTAGTATATCTATACTAATATTATAAAGAGGAAAGATTTGATTGTTTGTTTGTTTGTATGTTTGTTTGTTTGTTTGTTTGAATTGAATAGGCTCCGAAACTACTGGACCGATTTGAAAAACTCTTTCACCATTAGAATCCTAAATTTTCCGTGATGAACATAGGCTATATAAGATTTTCAAAAAAGTTAGGGATCCGCATAAAAAATTCAATAATTGAACCGTGCGCTGTATATTCAACCTCTTTTTCTATTATGGCGCGTCAGAATAGAAAAAGAGGTTGCGCACTGTGCTTGCTTTTTCTCTACGGCCAGTGTCAGTTATGGAGTGTCGAGTCAATGTCAAAAATCCCAATGCTGTTAGAAAAAGTAAGGGATCCGTATGAAAACTGTGAAACCCATCGTGTTATTGTGTATAATTTCTGAAGTTTTTGTTTAATACCCGTGCGAAGCCGGGGCGGGCTGCTAGTCTATACTAATATTATAAAGAGGAAAGATTTGATTGTTTGTTTGTTTGTTTGTTTGTTTGTTTGTTTGTTTGTTTGTTTGAATTGAATAGGCTCCGAAACTACTAAACCGATTTGAAAAATTCTTTCACCATTAGAATCCTAAATTTTCCGTGATGAACATAGGCTATATAATATTTTCAAAAAAGTTAGAGATCCGCATGAAAAATTCAATAATTGAACCGTGCGCTGTATATTCAACCTCTTTTTCTATTATGGCGCGTCAGAATAGAAAAGGAGGTTGAATAAGTGCTTGCTTTTTCTCTACGGCCAGTGTCAGTTATGGAGTGTCAAGTCAATGTCAAAAACCCCAATGCTGTTAAAAAAAGTAAGGGATCCGTATGAAAACTTTGAAACCCATCGTTTTAGTGTGTATAATTTCTGAATTTTTTGTTTAATACCCGTGCGAAGCCGGGGCGGACCGCTAGTATATTATAAAGAGGAAAGATTTGATTGTTTGTATGTTTGTTTGTTTGTTTGTTTGAATTGAATAGGCTCCGAAACTACTGGACCGAGTTAAAAAATTCTTTCACCATTAGAATCCTTAATTTTCCGTGATGAACATAGGCTATATAATATTTTCAAAAAAGTTAGGGATCCGCATGAAAAATTCAATAATTGAACCGTGGGCTGTATATTCAACCTCTTTTTCTATTATGCGTCATAATAGAAAAAGAGGTTGTATAGCGCACGGTGCTTGCTTTTTCTCTACGGCCAGTGTCAGTTTTGGAATGTCGAGTCAATGTCAAAAACCCCAATGCTGTTAAAAAAAGTAAAGATCCGTATGAAAACTGTGAAACCCATCGTTTTAGTGGGTATAATTTCTGAAATTTTTGTTTAATACCCGTGCGAAGCCGGGGCGGGCCGCTAGTTCTTAATAAAGGTTACCTACAAAACCAATACTACATTTACAAATAATGGATGGAAGTAAATTGCAGAAGTCCCGTTAACAATTTATGTAATCTTTCATTCATTATTTAATTCGTACCTCGTTTATACATAAATTTTAAAAATTCTTTGCTTCCTTGAATGTGAAGAAACCTTTGAGAACAAATAAACAAGAAGGTGCACTGTTTTGCACATGATTTAGTCGAGATCTTTAAACCGGCTTCTGCATAAGTTTCGTTTATTTGTAAATAACTTGATTTTTGCCAAAAACGTATGCTCTGTCCCGCTCCTCTGAACGCGAAATCTTTATATGGAAATCCTATTCGTATTATTATTCTTATGTAAAATATTTTTCGTAAGTTATTTTTGAATTATATATTTTATTTATTTTATTTTCTCAAAATGGCGCGCATGGTGCCTTCTTAAGTTCGCAATTTTCCAAAAAACACATACACAATAAAAAATATCAGGTAACGAGACATGAAAATATTCATAGGAGTTGCTAATACTCGTAGCATTCATTCACTGTTCAACGTCACCAGCGGCTTTTAGTAATTATATGTAGATTATGGAAGACAAAAGTATTACGGATTAAGTAAATACCCAATGAAACAGGCTAACAATGCCATGGGTTCAATGTAACATAAAAAGACAACATTCACATGACCTAAATGTCTAAAGCTTATATTAACCGACAGTAACCAGTCGCAAAAATACCCCGTAAAGCGTAAAGATCAATTTATAAAAATCATTTTCCTTCACTAAACAAAATGGTCATTTGCATAAAATTAAAATGATGTCAAAAGAATTATAAGTTGTTTAAGATTAACGTAAAATTTTAATGAATGCAGTGCCAATTCTACTGAACATTTGCTTCACTGTGACAATGGTATCGTTCGTAGAATCTTTATTATTCATTCACACAGCGGATCCGTTTTTATAGGATAGTTTTTACGGATCTTCGCTACTGCAAACAATCGTTTATTGGATCCGGAATATAGGTATATTGTCGTGTGTGTGTGGGAACTCGCAACATACATACCTATGTCAATGGAAAAAACTGATCCAATAAAACAGATGCTGCCTGAATGAAATACCCAAAATTGTTATAACATTTTTCCTTTCCTTTCATCTAAAGTAGAATACCTACCAAAAAGTACCTAATTCAGTAACGATAACATTGTCAATAGGAAGCCACAAGCAGAGCCCCAGGATTTTGGGATAATATTTCCTTTATAAATCAGCGGAGTACATATGTTTGACTTTGTAAACCAACTGTTGTAGTGACGTAAACATATTCAGTGCTTGAAAGGGCTCGTCCAATGAATTTCAATAGCAAATAGCCTATCGGATCGTAAAGATCGTTGTCGCCTACAAAATTTGTTTACAATCATACCAGAATTTTTTTATACGTCGCCAAATTATTTATACTTACACGGCTCACGTACGAAGATTAGGTTACCTACGTTTCGAATAAGTTAACTAAAAGAGAAAGTAGATTAATGAATTATCACTAGATATTATATGTACAACGTTGCGCAATTAAATGAGGAGCGTTCATTTCCAATGATCATAAATCCACGTAGGTAGAGCATTTTATGAACGTGTTCCGTATTGTCGATCATTTATCAGATGATATCAGATCATTCTGTAAACATTTGACACTGCACTAGTGTTTGCTAAAGGGAGGATAGAACTGGAATTATAGGTACGTTTTTATCATTTATATGTAAAATTTTATCTATGTACTTCCAAAAGTTGACCAAAATTTGAAGAGAAAATCAATTACATCTTATTTCTTATTTTACAGTAGGTACTAAGTTTGATTTTTTTAAGTGATTATTTTTTAAGCCTAAAGAAATTATTGAAATCTGAAATCTACCTAGATGGATAAGGTTAGTAATTTACAAATAGCCGTGATAGGATGTGGCTAGCACAGGACAGTAATCATTATGACAAACATCGGTAGGCGTAGGCCATTGGAAAAATACGGACATGGATAATGATGATGAAAAGTGTATTATTATCTGTCAGGGCGTAAGTTATCATACCTGGTATGAATCGGTATGCCTAGGCCATTGGTATAAAAACGGACATGGATAATGATGATGATGATGATGATGATGAAAAGTGTATTAATATCTGTCAGGGCGTAAATTATCATACCTAGTATGACCACAAAGCATGACCCGAGCAATCATCTCCTGTCCTAAATTCAAACAAAGTGCCTTCTTTGAAAAGGCTAATCCTCTTAGCGTGTCGCCTAAATTATCATATCAATTGACCGATAATTGAATCGAACCAATTCCAACTAAACTAGTTAAACAATCAGGTAATCATTGTTCCTTTCTTGCAGCTCAAGGCGAACTATTACAGCAGTGGTGTAAGTAACGTTGGTAACGAAAAACATGCGGAATAAAAAACAATCTGCAAGATAATATTATAATGAAGTCGACGCATATACCACCCAATTAGTCAAAGATACCTTACATACCTACTGATAGTCTGTTGTTATTCTGCTCCCGCAATATACCTTCTGCCTCCGATGCGTTAACACCTATTGTAAGAATATCTGCAACCAGTTTTGAAGTTCGATAATTTGAGACGAAGCCTTTGGTTCTTGTTTTGTAAATGTGTTCTGTGTTCTGAGAAGTGAATATGGAAGGCAAAGTGGCAACTGTAGCCGTGGATGAGGATAAGTTTGGAGTGGATTTAGATCAGGCCCTTGCTGTTGCGGGTAAGTCACCATTTTTGTTCATGAACTTGAACGAAATACTTTAGTCAATGTGTAGAATGATGAATGATAAATCCATCGTAAAATAATTAGAATAAACCAGGCATTTAAGTAATATCAGTGTATGTTAAATATCTGTCCAGTACAAGTAAAATAACATGATTTACAATTGTTCTTAATTTTAAGTTATTTATTTATTAAATTTGACTTACTACTTATTATTTATTTATTACATTTGACTACATAATGTGCTCCAACACGTGAACCATTATTTTAAAATGTAAATACGTAAAAAATAGGGATATTTTTCAATAATAATTTGAAAATAAGTGTACCTACACTCTTTTTAGAGTAAACACCCAGTCAATAATAGTCGCATGTCAAAAATACTAATCCCAAAATACAAGAGCATTGAATGGTGCTGTTTAGGGGTTTTCAAAGAATATGTCGGCGGCGGCGTCAGTTGCAGAGATTATGTTGAAAATAAACCAAAACAGGTGTATGTTCGGTTATATGAGCCTTTGTCGATTGTTTCATCATTTGAGGACACATATTAAGATGTTTTATTGCAATTGTTTAAAGTAGAGTAGAGTTAGAAAGAAAGAAAACAAAGTGTCTCATAAACATTTTATTCCCTAGGAATTCACGCAAATCTTTTAATTAAAATAGTTTTAAACAAAGGGATTTGAAAACCGTTTTCAGATTTTTCAATAAAATCAAATTATGTTATCTACATACTAATATTTACTAAAATTATAAAGAGGAATGATTTGATTGTTTGTTTAGATTGAATAGGCTCCGAAACTACTGGACCGATTTGAAAAATTCTTTCACCATTAGAATCCTACATTATCCCTGACGAACATAGGCTCTAGAATATATTGAAAAAGTGAGGATTCGTTGAAAACTTTAATAATACTACGCAATGTGTGTAAAAAATTATATTTTATGATTATGTATTCATATATACCACCCGTGCGAAGACGGAGCTGATTGTATTTCATTATACTTTGTTTGCTGATGTATATAAGTGGTTCTTAGATGTAATATTATGATTTATGGCCTAAATTAATGACTTTTATTATTTTATGGCTCTTGATTACACAGATCGTGGTGGAATATGACACAATTTAAAGAGATTAACTACGCATAATAATGATAGCGAATACATATTATGATCAAAATGCGTTTCGCACCGAGATAAGTTTCAACTTTTGTAGCATCTGTACAAATCCATTATACTAATGTATTTGCGACTTCTCCGCCGCCGTAGCGTCAAAGCTGATGCTTTTATGAATGGCGCCGGTGTTGGGCTTCGCTGGCGGCCGGCGGCGGGCTGATGCGGCGCTCTGTCACGATTTCAAAGTATATTTTATAGGGGAAATATTTTATTGTTTATTCGTTTTTATGAATAGGCTCCGAAACGAATGAATCGATTTGAAAAATTCTTTATTTAAATTAGAATCTTACATTATATGTTGCGTTGAACATAGGCTATTATAATATTTCATAAAAGTTAGTGATCTGTATGAAAATTTCAATAATGTATGTACCCAACGTTTGTAAAAATTTAAAATTTTAGAATTTTTTACCAAAAACCCGTGCTAAGCCGTGGCAAACCGCTACTATAATTTTAGGTAGGTATCCGAGTCTATCTCAATAAAGTGGTCCAATTGAACGTCCTAGGTCAGCATCTCGGCCATGAATGAAACATGCGATGTTTCCTTACTTCACTATCACGCTTAAATTAGTTCGTAGTAAAATGTATTGTACCTACGCCGGTATTTTCAGGCAATTTTTAGATCGTTCTCGGATTTATATTACAGTTTCGCATCAGCAAGTAAGGACATGTAAAATGTCATGAATGATATGACATACAAAAGTCAAAAAGTAATTATTCGTACATAAGTCAAGTCATCCTAATATTAGGTACCTATGAAATTGCCGTTTTGTATGATTAAATTTAAACAAATTTTTTTCATGTATTTTTTATTTGTATTAATCGTAGTAATCACCCATGCAATCAATGCATCTTTGCCAACGCAGTGGCAGTTTATTGATGCCCTTCTTAAAGAAATCAGAAGGACGGGAGGCAACAAATTCTTCAAAGGCATTTTGTACTGCCTCTCGGGTATTGAATTTTTTTCCCGCCAAGAAGTTAACCAAATTCTGGAAAAAGTAGTAGTCTGTAAGCACAAGGTCTGGTGAGTAGGGTGGATGACGGAGAGCTTCCAACCCCAGTTCCTGCAACTTGGATACCGTCTGCTGTGCAGTATGAGGTCGCGCGTTGTCGTGCAGGAGCAGCGGAGAGGAGCGATTGACCAATGCTGGTTGGAGATGTGCCAGCTTCTCCATCATTGTGTTCAGTTCTTCACAGTACACATCTGCAGTAATGCTCATCCCGTTTGGTAAGAAGCTGTGATGAATCACACCGGCGCTAGACCACCAAACAGTGACCATCACTTTTCTAAGGGTGAGTTTTCGTTTAGGGCATTTGTTTAGGTGCTGAACCAGGATCCAACAAACTTGCTGAGCGCTTGCGGTTATCAAACAGAATCCATTTTTCATCGCAGGTAACAATGCGGTTCAAAATTCCTTTATTTGTGTGTCTGTTGAGCAGTGCAAGGCACGTCTCGACGCGTAGGTACTTCGCGCTGGCGATCATTGGGGCACCCATTTTTCAAGCTTTTTTACCTTGCCATTTTGACGCAAATGGACCAATATTGTTTTGATGCTAACGTCGAAAGCTGCTGCTAATTCAGCCGTAGATTGTGTAGCATCAGCTGCACAATCGCCTTTAATTCGTCATTGTCAGAACGGCAATTTCATAGGTAAAGACCTATTATTATATGGTTTGTGTTATAGGTATATTTTATTTCCTTTCGGTTATAAAGAACACGTTTTTCTATCTTAATTTTACGGAAATATTTTGTTTTGTTATTTTTGTCAAAATCGGTCTATATTAAATTTAATTAATTGCCTTCAATAGTCAGGGTTTATTTTGAAGGCAATTCGATGCAACTCTCAATAACTTTGAATTTTTATTTGGGTCACATTATCGCGTTCGTTAAAAAGGCGGGCTTGCATTTAAAAGTGATAATCATGGCAATGCTCTTTCAATTTACCGTTTTTCAAGTTGTTTCCATCACTGTGAATCATCTGAAAATCCTTGCTTTTAGGCAAGCATTTACCTCTTCAGTAGATTAGGTATGGTATTTTAATGTGTAATTTCCTGAAATACATTAAAATACTTATATTCGTATATTTAAAAAAATTGCGACAGTGGTTAGTATTTATTTTATTATTTATCATGAAAAATCATTTATTTATTTTTAAAGTATAAACGCTGGAGTTTAATTCAATAAAATTAGGCTCCCTTAGGCCGTGTGGTGCCGGCCATAGAATTTCACCACCCCAACTCTTCCCGTGGGTGTCGTAAGAGGCGACTAAGGGAAACACACACCGGGGGGCGGGCAGCAGCGCCCTCTGCAGAACTACTCCACTGAACTGCGATCCCCAACCCGCATGCCCAGCGTGGGGATTATGGGCAATATCCCCCAATGATAAGAACCGCCACAAAATGGCCCCCAGTTCCCGGCCGCCTCGCTATTCCTGGCCATGGTAGCGGCCACGGTAACGGCGGGGCAGGGGGTGCTAGGAATCTCCGGGCTACATTAGGCTACCACACCCCACACAAACTGACCCTGGCAACGTTTAACGGACGCACTCTGAGGCTTGATCACCATCTAGCGCAGTTGGAAGTGGAGCTAGAGAACATTAAATGGCATGTTCTAGGGTTATGTGAAGTCCGTAGAGAGGGGGAGGACACTGTAACCTTAGACTCAGGCCATCTTCTCTACTTTCGCGAGGGTGATAAAACATCCCAGGGTGGCGTAGGTTTCCTCGTCAATAGGGCCCTCTCTAACAACGTCGAAGAAATCTCCAGTGTGTCGACCAGGGTAGCGTACCTGATCCTTCGGCTGTCTAAGCGCTACAGCTTGAAGGTCATTCAGGTCTACGCACCGACCTCGGCACACTCGGATGATGAAGTGGAGGATATGTACGAAGACATATCCAAAGCCTTACATCACACCACCAAGGCTCACTTCAACGTTGTTATGGGGGACTTTAACGGCAAGGTGGGAACCCAGACTGGCAACGAATCCCGGATAGGCCCGCATGGTTTTGGTGTTCGAAATCACAGGGGACAAATGCTTGTCAACTTCCTTGAGAAAGAGGGGCTGTTCTTAATGAACTCTTTCTTTAAGAAACAGCCCCAAAGGAAGTGGACATGGCGGAGTCCCGATTCTGTGACAAAAAATGAGATCGACTTCATCATGACGGATAGCAAGCATATATTCAGAGATGTCTCAGTGATCAACAGGGTCAATACCGGATCTGATCACCGACTCCTTCGAGGCTCTCTGAATATCAATCTGAAGCTTGAAAGGAACCGTCTGATGAAGTCCACGCTCCGACCGAACCCAATCAGAATCATGGCGGGCACCGAGAAGTTTCAGCAGCTTCTCGGGGATAGATTCGCTGCCTTGGAACCCACTGATGACGCTGACGAGACCCTACACAATCTGGTCGAAACTTTGAGGGACGAGGGCATCAAGTTTTGCAAAAAGCAGCGTACTGGTAAGAAGTCCAAACTCTCGGATGAGACTCTTGGGCTGATGACAAAAAGACGGGAAACCACCCAAGCGACTTCGTCGGAAAGGTCAGACCTGAACAAGCGAATTGCGAAGATGGTACGGCGCGACCTTCGGAGCTCCAATACACGCCTCATTGCAGAGGCGATAGAGCGAAACCGAGGGTCCAAAGTATTCACTCAGCAGCTTGGCAGGAGCCACCTGACGAAGCTTAAAACGCACGACGGAAGGACCGTATTGTCGAAGCCGGAGATATCGGCCGAGATAGAGGACTTTTATGGCCGTTTATACGCTGCTCATGCTCCCCGTTCCCAACGAGACGGCCACGATTCTAGAGCCACCTTGATACGCCACTATACCGACGAACTGCCAGACATCAGTCAAGACGAGATCGTGTTAGCTCTAAGGCAGCTTAAAAATGGAAAAGCCCCCGGTGAGGACGGAATTACATCAGAGCTTTTGAAAGCTGGAGGATACCCTGTTATACAGGAGTTACAGAGCCTCTTCAACGCCGTCCTTCACAGTGGGAGAACTCCAAAGGCGTGGAGTGGGAGTTTGGTGGTGCTCTTTTTTAAGAAGGGAGATAAAACCCTTCTTAAAAATTATAGACCCATCTCGCTCCTAAGTCACGTCTATAAGCTTTTCTCACGAGTTATATCGAACCGTCTCGCCAGGAGACTCGACGAGTTTCAGCCACCGGAGCAGGCTGGGTTTCGCGGAGGATATGGTACCATAGACCACATTCACACAGTGAGGCAGATTATACAGAAGTCCGAAGAGTATAATCAGCCCCTGTGTCTGGCTTTTGTGGACTATGAGAAGGCCTTTGACTCCGTTGAAACCTGGGCTGTTCTACAATCCTTACAGCGATGCCAAGTAGACTATCGTTATATCGAGGTGCTGAGATGTCTTTACGAAGCCGCCACTATGAGTGTCCGAGTACAGGACCAACAGACTAAACCAATCCAACTGCGCAGAGGAGTGAGGCAGGGGGATGTCATATCCCCGAAACTGTTCACGAGCGCGTTGGAAGACATGTTTAAGACGCTGGACTGGAAAGACAAGGGCATCAACATAAACGGCGACTACATCTCACACCTGCGATTCGCTGATGACATAGTTTTAATGGCGGATTCGCTAGAGGAGCTGAACCGGATGCTGGACAGTCTAGCTTCAGCCTCCCGATGTATCGGTCTTGGCATGAATTTGGATAAAACCAAAATCATGATCAATGGCCACATTGATCCAAGACCGGTGATCGTACATGGCCACCTCCTCGAAATTGTTTCTGAGTACACTTACCTCGGGCAGATTTTGCAGTTGGGTAAAAACAATTTCGAGAAGGAAGCCAAGAGGAGGATCCAGCTAGGCTGGGCAGCGTTCGGAAAACTACGTCGAGTCTTCTCGTCATCCATACCGCAATGTTTGAAAACGAAAGTTTTTAATCAGTGCGTCCTACCAGTTATGACCTACGGAGCTGAGACGTGGACACTCACGATAGGGTTGGTCCACCAGTTCAAAGTCGCTCAGCGAGCTATGGAAAGAGCTATGCTCGGAGTTTCTCTGAAGGATAGAATTCGTAACGAATACATCCGACAGAGAACTAAAGTCATCGACATAGCTCAGAGAATTAGCAAACTGAAGTGGCAGTGGGCCGGCCATATATCGCGAAGAACCGATAACCGCTGGGGTAAACGTGTTCTTGAGTGGAGACCGCGACTCGGTAAACGTAGTGTAGGACGCCCTCCGGCCAGGTGGGATGACGATCTGCGAAAGACTGCTGGCAGATGCTGGATGCGACAAGCCGAAGACAGGGCGCTATGGCGCTCATTAGGGGAGGCCTATGTCCAACAGTGGACTAACATAGGCTGATGATGATGATGAGGCTCCCTTATGTTCTAAGCCTGAACATAAATTGGTGGCCCATGAGGGGAACGTAAAACCAGGAAACAAGGAATTCTGGAATGCCCCGCGGTTTGCGGAGGACCTTTGATGAAATTATTCCAAACACAAAGGAAATCACGGAGTCAATTTATCAAGACTAATGGTATTGGTATTGGTAAGTGGATCAGCTAAAGATTCACGCCAGGAGCTACAATCTGAGAAAAGATAAGTGCCCTCTTCCATTGTTCTTAAACATTAAACCTAACCTCAACTTCATACCTACCTACTAAATTCTCAATCTAAATTGTCCCACTGGTGCAAGCCCAGCGTATTTTAAATCGTAAACATCAAATGTAGGAATCCTCGTTCGTTGTTATAAATTCACTTGCTAAAGTGATTTGTTGACGCGTTACAGGTTATCCTAACACCGCTGAGCGGCTCGAGCTAGGCGATACGTCACCTATTGTTTGTTCGGCCGTCGTCGGCTAGGAGTGTGGCTTTGCGGTGCTGCTGAGTGGACCAGCTGGCGATTTGGGGTTACGAGGAGCATGAGAATTAAAACTTTATTAATTTATTAAATTAACTTCCTGTTATGACATCGAAGAATAGCGATGGTACCTTTGGAGGAGTTATTTAGAAGACGAAGTTCCGTAAAGGGTCAAATTACAAAGTTTCGGAACTATTTCGTGTCTCAAATACAAAAAACTCAGACATCCACTGAGTTAACTGAATTGCAATTAAAGCTTCAAAAAATAGAGACATTGTCATTTCGATTTGATAAGTTGCAGGAAGAGATTGAGGTTCTTAATCACAATAACTTAAAGTCAGAGTTAGAAGAGCGAGAGAGCATTGAGCATGAGTTTATTCATAATATTGCCGCAGCTAAAAACTTAATTGGCAAATATTTAAAGGCAGAGAACGAACAAAGGCTGGAATCTATTCATCTTCCTCAGTGTTCTCATGATCATAAAGAGATCGGTGTGAAATTGCATCAAATAAATATTTCTAAATTTGATGGTTCGTATTTCCGCTGGCTTGAATTTCACGATACCTATAAGACTTTGATTCACGAAAATAACAAAATTTCTCCGATTCAAAAATACCATTATTTGGTCTCATATTTAGAAGATGCTGGAAGAATAATTTCCAACTTAGAGGTATCTTCTGATACGTATGAAGAGGCTTGCTTGGAAGTTGATTTGCGACCGCTACAATAACAAAACTAATCACCATTTAAATGCATTATTTAGTATTGACCAGGCTGCAAATGAAACCGAAAAGTCCCTTCGTTTTTTAGTGGATACAGTAATGAAAAACTTACGTGCTTTACGAAGTCTAGGTCAACCCACAGACAAATGGGATCCCAAGTAGCACAAACCTGCATTATAAGATATCACACAAGGTCCACGTCGGTAACTTCAGCGTTTAAGAAGAGTTATTAGAGTACACTCGAGCTGCAATAGCTCACAATTACGCATTCGGCTGTATATAAGCACTATATGGCGTCACGGAGACAACACTGTAATGTTGCGAGTGTTAATATAGTGTTACAGTTCAGTGTTATACAGCTTTTAGGAATCAATAATACTATCAGCTGCATTATAGCACTTTAATGGACCAATACAAGCCTTCTATTCAGCTATATTCTGAATAGAAGGCCACATGTGGCCCTTAAAACGCTTGCATTTTAAGAAAGAACATGTGAACTACTATAATGCTTGCAGTTATACTGTGACTCCAATTAACAACAATATAATTCGTCTTGCTGCACAAAGTGGAACTTTAATTATGTTAATCAGCTTGTTACATGCAATCGTATAATAGCACTATAACAGCCCACATGATCACTATGGGTGAATTCTTATGATGCTAAAATATAGCAAACTGCTTAATAACAAATCACAAGTGACCCAAGATCCCGGTTAGAGCTGAATACTTGTACTTGCGTAGGCAATTAATCTACTAATGCAGTTAAATGAGTTCATGAAGACTGTTTATTTCAGCGCCCCGTATAGGATTATATAGACTTGTGGTATTGAATATCGAAATGTAGAAATATAAACGTAGAACAGGAGGAATACGCCGAAAAATTACTGCAGAATACTTGAGAATTTTAAATAGAGATACGGGAACACTGATCAAGCTACACGTTTGATGAATAATGAGTCAAGGGGGAGTAAAATTTTAGAACGGCAGGGTTGCCGATCCGCAACTGTTTGTGTAGAAGGACGTGCAGATTTAGATGGACAGAGCTCTGCAAGTATACAGCAAATATTAGAAGATAGTGGTTCCGTATCTTGCAGTAATGACAGATAGATATCTCTAATGTTTCTGAAAATTCAGACAGTGACAGTGTGTGTACTGAATATGATAAACAAGAAAAATGACGTGAAAACATATAAGCAAATGGGCAATTGAAAAAATATATCTTATTATTTTTATTTATTTTTTATTATTAATATTGCATATATCAAGCTTCGCTAACATAGCGGCTTGATTGGAAAGAATGGTTTGTATATCTCCCGTGTTGATAACTTGTAGTGTGTCTTGCTGCTGGAGTGCTTTTTCGCTGGCGGACGTTTGTGAATTATCCTGTAATATAAAGTAAGTAGGTAGGTATATGACTAAATAATAAATATGAAGGACGTTACACACAGCGCTTTAATTTAATTTTATAAATTACGGATCCCTAAATTTTCTACAGAGTTTAGTGGTTCACTGTAAAATATTTGCGTACTTGTTACCCGCTATTAAGCTTTTCATGAATCTGTGGCTGACTTGTTTCACACAAGAACTACTCTTGTCAGCTCATTGCTGATATATGTACCACGAGTGAATACATATACAGCCCATAGCATTTAATTGTGATTAATAAAGTGCACATTGCTTGTCTGCCATTTTTATGTTCTAACCTATGAATATGAATATATTTACAGTTTATATCTTTGTCTCTTCAACGAAAATAACAACTGGATTTGAATAGAAAATCTGTGATTTATGAGTAAACAGCTTATTGTCAAATAACATGGACAGAATAATAAGATTTCTGTTTTATTTTTTATCATCATCAGCGCATTTTAAATTATAATTTTCAAGTAAACGGTACTATTTTGAGAGCGCATGAAAATTTTCATCTATATTTATATGATATTTGACAGTAAAAATGCTTTCCCATTCGAATTTTACGCGTTTAGAAGAAAAACTCAAGATTTTACTTACCGAAAACAATATCAACATCACAAAACACTTGTCAAATTGTTTCACTTGGTAGCAAGTAGGGGCGAGAACGTGAAAATTATTCACAATTTTGCAACTTGTGAATTTTCAACTCCATAAAAGCGTTATAAAGATCCTGGTCTGTACTTTGTGCTGTATAATAGGTAACACAAACTCTGATAATCAGCAATTGTGCTGTATAAGAGGTAACACACACTCTGATATTCAGCCAATGTTCAGCTCTTGGGGTGACTGTTACCTTTAATAATGCTCAAATAATGCTGATATACAGCAATCGTTACAGTTATTCAGCCTATAGCTGATTAATTTGTGCCCAAATCAGAGTTATATCAGCTGAAACAGCGCTGCTAACGCTCTTATTCAGCAGACTTGTACAGCTAAGGATTCTATTGTGGACAGTAATTCAGCTTTTATACAGCACTTTTGTGTTACTTGGGATACTCTTATAATTTTTATGACGTCGTCGAAATTAGATTCTCTAACGTAAATGGGAGGAATATCGAACACGATCACTGATCAGCCTACTCTAAGCGATTTCTTTAAATTGCTGACTGATCGCGTGGATGTATTAGAGTCACTCCATCGATTCATTCATACGAAAATCCGCGCTGATCAGAACAAAATAATCAAATAAAAAATAATAATAAAATAGGCAATAAAAACAACAACAATAATAGGAATAATTTTAATAATAATAAAAACAAACAAGAAAAATCAAATCAAACAAAATCATTCGCTACGGTACATGACGAAAATAACCAATCAGCTTACTGTTGCGTTATCTGCGGAAAGGACCACAGAATATACGATTTTTTTAGAGATAAAACTTTAAAGGAACGCTTAGAAGACGTTAAGTGTGTTCCAATTGTCTAAGACAAGGTCACCCTGAGCGCACTTGTCGTGTGGGACCTTGTCGCATTTGCAATAAAAAACATAATTCCCTGTTGCATAACACGGAGCAGTCAGTGGTAAACCACGCCTCCGCTAATTGCAATCAGGACGAAATAACTGTTAATTTTATTAAACAAAACAGCAACGAAGTTTTGTTATCCACCGCGCTTGTTGAATTATTGAATCCTAAAACAAAGGAAACACAAACGGTTCGCGCGCTGTTAGACTGCGGTAGTCAGTCTACATTTATAACTAAAAGACTACAGCAAAAACTATCACTCGATTCATGTCCCGTAAATGCACTCAAAGTCATTGGGATTGGCAATAATTGTTCGGATAGAGTAGTCGAAAAAAGTGACGTTCAATTAAAGTCGCTTAATACACCATTTAGTGTATTGCTGCCATGCTTTGTGCTAAAAGAGCTAACAAGCAACTTGCCAAGGTCTCCGATAAAAGTAGATAGGCTTAAAATTCCTGACAATATCCAGTTGGCGGATCCAACTTTTCATACACCGGCATTCATCGATATGTTAGTCGGCGTTGACGTGTGTTGGGATGTTTTGGGTAACGAAGAAAAATCTCTCGGCCCTGAGGTCCGCAGTTCTAAACTAGGTTGGTTAATATCCGGCCCGATCAACTCGCAAAGTTATTGCACGATAAGCCAGGTTCAATGCAATCACGCCTCTGTAATGATTACTAATAACTTGTCAGACGAAATAGATAAATCATTGCAAAAATTCTGGCAAATAGAAGAATTGCCTAATAAAAAGGTTTAGAGTAAAAATGATGAAATTTGCGAAAAACACTTTTTACAAAATACAATTACACTGGACGAGATGGTCGGTTTTGTGTGAAATTGCCCTTAACCGCATCCCCAGATTGCCTAGGTGATACCTACGCCTTAGCGAAACGGCGATTGTTTAATCTGGAGAAAAAGTTTAGACGTAATCACGATCTAAAAATAGAATATTCTAAATTCATTAAAGAATATGCCAATCTCGGGCATTTGTCTGAGTCAGTCAAAGTAAAACCGGTTCCTTCCTATTTCTTTTGTCACCACGCAGTCTTAAAACAAGAAATCGAATCGACTAAGCTTCGCGTTGCTTTTAGTGGCTCGGAACAATCATCATCAGGGTATTCACTAAACAATATCTTGTTGGTTGGACTGAACGTTCAGGACTCCTTGTTCAACATACTGATAAAATAACGCTGCTAAAATAACTAAAATAAATTAAAATCAGGAATCCGGTACATTTTACTGTCAGTTTAATTTAAAAGGTGCTCTATATTTAGAACCGATATTTTCCTTTTACTTTGTTTTGGATACTCGCTATTAATTCTCCTTTTACTTATCGTATTTCTGGGTTTACGATCAAAATTTACATCGATAAACTTGATTTGGTATTTTTATCATAAATGCACAAAATTGAATGAAGCAACGGATTTTTTATATATTAATCTTTATCGCGTTTAATCTTTATCACCTATTTTTCGCGACGTTTCAACAGGTCACTCACTGTCGTGGCAGTTCCGTCAACGGAAAAATAAGTAAATGAACACGATTAATACACGTTGAACAAGAACAAATAATACCTAAAATGTTCAGATTGCGTAGGTTTCAATATAATAGGTAACAACAGAAGTTCACTGATAACCAATTTAAATTATGGCTACACGCTCATATAGTAGACGGATTAAGACAAATCGCGGGCTAAAGGTTATCTACAGGCCTATCTACACTCACGGGTCTGATCTGGTAGGTAGTTCGAGTTTGATTTATAAGGCACTTGTAAGGAAATTAAACCTGTAAAAGCTCCGGCGACGACGTATGAATTTTCCATATAAACGTTGAACCAAATTTGATTTGTAATTTGAATATATTTTCACATTTGTATTAAAATAATATTTATCTAGGTTCCTGTCACAAATTTTTTTCGAAATACTTTTATGAATAGATATCAAACCTAATTCCATTTTTACATAAAAAAAGAAATGTTGTATTGGTGTTGATAAGTATTTTACGGCCATAAATAAACAAGTACTTTCTAATCCTGATATAAATAATGGCAAACCATGGTGGAAAATTCTCAAAATGCAAGTAATTTGGTTCCTACGTGTATGGGAAATTTATCCGTCGTGGGAAATTCTCAAAATACAAGTAATTTTGTAACTATGTAGATGTATAGGAAATTTATTCGTCGCCGAAGCCTCAAGGAAAGGGCAGCAAGGTCACGTCATGACTCACCTTGTTTCTTATTTTACACTGAATGACTTAAAAACTCTTTGTCTTAAACCACAGAAATACAATTTATTGATAAAAAGCTTGAGCAACCTGTAGTTTGTTTGCAACAGATTGCAGTTAGCTTAATTGTTGCAATTTTAAAGACTAGGTAGTTCAAATTTGGGTATTAATTGTAATTTTCTTTGCTAATAAAGGTTTTACCCATTTATTTGTAAAATTTTCGTGGATAATAATAAATTATATGTATGTTTGTGTGTTTCAGTATAACATTTTGTATTCGTATTTAAGTGTTCAGCATTAGTGTTCCGGCCATCCTCGGTGTCTTTTAAGTACAATAAATAAAAAATATGTAATGTAAAAATATGTAATCAGGTATCTATCACATCCACACAACCACAACTACAATATTTTCTTTGACTGAATTAGAGATTGAAAAATATCGGGACTGACGAAAGCTTCGATGTTTATCAAGATAACTGATAATACCTATATATTTTTTGTTTATTCTTTATTTAAAGAGAGAAATCAAAACGTGGACGAAATATAGTACCTTAGCTTGGCTAGTAGTTAAGCTTGTGGTAAAATAATGCTGTGTAGATTGTCCAGCATTATTAATTATTAGCACTTCCTTGCAGGGATCGGTCGATACAACATCCTCTACTGCCTAGTCCTGGCTCTCTTCTTGATCGCCGCCATCGTGGAGCCTGTTGGGTACTCCTTCGTGCTGCCAGCAGCAGTCTGTGACCTCGATATGAGCGACTCGGCCCGAGGGTTCATCGCCTCCATTCCGTATATTGGTATGTATGATTATCCTTACGTTTTCGATTATCCTTACTTCGATCTAGATCGAAGTAACCAGATCTGTAACCAAATCTTCATGCCCGGGCTCTATCTGAAAACCAGCGTCGCATCAGGCCCAGCCAAATGCTACACTTGCTGAGGTGGGGGTTTTTTACCCTTATTTAGCTAAACATAATTTGATTTTTTTTTCTCTTCAGTTTTTGTGTAAATCTTATTTAGTTTGTATTACTCTTTTTTTTAAATGGGTAAAAATAAATGTATTTATTTCTTACTTCTTTCTTAGAGTCTGATATCTCTGATACAGCATCTGTATGTATACCAACCTATTTTAACACTAGTGTTTTAAAAGGTATGTTTATGCCACACTAACATCTCTAAGGATACCTACTCCACTGCTGTTCTTACGCAGAAAACCTATTAAAAATAAATAATGTTAAAAGAGTTTGATCTACATTTCGTGAGATTTCATCCTATTTTAGATGCTTTTCCTATCTTGAGGATATTGTGTATGAAACTGTAATTTATTTGTTTGTTGCAATGTTGGTCTAAGTATCTAATGAAAGCGTAATTAAAATTGTTTGTACCTAAGAAACACGTACTACATTGCGCAATATTGGAATTACCTAAAAAACCACAACATTAAAAAAAAAATAATACTTACATGCTTTTTTGTGATCAGGTTTATTCGTTTGACGATAGAATGTTTCGGACTCGAAAAAGCGATAAGATTTAATTTTGAAGAGGTCTATGACCTGTTTTGACCTGGCGATGGTTTTACATCGAAGCACCAAAAAGGCTAAAGGGTAATTAAGTCAGGTACTTTATGTACATATATGTATCAAATAACTTGATTCAACGCTGTCTTTTAGAGGGTATTGTGGTAGGTAACATTGTGCGTCATGGTCTCTTGTGTTGCGAATAAATTAGAGTTTTTTTTTGTTTTTTTTTCATAACTTGTTACCAAATCCACAAATCTTTGGTGCGTCAAACACTATGGGAGTTTTGAACTTGAATTCGAATAAGCTCAATTTAGTTTTATATTTACATTATTAGGAACGTTTTTCCGTAAATCATTTATTAGTATTTTATTAAAATTATTTTATTTATTATAAGTATAAGGAAGAAGATAAATATTTTTAAACTTACGAGATCTGAACAGATAATATAATATAGACAATATTTTAACGGGTAATATGATATGACGTGTTCATTTAAAGTCTGGAAAAATATATAAATAAACTTGATAAGTAAGTACCTAACCGTTGAAATAACCATACAATAACGACTTAAAGACTTGTTATTTTCCAGGGATCGTCCTCACGTCGTTCCCGTGGGGTTACCTTGTGGACACGAGGGGCCGGAAACGGATCATAATCTACGCGTCACTGCTAGCTGGTGCCTTCGGCATACTATCCGCTTTCATGCCAGACCTCATCAGCTTTGCGGTTTGCAAGTTCCTATCGGCGCTCTGGTAAGAAAATTCACAAGATGAAATTAGGTTCATCTCTAGATATACATATACCTACCTGTTACACACACTACGTGTCTAGTGATGACGTCTTTTCAATGCAATGTTAACACGTTCAACGCGGGACTTTATAACTATCACGTGCAGTGCTATACATAGCAATTTTGACTTGTACCGTTTTTTCTTCTGGTGCGATACAAGGCGATAATGGTTTGTAAAGAAATGAAAAAGTTTTGCCCAATAAATCTTTGATTTTTTGTTGTCGCCATTTGTTGTCGCCACGGAATATAAACATTAGTTTATGAATTACCTATATGACATTTTCTAAAACATTACGGATTTGTCTTGTACCGCATCACGGCGGTAGGGCAAGGTTTGTTGTGTCGATAGTTTTATAAGGATGGGAAATGTAGTGAAACAAAATATCGCCATCGATGGTTATAATTAATAAAGGAAAACGGAATTCACAAACAATGTCCGTGTCGATACTTTTATCTGTTGTTTGAAATGTAATAGTTCACTTATACCAAAGTCGATGTTGTGACTACTGCCTGTGGTGCTGTACAAGGCGGCAGCGTAGAAGACAGTTTTGGCTGGTACCGCACCGATTGTAATTTTTTATCATATAGTGTGGTACAAGTCTAATTTGTCTTGTATACCTACAGTTTGAAGTAACAAACCTAAATGTATACTTGTCTCTTTCTGGACTGAAGGATTTCAATGTCAAATCACCCCCGCACCAGACAGAGAACGCCTAATTTCAACGCCGCATCTAGCGAAAGTCTAATACAAGTCGAAATTGGCATGTACCGCATTCAACGTTTTAATAAAATCAAACACGCTTTTCATTTTGACATAAGATGGCGCTGCAGAAACGTGCCACAAAAAAGAAACCAAATACAAATTTGTTTCTTTTTGTTTTTTTTTTGGCAGATTTTTATCCCTTGATTATCATATCATACAGCACCATCTATTGTAGTCTATGGCAACTTAATAAGGTCGCAAAAGTGAACAAGAAAACTATAGGTGTAAGAAGCACAGATTTTATTTTGAAATAGCAAGACAACAGAACTGCCTAACATGATTGAAGAGGTAGAGAGAGACAAGGCCTGGTTTGAAGGTACTCTAGAACAGTGTACTCTAGACGTTCGCCACACTTGCGTTGTTAAATAAATAAATAATCCTGGACAATCCACAAAGCATCATCTAGCCTCAAGCTAAGCAGAGCTTGTGTTATACGGTACTAGATGACCATCATACAATATCTTACACAGATAGATATTTTTTTAAATTAGTTTTAACACATCGCATTATGTAATATATGTAGGTATGTTGGTTATAGTTAGTATTTATTTATATTTATATATTAATACCTATTTATTTTTGTAGGTTACTGTATACATTGGTCTAATACGCCACCGTCTATACCTGTACAATAGATACGTGTCCATCCAAAGGTTGCCTGGAAGAGATCGCTTTTAGCGATAAGGCCGACCGTTGTACTACTGTTTTTGTGTAAATGTTTTTCTGTACTGTTTTACCCTATCTTGGTGTGCAATAAAGTGTATTTGTATTGTATAGTATTGTATCGCACTAACTTAGTTCGAAAATTCTATGCAGACGCGGGGATTCCATTTCCAACATCGGCAATAGTTTACCTTTGTATTCAGTGCACATTTTGGAGTTACATGTTTTTAGACAAAGTAAAACGCAATTAAACATTACACAGACAATTGAAATAAAAACCATAAAGAAAATCCTCATATCTATATCTATACTAATATTATAAAGAGGAAAGACTTGATTGTTTGTTTGTATGTTTGTTTGAATTGAATAGGCTCCGAAACTACTGGACCGATTTGAAAAATTCTTTCACCATTAGAATCCAAAATTTTCCGTGATGAACATAGGCTAAGTATATAAAATTTTAAAAAAAGTTAGGCATCCGCATGAAAAATTCAATAATTGAACCGTGCGCTGTATAATCAAACTCTTTTTCTATTATGGCGCGTCATAAAATAGAAAAAGAGGTTGAATATTATAGCGCACGGTGCTTGCTTTTTCTCTACGGCCAGTGTCAGTTATGGAGTGTGTTAAAAAAAGTAAGGGATCCGTATGAAAACTGTGAAACCCATCGTGTTAGTGTGTATAATTTCTGAAATTTTTGTTTAATACGGGGCGGACCGCTAGTCGTATTATAAACTGATGGTTATGAAAGATTAGACAACACAAACGAACAGCGATGATGTAAACTGACCAAAATAGAGATCTTTTATAACACCTGTGCAGTCTAATAAAAAACAGATTAAAATCTTAGAGGACACTTTTTGACGACCTCTGTGCTGGGCGAACGTCCGCGTTGCGGGTTCGATTCCTGGCGAATGTTCCTACGATCTGCAGACATTTGTTCCGGGTGTTCTGGTCGTTTTCTATGTACAGTGCGCGTCAGAATTAAGTACCCCCCTTGTCTACATAATATTTACGACTACTTCGAATTCCCTTGTAACTTATCACAAATTTTCACACGCAAAAATTTATCACCCCGCCGCCGCTAAGGATCGAACCACCTACCATAACACTCAAAGTCTGAAATTCCCAACAATAACAACATTGAGATAGGGGGGTACTTATATGTGACGCGGACTGTACATTAAAAATATCTTGATATCATTATAATGTATTAAGTACTTATATCAGTCATCTCATCTAGTAACCATAAAACAAACTCTGCTGGGCTTAGCTTCAGGATAAATGATGTTGGGTCTGTTTTCCAGCATCTGTACTAATATTATAAAGAAGTATTATTAAGAAGAAAGACGATACCTTTTTTGTTTGTTTGTTTGAATTAAATAGGCTCCGAAAATACTGGACCAATTTGAAAAATTCCTTCACCTTTAGAATCCTACATTATGAACATAGGCCATAAAATATTTAAAAAACGTTAGGTATCCATATAAAAACTTCAATAATGTAACCCAACGTGTTAGTGAGTAATTTTAGGTATAATACCCGTGCGAAGCCGGGGCGGACTGCTAGTTTATTACAAATGTCCTGACCTCTCAAAAAAAAAACGCGATGGCCACTTCAGCTCTAACATGAAGTATATAAAAGTAAGGACCTTCTTACTTTTCTATACTTTCTATAATTAATATTTATAAAATCAAATAATTATTCGTCTTTTCCAGCATAGCATGCCCATCGGCTATTCCATACACATTTATTGGTGAGATCCTGCCTCAGAAGTACAGGGATCTAACTCTGTCTATCACGAATGCTCTGCAAATTACGGGCGCGGCGTTGGTGCCATGTAAGTTATACAGGGCGTCCCATCAGCTATGCTACATGTTTGGAAAGTACCTTAAATATTGTAGATGGAACATTTTACTGAAAGGAGACACATTATTTTAATTTAAAAAACAATTTAAACTGCAATCATAGATTTTTAATAGTTACACGGGTAAACCGGGAATCGAACCCGTTACACGTTCGCTAACGTTCACTATTAAAAATTAATCAAGAAACAAAAAAAATTACTACATCAATCTTGCAATTTCCAGAAGAGCACACGATAAAGATTGTTTTTTAACAGTTAAGATTTTTGTAGTGCTTAAGCCCTCGCACTCAAAAAGTTTGGATAAACTTCATTGGTGGAGCTAACGGCGCTATAGTCCGAAGAGAGTCCCAAAGATCTAGGGCGTCGCCTGGGGGGGGGGGGGCAGCTTCCTCCCGCCCTAGAGAACAAAAAAATGTACCTGCCAACTGCAAAGTAACGCAGATAGTAGTCTTCTGAGATTTTTACCAGCCCTCGTGATTACCCGTAAATGTAACAAAAATTTTCGCGCTGGCTCATTCCGCTCGTGGTTATTTCTATTTTATAAATTTCAAACTTTTTTTTACTTTTTACTTCATCAAACTCCAAAATCACCACCGCAGTTTTTGAAATATTCGGGGCTCGGCGTCATATCTATTGTCACACTCTGGCATACTTTTCTACAAAACATCCGAAAAATCTCAAATAGTTCCGCGATGAATCTCCGATAATTTTTTAGGTTGTTGACCAGGTAGAAATAAATTTGAAAATTACTTGATAAAACTCGGGCGGTTTGTAAGATCGAAGCTCGAAACACCCCCCCCCCCCCACGCTAAAGTTCCATGCTGACGTACAAAATTAAGTTGCCCCCCCCTTGGCCGTGGGCTGGCGACGCCCTTGCCAAAGATTTTCTACTAGTCGGGTACTTAATTTCGTGTTGTAGTGATCGGCACACTACCGTACTGAGGGAGGGCCGCTGGTTCGAGTCCTGCTGACTATTCTTTTTGGGATAATTATATCCCAAAAAAATAAGTTGTAAAATAAGTTATTACTTAATTTTCTATAGCTTGTTTTATTTTCAGTGCTGGCCTGGGCCATCCTGCCCTTGGACTTCAGGATAGACTTCGGCATTTACATGTTCCGACCGTGGCGTCTCCTTACGATAATCTTTTCAAGTTTCTTTATCCTCGCCGCGTTGCTGGCAACACTAGGACCAGAAAGTCCCAAATTCCTGGTGTCCCAAGGAAAACGTGAGGAAGCGTTGAAAGTTTTACAGAAGATGTACGCGGGCAATAAAGGGAAACTGCCTGAAGATTACCCGGTTGGTTTGTTTTCTATTATATCTTGTTGTTTCTATTAAATCACCTATTATATTATGTGTGCATATTGCGATAAGCGGCTTTAGATAATGGAAATGTTTTATAATGGGTATCTATTACAGATAGATGCGTTCAGCTATTTCGTATTGTAGGTATAATCAAAGGCAAACATGCATAAACGGGTTTAATTTATGCACATGCGGTTTTGTGACGTGTACCTAAAATTATTGATAACTACATAGTTTCAAACCATGGCTTCGCACGCGTTGTTTCTATGTAAACGTTATTTTTATACATATATTTGGATAGTGTTATTCAAAGTCTAAAACTACCAAACTCGGTTTTTTGGCTAATCCATTTAGTACAATCGTGAAGTAATCAACATCATGTTTTTTTTACATCATGTGCAATATAAATGCGGAAATATGTATCTGCATACATATTTTCGCATTTATATTATTAGTTTGATCAGTGGTGATTGTTTTCAACAGTCTAAAGTTAGCACAGTTGTTTGATTAGTAAATATAGTTCTAATTTGATATAATAAACATATTGTTTTTTTGTTAACAACCATGCGAAGCCAGGGCGGACTGCTAGTATACTGTAATAATATTACCTATTAGTAAGACGATATTCAGCATTTATTTGACATTGAGATATTCCCTAACTGAGTTATTCTTCTTTTTATGATTGTGATGTACCTGTTTTATACCTATACCTGTTTTGGCCAAATAAATTGATCTTTCTTTCTTTCTGACTGATTTTATTGTGTTTTCAGGTAAAATGTCTCCGTTCGATTGGTACAGAGAAACAGAAAAGTGGTTTGCTGACGTCACTGAAGGTACAAACTGTACCGCTCCTTAAGCCACCGTACCTCAAATGGATGTGCCTTAATGGATTCCTGCTGTTTGGTATATTTGCCGTGTAAGTACTAGAATATGGACATTGGACAGGGCATATGTACGGTTACCCTTTACCCGGTTAACCTTTCGCGACTGCCTTTCATCTGTCCTGAACTTCGCTGGGTGGGTATAAAGTACAGTGCGCGTCAGGATTAAGTATCCCCCTTGTCTACAAAATATTTTCGACTACTTTTAATTCCCTTGTAGCTTGTCACAAATTTTCACATGCAAAAATTTACTACGCCGCCACTCAGGATCGAACCGCCCACCTCAAAGTCTGAAATTCCTAAAAATAACAACAGGCATTGAGATAGAGGGGGTACTTATATGTGACGCGGACTGTACATACCTACAGGCTGTTGTCGTATACCACCGTACCTCGGGGATAGCTGGGGATACCTTGCGATCCTGGGCTGGAGCCAAGGCCTAACTAACGCCTTTCGAATGAAGTTGGCGCTGTCACCTGGGACACGGATAACTAGCGGTACGCCCCGGCTTCGCACGTGTATGTAAAAAAATAATTTTTCATACGGAACCCTTAATTTTTTGAAAATACTCCATAGCCTATGTTTATCACATAAAATTTTGGATTCTAATGGTGAAAGAGTTTTTCAATTCGGTCCAGTAGTTTCGGAGCCTATTCAATTCAAACAAACAAACAATCAAATCTTACCCTTTTATAATATTAGTATAGATAACAATAGTAACTTTTAACTGCAAATATTTTGATTTTAATTACATTTTACGGTTGTTACAGACTGAACGGACTCTACATGTGGGTGCCTGATGTGTTGAACCGAGTCATGACGGGGGCCGGAGCTGGCATGACAGCCTGTGACGTCATTGCACAGAGACTCAACGGGGTACGTTTAAGTTACAAGTTATTTTACGACGACCTCTGTCGTGCTTCTGTGGCGCGGTGGGCGAAGGTGCGCCTGCGACTCAGGAGGTTGGTTCTATACCCGCCTCGGGACAAATATTTGTACGATCTGTTCAGCGTGTTCTGGTCGTTTTCTATGTATAATAAAAAAATATTTCTATGTACTTGTATATCAGTTATCTAGTACCCATAACACTAGCTCTGCTTAGCTTGGGGCTAGATAATATACTATGTGATTATTTGTCCAGCATTATTTATTTATTTATTAAGATACATGATACTTCTCGTCGGAGTCTTATTAAAAGATCTCGAAATTGAGATACGCGATGATAAAATCTCTGAGGCTGAAACTTGTTCTTCAGTCGCTGGTGGCGTGGCGTAAGTAGGTGAATTGACCGAAATTATGGAAGTGAAGGCATTTGTTAGATACGGAATACGTACGGGTAGATACGGAATCCTATGCTATAGTTCGTTATTAACCCGCTTACATGCATTATGTACATACCTAATCAGTTTTGCCAGGATTTTTGTTTATACTGATAGACCTCCGTTTGACCACGATATCACCAGATTATCAAGTGAAGATGTGGCCGACCGACGGTGGATCACGAAGGTCTAGAAGACACCTATTCACTCTAGTTTTCAAGAGACCCAGTGTAGTGTAGGTACATGCCTAACGTATGACCTCACGCAATGACTTACTTAGAGATGAGGAAAAATAGATTAATTAAATGTCAACATATCGGATTACTTACGGAGAATCTTTAGATAAGAAAATAGATAACCATTTTATGTAAAACAATAAGCATATCGAATTACAAAGATAAGGAATTAATAAATCAAAATTAGAGGTAGCTTTATAGTATATAAAGCCTTGCTTTTACTCAATAAACATTCAGTAGGTATTCAACCTACTTCAGTCGTATTAATTACTCCTTTCAAACCATCATTACACCAGGTTGATAACAAGGGTTATCTGAGGTCCTTATTAATCTCTTCGAGTAGGTCACTGCCCAGAAAAAAAAAAACAAAGATTGTAGGGCAAAAACTTGTCCTGATTGCATTTCGTATCTACGTTACGTTACGTGCCGTGTGGTGTCGGCATAGAATTTCACCACCCCATCTCTTCCCGTGGGTGTCGTAAGGGAAACACAGTGGGGGGCGGGCAGCAGCGCCCTCTGCAAAACAACTCCACCGAACTGCGATCCCCAACCCGCATGCCCAGCGTGGGGATTATATACCCCCAAATGATAGTGCCATCTTTGGCGCTCATTAGGGGAGGCCTATGTCCAGCAGTGGACTATTATAGGCTGGTGATGATGATGATGATGATCTACGTTACATTGAAGAAGGCAAGTTCGCAAAAGTTTTGCAAAGTAGGAATGACCTGACAATGCTCGCTGTTGCCGGCGGTTTCGCACTCGTTTTATTCTAAATAGTTGCCTCCCTAAATCATTATTATTTTTGCTTATTGAAGATTATTTCGATTATTATTGAAGTCATTGCTATATGTGGTTAATATAGCGTTAATGTCCATCCATTGTACCTACTTGTCTTATGTATTTCTTTTATTATGAGCTTTTTCTAGTGTACAATAAATAATTGTTGTAGTTGTAATAGCCATATTTCATAGTTTTAAAATTTGGTTCAGTCTATACCTACCTAATAATATATTTTTTTTATATTTAGGATTATTCTTGTGCGAGCCAAATAATTGCAGCCAGCACCTTGAGTACCTACTACACTTCCAACTGGTATTGATATGGATCAGTTGAGTTACCTTACTTTGTTTGCAACAGTCTGCAGTTAGCTCAATTGTTTCAATTGTAAATACTTGTTCTATTTGGGTTAGAAGCTTTAGGACTACATCTCAATACGACTAAACAGCAGATATGACTAGACCGCTTTAAGACTAAATCTCGATATGACTTCTACTTCTAAACCTTCTATTTTAAGTTATATAATTGTAGGTAATTTAAAGATTTTATCGCCAAATAAACGATCTTCTTTCTCTTAATTTGCATTTATAATTTCGACTTACCCCGAGCATGTTTCTTTTCAGACAACCGAAAACGCAGAATGCATAGACACGATAGACAGCATAACATTTAGTATCAGCAGCATCGCGAATCTCAGCTGTGCCGTCATAGCGGTCGTCGTAAGCAGCACTGTCAAGATCATCGGCAAGAAGTCACTGCTGGTCATCGTATACCTGTGTATAGGCACTTTCTGCGTGCTCATCAATTTCATAACGGAGGATATGGTTTTCGCAGTGCTACTCTCTTCGTTCCCTATTATGGGGTTGGCTATAGGGCCGGTGAATGCTTTTGCTGTGGAGATCTTTCCGACTCATTTGAGGTAAGTGGTAGTGAATTAGACGAACTTTATGGCGCGGTGGGCGAAGGTACGCCTGGAACGTAGGGGGTTGCGGGTTTGACTCCCGCCTCGGAACAAATATTATCTAGTACCCATAACAAAACTCTGCTTAGCCAGGTAGGATAGATAATGCTGTCTCCAGCATTATTTATTTATCATTAAATTTGTTATTCAAAACAACAAATTAAATTGATTACAGGAGTCAAAGGTCAAAAATAATACATTTGCCTGAACTAGGTTATCAGAGGTTGTATCTCAGGCAGAAAAGGTTATGGTTTCTAAATAACATTAATTCATTTGAATAGGTACCCATTATTATGTTCTGTATGGGCCTTATTCTCTATGAAATAGGATACCTATTCCTTGCCCAAACCGTGTGAATAGGTTACCCATTACTTATGTTCTGTATGGGCCTTATTCTCTATGAAATAGGATATTCCTTGCCCAAAACATGTGAATAGGTTACCCATTACTTATGTTCTGTATGGGCCTTACTGTCTATAAAATATGAGATTCCTTGTCCAAACCGTGTATCACAAGAACACAACAGCATCTGAACAATATTTTTCCCGTTCTGCCTGTTGAACTAATTATAGGTTTTGCAACGCATACCCATACATTTGTCAGTAAGTACTCGCCTCTATACATTAGGATGGTGTCGATTCTGTTGGTGCATAACAGCGTTTCTTTTTTTTAAATTTGTTAAAATCTAATTTTATTTTAAATATTTTCATTCATTCATTCATTATATTTAATTTTAGAGCAAAATATTTAGCATTAAAATTATTAACAAATCATGGGATCACTGATTCAGATTCAATAACTTTATTTCTTTAGGCTTACAAAATAAGCACTTAGACAAGTCAAATTTCATACAGATAATTAATTCAAAAACTGTAGTTCGAAATATAATAATGTTATTTATTTACTATTTTTGTAACCTAAACTACATAATTTGAAATTACATAATTGGACTGCATAAAACATGACGCCGTTTCTTCGATTCCGATTTTTTTGCATTACAATAAAAAAAAACTGATGTACGATCAAAAGGAAATATAATGTAAAATCATGTTATTTTCACAGAGGCATGGCAGTAAGTCTAAGCATGATGGTGGGTAGAACGGGCTCAGTGATCGGCACCAATGTGGCGGGTCTACTGCTCAACGCTGCTTGCGAAGTCACTTTCTACTCTTTTGGAGGATTACTTATAGGTGAGGTCTTTTCAGGGACTTAAGTCCCTAATTAGCGCTAGCCAATCTTCAGCGATGAGATCCGGACTGAGCGTTAGGTACGTTCGAAGAAAAGTATATGTGCGGCAATGACAATCGAAGTGTTAGGTCTAGAATATAAATTTCTGGATATTTCCTTTCAGCATAACTTACGTAGGTAGTAGTACCGACAAACTATTTGACCCGTAGCCAATATTGGCAGATAATACGACCTGAGATAGGTACCTACATTATAATGTCCAAAATTATAGGAGTCCCATAATTTTAGCCATTATATATTGTAGGAGTTATAAGAACCCATAAAACGGGTTTATAGTCGATTTTTATTATGAAATTCGGGTTTCAGGAATTCCGTGACTTAAAATAGGCGATTTTGAGTCGAGATTTTTTTACCCTGTATAACGCAAATGAAAGTGCGAGCGAGTGAGCTAGTCTTTAATAATATAATGTTTCACATAACACTTGATTCGCTACGGTGATGCTTCATGTCCTATAAGGTAGAGGGGCCCTCAAATAACCAGTTCCAGTCCCGGTTCCCTTAATCCGGTCCTGTATGGGAATCGAACCAGCATGTACATAAATAATAGAGTTATAGTTGTGTGTTTGAAATGCTGTTTTCATTTTCAGATCATACTTAAAAACCGTCATTTGTTTTCAGTTTGCGGAGTCTTGGCGGCGCTACTTTTACCGAGAAGTCAAAAGCCAGTTGGGAAACTAGACAAATCTAAGCTTACCACGCATCTCTAACTTTATCATAGTTTAAGAGTTGAATCTAGTCGAATTACTATTTGGAAAAGCAGCTACTTTAATTATTATACGATATTTCAATGAATTTGTTATTTTTATTGAGCATGTTCATAAAATGCAAGTTAATATTTTTATACCATAAAAGTTGTCTATGTCACCGCCAAGATGCCCAACAGCCCGCCTGATGGAACGCTGTTACATCCTGTGATCGCCTTCAACAAGGGACATATAGACATTTTATTTTATTTCTGGAATGCGGAGTTCTTTAATCGAGAATATATCTTCCTTTGATCTCAACCTCACTACGCTTAGGGTACCATTGGACACAATTAGCTTACGTCTTTTTCGAGTACCTACCATTGTCGGCTTAGAAGAGTGGTAGTAAGCCAAAAGCTGTTTTATTGATTTTATAATACTTAGTAAGATAAATACTATTCTAATACAAATAATAGCAGTACATGGTGAACATATGCTCAAATTACTAATCAATTTGGTATTAAGTTTGTATGGGAAATCATCCGACACCGGAGCCTAAAAACAAAGTAGTATTGATAGGATCTGTTGAGCTATCTGTAGATTATTTCCAAGTCTGCAGTCAGCTCAAGTGTAACTAGTTCTAAATTGGTTGATAATGTTTTTCTTTTAGTAAGGGTTCTACCCATTATTACAGTCAGCTCAAGTGCAACTAGTTCTAATTTGGTTATTAGATTGTAATTTTCTTTGTTAGTAAGGGTTCATCATTAAACAACTTAGTTTATTAATAAAACTTTATTCATAGAAACAGTTTACAATGATCTATCACAGGCTAGCGCGTGTTAACTAATCATTTATGAAAGAACGGTTATACATATAAATGAGCTTATGTGGATTATGAGACTCGTACGTTATTATCTTCTTAATTCTAATCCCGTTTATCTTATCAAACACAAAATCTTAAGGTGCGTGCAAATTCAGAAAACAAAACATGTTATAAAACAGTTATTTAACATGTCTTATACTGGGAACATGTTAAATAACTTTTATACTATTATAATGTTACTTAAACTGAACGCACCTTATGATAAAATCGGTACCTAATAACCGGTGTAACCGCATTTTGACCTAAATCCTTCTAAGTACATTTACTTTTAGAAAATTTTACATTTTCACTGTAAAGTAAAGATGTAAAATTTGTAAATTCAGAGTAAAATTCTTAAGTTTCAGTCAAACATAGTCAAAATACGGTTTATCAAACAAAAACTTAGTTCTAAATGAATTTGGTAGAAATAATGGCTTATGTAAATAAATGGAGATTACTGCAACCGCGCGCGCGCATATCTGAAATCAAACAAATATTTCTTTTATTTATTTAATCCTGGTGTCTGTTTGAATATTTGTATTTGTTTAGCATAAGTATGGTGGGAAAGTATACTACAGTATTATTGCAGATTATTGCAAACCACTTTGTGTAATTATTTACACCTGCTTCGCAAAAATTATTAAAGTTTCATACGGAGCCCTATAAATTTTGAAATTTATGTTTAACTAGCGACCCACTCCAGCTTCGCACTGGTCCTATGCTGATACAAAAACCTTCCTCTTGAATCACGCTATCTATTAAAAACCACATCAAAATCCGTTGCGTAGTTTTAAAGATCCAAGCATACATAGGGACAAACGGACAGACAGCGGGAAGTGACTTTATTTTATACTAGCGGTCCGCCCCGGCTTCGCACGGGTATTAAACAAAAATTTCAGAAATTATACACACTAACACGATGGGTTTCACAGTTTTCATACGGATCCCTTACTTATTACTATACCGTGCGCTATATATTCAACCTCTTTTTCTATTATGACGGGCCATAATAGAAAAAGAGGTTGAATATACAGCGCACGGTTCAATTATTGAATTTTTCATGCGGATCCCTATGTTTTTAGAAAATATTATATAGCCTATGTTCATCACGGAAAATTTAGGATTCAAATGGTGAAAGAATTTTTCAAATTGGTCCAGTAGTTTCGGAGCCTATTCAATTCAAATAAACAAACATACATACAATCAAATCTTTCCTCTTTATAATATTAGTATAGACAATGTAGTGATTGTGCGAGGCTGGGGCGTTCCCCTAGTGACTAGGGGATATTTCCTCTTTATAATATTAGTATAGACTAGGGCCTAGTCTATACTAATATTATAAAGAGGAAATATTTGATTGTTTGTTTGAATTGAATAGGCTCCGAAACTACCGTGGACCGAATTGAAAAATTCTTTCACCATTTTGCGTGATAAACAAGAACAACATGGATATAGATTATTTTATATTCTACATCTGTAACCATTAGTTTTATGTTCCATAATAAATGATTTTATTTATTTTCAAAAAACTTGGGCATCCTTATGAAAAATTTAGTTTTTGTTGAATATTAGCCGCCACCGCTAGTTATCAACATAATAGGAACATACCAGTTCCGTTTCTCGCGGTACATCCTGACGTAGGCTGCGTCAGAATTGGAGCACAGCCCAATCTTCTGGCACACGCCCTTGGTCCCGTAGGTTTCGATCAGGTGGATCACACTGTCGCCGTATATCTCCATCATTGTGTGGCACTGTAAACGAAATACGAGATTGGGGTTATTATTATCTTTGCAATGCAGTAGGTCAAGCACGAGCTTTCTTGTCTAAGGTAGAATAGACAAAAATTACGTCACTTTGTCATCGAATGCGTAAATTATTTGAAATTGATTTCTTCAACTTCAATAATGTACGCAATGTATGGCGATGTGATGTCATTATTGTCTATTCTACCCTAGAGAACAATCGCCGTGCTTGGCCTACTGATGTTAAATGGCTCCGGGCACGTATGAATTTCCCATACAAACGTAGTATCAAAATGATTTGTAATTTGAGAATATTTTAAACACACCATATCATTTTTGACGTAGTTTCTATGAGAAATTCAGCCGGAACCTTTAATAACGATGTAACAGTAACCTGTGATTTTAATAGCAGGATATGATGGATAAAATCAACATTTTCCTAAAAGCTCCCAAACTACAATTGAATTAAAGTTGGTTTAAACTAATTAAAACTGATAGTAATAATAACTAATAGTAGGTACTACTAGTTTCTTAAACCTAATTATAATCTGAATCTGTTAATAATTAGTTTTAAGAAAATAGTATAAGATTTGCGGCAAATCACTGTTCCATGCAGTAAAAATTTAATTTAAATACATAATTATAACTATTTAAAGATCTATCACAATCACAATGCAATACTTAAAAAATATCATAAAAAATATTTATTAAAATAATTTAGATTTACATAGTACATAATATTTTTCTAAGGATTGAGCTTACTAGTAAACAACTGGAACACATTTTACTAAATTGAAATATGAATTGAAGACATATTTTACATTTCTATATTACTCTCGTAACTCAGCGACCCAAACTGCATCTTAATCTCAGACACAAGCCTTCACTTCTTCGACTTCTAGAAGGTTTCGGTTCTAAGTTGTATCTCGCCAGCTCTGGGCGTTTCTGACTTGTCTAAGTGCTTATTTTGTAAGCCTAAAGAAATAAAGTTATTGAATCTGAATCTTTCAAGCGAAAAAAATCCAATCACAAACTCACCCTGTCAGAGTACTTAGCAGGCAGCAGTCCGCACGACTTCTCCACCACCTTCACGATATCATGGTCGACCTTATCACTCGCCAGCACTTTCTTCACGGCCATCACGACGGTTTCGCACACTGCGCAATCCAGGATCTCCTCTGCTAAACAAGGAAACAGGGATTTAGGAACATTATATTTTTATATAGTGTAAAATAATAAAGTAATTTACAATAAAATAAACAAATTAAAAAAGGTTATACAATAAAAAAAGCAGACTGCAAACAATCTACAGGTAGGTCAAGTCAAGAAAGATCTATATCAATAGCAGACGGAAGCGTCACAAGATACTAGCTGCATAGCCTCGCTGGATGGCAATGCGATGCGCTGTGCCAGATATTAATAGATTTTGCGGGAGTGCAGATAGGTTATTCAAGAAAAATAATAGTGATAGACGGATGAGCCATATTTAAAAAATTGAATTGGAATAAAAATTTAATTTTTCATACGGAACCTTAAATTTTTTGAAAATATTCTATAGCCTATGTTCAGCAGGGGAAAATTAGGATTCTAACTGTGAAATAATTATTCAAATCGGTCCAGTAGTTTTAATCATAGGTTTCACATTTGACATATAATCTTTCCTCTTTGTAATATTTGTATAGATATAGATTTACATACCTTTAACAGCAGTTATATCGTCCTTAGGACACAGCTTCAGTTCCTCGCAGACCTTGGACGGCTCCAACTCCTGGCCGAGCAGGCTGATGACCAGCTCTCCATACTTCTCCACGAACTGGTCGCATTCGCTGCGGACCGATTTGGGCATTTTCTTGCAAACGCTGTGGACGGCTTTCATTATTTCCTCCTGAAGATAGACGACGGTTTAATCAAAGGACGAAAAACAATAAAACAATTCATTCTTGCATTTCATATATTATATTGTCGGTGCTGAGCTTGTCGGGTTGAGGCATGTTGCCAATAGTTTCTTACACACACACATTGGCACATTGGGCCGTGTGGTGCCGGCATAGAATTTCACCACCCCAACTCTTCCCGTAGGTGTCGTAAGAGGCGACTAAGGGAAACAGGGTGACGGGCAGCAGCGCCCTCTGTGGAACAACTCCACCGAATTGCGATCCCCAACCCGCATGCCCAGCGTGGAGATTATGGGCAATAACCCCCAAATGATAAATAAAGCCTGAGGCGCTCATAAGGGGAAGCCTATGTGCAGCAGCGGACTGATATAGGCGGATGATAATAACACACACTATTGATGTCGGTCCGAACTGAGCGACATCTTACATCATCTATCGAGTAAAAGGCCGTCTTGATAATATTCTATGACTCACATCATTATGTTTGTCTTTAATCTGTTCGTCGAGTTCCTTCAAGACGAACTCGTAGACAACGCAGACCGTCTTCGGGGGAGCTTTGGGCGTCTTCACCGGGCGGCCGTTTACAGTGTTATCGGGAATTTCGTTGGTTTCTATAACAAACAATACAAATTATTAATTGAAAAAAAAAATATTACTCTAGGTAAAAAACTAGAGAAAAAAATACGACTAAAAGTTTGCAAATAACAATATTTATTTGTATTTTCAATAAGTATTGTAAATATTTTTTTAACCATCATGTTTTCAAAACACCTTTCCAATATTCGAGTTTCGAGTTCGAAGTATCATATCCTTAAATACGAGAGCTGTAGCTTTGACAGAGTCTGAGATAAAATAACGATATCGACCTACATAATAGCAAAACTGGTCCAAATATCAAGCTCGTATTCTTAACAGTGTACACTTTTCGTGCTTCATCAATATCACTTAAAAACCGGTCCGTACCAAATACCAATGTCAATCTACACTTTGTTAAATCCATATCACTCACCGATTTCAACATGTTTGGACGGGACAGCAGGTTTCTTCCTGAAGTGGTTCATATCTCCTCTAAGATGCGGCTTCTCGAAGAATTTGTCGATACTGTTGTGTGTTAGCTTCAAAGGGTCTTTGACTTCATCCTGTAATTAAATATCTATTTAGTACCTTTTTCCAAAGGAGACACGGTTTCTTATTGTTTGTATGTTTTGTAGGTAAGTATTTTCAAAAAGGTATTACGTTAGTATGGGAAATTCATACGTCACCGGAGCTTTTTGACATTTATGACTTCTCAAGCTTGACCTGAGCCAGAGTGATGGCATAGGCATTGCTTTTGTCCACCGACCATCACCACGTTTATATTAAAGCCAAACTCAATGTAGATAAACAAACCCACACACTAATAACTAGAATTTACTTGCTTAGCGTCGATTTTCAGACATTGTTAGGAATATTTATTGAAGGAAGGATTTCATATCGACAAGTTATGCAAATGGCGTATAAAAAGACGCGGCAAAGGAGTGAATTTTAGATTAAGTATGGGTTAGTTTTCTACGTCGAGTTTGGTTTTACTGCAGGTGTCCTGTCCAAGAGTTATTTTAGTTTTTAAAGGTTTTAGATTTAGTTTAGTATATGTGGTACCTTGCACAACTTCAAGTAAACGCAAATCTCCTGCGGGTCGAGGTCCGCGGAGAGCATTTCCACGAGCTGTTGTGTGTACGTGTCCACAAAGTCGACGCAGTTGGTGCGCAGCTTAGCCGATAGGTGCGTGCAAAGACCGTCCAGAGCTTTGCGGATGCTTTCCTGCGAACATTACAAAATATTATTTTATACATTATTTTGAGTTCTCTAATGTTATGGGTATATTATAAAAAAATTATAAATAATATATAGTTAGACATTTTATATTGTATTAGATATAACTAAAACGTGAAAGAATTGGCGGCCTTATCGCTTAAAGCGATTGCTTGCAGGCATCCAAAGCTTAAAAAAAATTAGAAAAATTGTCGATACCAAAATATACTATTAAAAAAATTCAAATAGAACTGAAAGCATTACCTCATTGCAGTCTTCCTTGATCATAGACTTGAGTTGTTCCACCGCGAACAGACAGAGCGGGCAGCTAGACTTCTCGGAGTTAATGGACACTCGTTTGACTTCGGACGTCTGGGGGCAAAGTCCGAGGCCTGGGCAAACCTGTGGGCCAACATAATGACATTATTTTCGATTTTAAACACACACAATGACACAATACTTCAATATAAATGAGATAACATAACAGGCGGGACAGCAAGTATCGCAGAGACCCGCCCGCGGATTTTACAGTAGAGTTTGGCAGTGAACGCGTTAACAATTCTCAGGACACTTCCCGAGAGGTAAACTATGTCATTTGCATCGCTGTTATTTCAAAATACCTTATTTTCCCCCTCTGTATAATTTAAAGATATTTCGTTATTGTTTTGAGAATACCACTCGGTTTCTTTACTGCGTTTTTTTACTAGCACTCGCTAGCCGTAATAATAACTATACTCACGCTAGCAGGATCTATTTCTTGCACCAGCAGAGCGACGACCGACGGTCCATACTGGTCGACGAACTGTTTGCACTCCGCGTGAACCGCCTCGGGCAGTTTGTCGCACGCACAGTCAACGGCTTCCGTTACTTTGGCCTGAGAAAAAAATTCATTTGACATAGGAATTTCAGCCTTAAATGTTTGGGAGGAGAGTCGACTTCCTACCGAGCGTTCTCAAAAACTACCGTGACACACAACTCACAAGAAAGTGTTTATAGTTACAGATCTGATCATCAGAGATTTATTATACACAATTTCATATTCAATAACTTTATTTCATTTGACTCCCCCGCATAACTAGCGTGGGGATTATGGACAATAACCTCTAAATGATAAATAATAGCAACTATGGCGCTCAGGGTAGACTAGGGACTTGGGGAGAGGGGACAAGGGGAGAGAACTAGGGTAGACGTCCAGCAGTGGACTATTATAGGCCGATGTTATACAAATATTTATCCCGAGGTGGGAATCGAGTCCCAACCTCCTGGCGCAGGCGGACCTTCACACACCGCGCCACAGAGGTCGTCGTAACAGCTAATGTCGTGTTTACTCACAATATTAGTGGTATCACTGAGCTCCACTTGCAAGTAATGCAGGAAGTACTCGCAGAAGGAGCAAACAGCCTTGCCCTGCGGTTGCATTTGCGAGATGAACATCCGCTCGATAGGCAGTACGCCCGCGACGTCGCACGGTGGGTCGAAACTGCTGAAAAGCGGACATAGGATTTTTTTTCAAAATTTGAAAGTTTTTTTTATGCCAATCGGCGGAACTCAATAACCCTATTAGAAACTATTCTATGATATTTTGTCATCAAACTAATACTTACCGAGAAAAAAAATAAAGTTCAAAAAAATTGTATGGAGTGACATCTATCAAAATCTATTTCAACGAAATGCTCACCGATACAGCTTTGAAAACACCTAGGTGTTAAAGAATACGTTATTACCTATCGTATGATACCATACACAAGTGCATCCACTTGCCTGACTTTCCGATAAATACCATTGAAAATGAGTCGTTTTTTGTTATTTTGCGACGAAATAAAACTTTTATTTCCTTGCAATTGTTGCATTTTTAGGTAAAATATAAACAAAATCCATAGTTGGTTTCTTAATTTTATTAAAGGCAACAAAATATTTGATCCAAGATGTAAGATTTTTAGAAAAAAAAAATATAATATCGATAATTTTTTTCCAGAAAAGTATCGAATTAGTTTGTAACCTATATTGTGGAGGTAATAAGATAAGTTAATCCTGTTCGACACATTTTAGTACTACCTACCGGTACCTAATACTTAAGGAAAACAAACTATAGAGGTACAGGTTACTTTTGTGGTCCGCACTAGGATCAGAACCAATTAATTTTTTTTATTGATTCCATTTTGTTTTTTGGAACTGTTTCTCACTATAATATGATGATTAGGTAAGGTACATAACAAAAATTCTTAGCGAAGTATTAAAAACTTAAATCTAATACGACTCGACTTAAGAACAAATTATTAATGATAGTTATGTATAATATTTTCTTACGGAATAAGAAAAATAAGAATTTAAATTTTTACAAAAATAGAATGTTAAATAAGGAAACACTCTAAATACATACTACCTACCTATAACTCCAAGAAGGCCTGTTTACAATTGAATTTTAGCAAGAAAAGGAAAATACTCATCACAATACCAAGATTTTATTTGGAGGTACACAAAATATTAAACTTAAAAATCTAAAAGTCAGAGAAGAAAGTAGGTTCATAACGCAAAACCATTTACTTATCACAATAAATTGAGTTTATAAGATTCTTAAAATAAAAAAAAACATAACAAAATGTATCCTTTTCACTGTCGCTATCTTGAAGATTACCTATATCAATAAATTCAGTAGGACACAAGTCTTCCGGAAGAGGCATCAATAGCTCTACAGCTTTTGCAGAGAGAACCATACTTCGTTTTTTGCCCATTTGTGGTCTTATAAGGCTGAGTTTGGGATCTGACGACAAAAGAAGATTATGTAGAATATCTTCATTTGTCACAATCCTACTCACTTTCCTAGAATGGTGTTATCTGTAGTTCCGAAAACCTTTATTTCGAGTTATAGGCCGGTAGGTATACATTTATTATGTAAACAAGTGTAGGTACCTACTAACTGGTTTAAACAAAAATCTAAACTTTGTTGAAGTGAACTTAGTACAGGTAGGTAGTACTAAAATGTGTCGAACAGGATTAACTTATCTTATTACCTCCACAATATAGGTTACAACTAATTCGATACTTTTTTGGAAAAAAATTGTCGATATTATATTTTTTTTTCTCAAAAATCTTACAACTTGGATCAAATATTTTGTTGCATTTAATAAAATTAAGAAACCAACTATGGATTTTGTTTATATTTTACCTAAAAATGCAACAATTGCAAGGAAATAAAAGTATTATTTCGTCGCAAAATAACAAAAAACGACTCATTTTCAATGGTATTTATCGGAAAGTCAGGCAAGTGGATGCACTTGTGTATGGTATCATACGATAGGTAATAACGTATTCTTTAACACCTAGGTGTTTCAAAGCTGTATCGGTGAGCATTTCGTTGAAATCGATTTTGATAGATGCCACTCCATACAATTTTTTTGAACTTTATTTTTTTTCTCGGTAAGTATTAGTTTGATGACAAAATATCATAGAATAGTTTCAAATAGGGTTATTGAGTTCCGCCGATTGGCATAAAAAAAACTTTCAAATTTTGAAAAAAAATCCTATGTCCGCTTTTTAGCAGTTTCGACCCACCGTGCGTCGCTCGGCGGCTTGTTCGGGATCACGCGAACGTTGATCTCCTTTGTAAGTGGGACGCGGGCGAGCTGTAATTTAAATTTGTATTATAATACAGGCGGATCGCGGCTTCGCACATGTATTTTTATTCAACAAATTTTTCATTAAACAAAAATTATGAATTTTTACACAGAAGATCCCCAAGTCCATCCATTCTATCCATCCACGGTTGTCTGGTAGAGATAGCTTTTGAGCGATAAGACCGCCAATTGACACATTCCTTGTATTTTTTTTTTAAATCAAAATAGTGTTTTAAGGAACCATCGGAATAGAATTTAATCCGAATAGGAAACGAATCGAATCAAATAAAATAGCCCTGCTGGACTGATTAGTTCGAGTTATTAAAAAGAAGCCTCTTTACAGCCGCACTCATTTTAATTTGTGTATTGATTATTTCAAATTATTATCAGCGGCCTTTTTACAGTCATTCATTTCTTTATTATTTTCTAGTTTTAACTATTTTAAACCCATATTATATTTTGTAGCAAATAACATGACCAAGTGTTCTTTGAGAACTTATAGATGCTCTACAAAACCGGGATTTTTAGTAAGTTGCATTTAAATTTAGTATATTTTGTAATTATTTTATGTTTTGTGCATCTCAATAAACAATTTAAAAAAATAAACAAATAAGATTCCAAGTTACCTCAGGCACATGAGTATAGCTGTTCCTTTCATCGTTTCCAATCAGCTGGTTCTTCAGATTTCCCTTTACTTCCTCCGGGAGCAGTAGAGTTATAGACGGATCAGATGTGTGACAGACTCCCATCATGGCACACACTTGGGGTGGGTTCAGCCCTTTGGTGAGGAAGTCGTAGATTATAGGGTAGTATTGTTGAGCTAGGTGGAGGCATTCGTCCCGGAACTTGCCGGTTTGTTTGCAGAGACCTGGGGATGATAAGGTTTGTTGTGTTTGTGAAACTAATAGACACCATTAGAAAAATATGGATGAACTAGCTTTTGCCCGCGACGTGTCTGGAAGAAATAAATAATAAATAAATAATGCCGGATAATCCACACAGCATCTAGCCCCAAGCTAAGCAGAGCTTGTGTTATGGGTACTAGATGACTGATATACATAATACAATATTATTACACACAGACAAATATTTTTTTTTACTATACAAAGAAAAATAGTATTATTAATTGGTTTGTTGTGTTTGTGAAATTAGTGTCTATGAGAAAAATATGAATGAAATAGCTTTTGGCCGCGACGTCGTCCGCATAGAAGTCGAAAATGGTTCGAATTGTATTTTTAATTGGTTTTTAATGTTCTTTATTTTGTTGTAACATATGAATAAAACACAAAAATATAATTAAGTTTCACGTGTTCCTGTACTATACCGCGGGAACATGAAACGTATTCTTTAGATCATAGGATTCATAGGTAATTTCAGAAGCATTCTCTCTTATCCAATCAATTAATGAGAAAACCGAGTTTAACACGACTGCCCAAAATAGGTGTATTAGTTTTCAGGGTTCACAGGTGTTTGCTAGATTCTATATTCAACCATAACATTTAAATTCTTGAAGACTTTTGTTTGATTTTATGGAGATTTTTATGTACTAAACTATCGTTAGAATCCTTACAAATTGTAAATGTATTGTATGTTCTATTAGACGTATTAGATGTAGGGTACATAGATAGAAATACTTTATAATACCCCACAAATAATAAATATGTTTAGAGTAAAAGAAGTATAAAGGGAAGCCATATCACTATGAGCGATTATGGTTCCAGACAAGCTAGGGCGGGACTGGATATGAAGAAAAGCTATAGACGGTGCCACAAAATATGAACTAATACAACTTTTACGATTGTAAATAATGCTTATATAGCAGTTATAGGGTACAACGCATGAAATAATTCCATATTACTGTACAGGCATGTTCTTCTTATTCCTATCTTAGAGATTTACAATATACAGTACTACCAACATAACAAACTTAGCGATAGTTACCTTGCAGAACTTTGTAGAACTCTGTCTCAGTGGTGTTAGCGACCAGCGTGTCCCGTAGGTGTTTCACTAGCTGCTCACAAAGCTCGCATGGGACACTGTAACAATTAAATTATTGTAATAGGACTAGGACAACACTGGGAGAATTGCATTCGCAACTTTATAGCACCAATCATAAGTGTAAAATTCATCATCATTCATTCACTGGAACAGTTTCCTCAGGGAACACATAATCGTCGTGTTGGTGGAACTTGTAGGAACATTGTCCGCTGACGTGGCATACTTGGCGTTGAGGCCCGTAACATACTATGAGAATTGCATTCGCTACTTTATAGCAGCAATCATAAGGTACAAAATTACTTACTCATCATCATTCACCGGAACAGTTTCCTCAGGGAACACATAATCGTCGTGTTGGTGGAACTTGTAGGAACATTGTCCGCTGACGTGGCATACTTGGCGTTGAGGCCCGTAACATACTATGAGAATTGCATTCGCTACTTTATAGCAGCAATCATAAGGTACAAAATTACTTACTCATCATCATTCACCGGAACAGTTTCCTCAGGGAACACATAATCGTCGTGTTGGTGGAACTTGTAGGAACATTGTCCGCTGACATGGCACACAGAGTTGGCGTTGAGGTCCTTCTTAGCGGCTTCGATTATGTTCTCGTAGTATTTGAATACTAGCATCGAACAGGAGTCTGATAGAGAGTCCATATTACGGCAAACCTGGATAATGTATTCGGAATTAATTACTAAAAGGAAACAAAATTAATAAATTATGCTACACAATGCACACAGCATTATCTAGCCCCGAGCTAAGCAGAGCATGTGACCGACTAGAACTGAGAAAACCCTGAACATATTTTGTACGATCTATTGATGTAGATCGTTCGTATTTGTTCAAATATTTGTATTGATTCGGGAATAGAGCCCGCAGCCTCCTGCATCGCATGCGGGTTTTCGCTCAACGCGCCACAGAGGTCTTCCAGAACTATTATGAAAAAGGTACTTTAAAAAAATAATTTCTGTGCATAAAAGGTCCAGAAGGGCTCTATAGTATCTATCTAGCTCTATAGCATTATGAATGAATAAAAATGCCGCTACTGTACGTACGTGACGTAAGAGTCCAGTAAGGTCTTATTTTTGTAACTAGTGACTGTAATAATAAAATATATAACAAAACATACATAACATAACATTCTCGTAAAGTTACCTTGAGTAGACCAACAAGGAAGTCTTCGTAGGAAGTAGCGTCGAACTTCCTCCTCAGGCCACCGACAGTTCTAGTACAGTTGTTGCAGCCAGCGCGCAAACTCAATTGTTCGTTCTGAAACAAATATTTATATTGGACGACATCTAAAATAATATAAGATTTTATTGATTGTTTGTTTAGATTGAACAGGCTCCGTAACTTTTGGACCGATTAGAAAAATTCTTTCATCTAATCAAAGTTAGGAATGCAGACGTCAAAATAATGACGACGACAAAAACGACGACGCAATTCACAGATTGCTGTACGAGGTCCTAAAGTTCCGCTAAAGGTACTTATTTTTTTTATTTTGGGTTTACGAAACAGACAAAAACAAACGTTGATATAATTAGAGTAATGGGTACCATTAGATAAAACGTTAAATTTTAAAAGTAATTAACTTTGTGGAAAGTAATTAGTACATTATTGACTAATATTCATTTTGTAGCTTGCGACTTTGACCCTGCTTTTTGTTCGAGATTAAAGAGACCCTATATTTTAAATCCATAATAAACATTAGGCTGGTACGATGACTAGTGTAAATTTTTATCTTAGAATGCAATAAATATTTATATATATTTTATATAAAAAAGATTTCTGCAGGACATATGACTCTCCCTAAGTACTGGAGTACGCTGACCTCTAACCCACGCACTTGATTTCATAGTGTAGTTATTACATACTATAGATATTATTTAATTTCCTAGATAATTACCCCAAGTGCGAGGGCTTAAGCATTATAATATCAATTTTGTATTTAAGTATTGAGTTGTTGTTTTTAATCGTATACTTTAATCCTTATTTATTGTGGCAATAAACATTGAAAATGTCATGATGCGAGGTCAACGGTGCAAAACTATCGCATGCGATAACCCCTGTCGTATAGATTAGATTATGTAGTGCGCTCGCAATTTATAAGTTCATCGAGTAAAAATAATTATAGTAATATCAGTTATTATTATTTTTAGACTACATTTTCCGACTGTAAGGTACAGAAGGCTTCCCTTCTTTTATAAATAAAAATAATAAATAATCCTAGACAGTTTACACAGCATTATCTAGCCCCAAGTTAAGCAAAGCTTGTGTTATGGGTACTAGATAACCGATATACATAATAATATACGAGTACATAGACAGATATTTTATTTATTATACATATATACATAGAGAACAATCAGAACGCCCTGATCATATTTGCAGACGGGAATCGAACCTCCTGCGTCGCAGGAGCGGATTTATATGTTTATTATTTTTATATAATTATTTTATTACTATTCTACGACGAAAACTAACACTAGATTTCCCACAAGATTTTTAATTAAAATCCTCAAACCTAACTAAAGTTTGAGGAAATATCCGCAGAATATTGTAACTTGAGTACACTGGTGTTTGTAATTGAAACAGTAGTTAATAATAAGTCATGTTTGGATTCCTGTTTGGACGTGAAATTGTCGGTTTGAAAGATTATATTCACTGCATCCTGCTATTGTGATACGCAAATGCAATCAAAACGTATGTAGGTAGCTACGATACCACAGAGGTAAGATTGAGGGTTCCGAATCAGATGTTATTTAGCGAAAAACAATCCTTATGATGAAACCTTTCGATAGGTATGATGAAGCTACAGGGAAATTATTTTGCTCGTGTAGCGGTTTCGCTTCCCGTTAGGCTCCGAAACTACTACATCGATTTGAAAAATTCTTTAATCCTAAATTTACCCTGATGAACATAGGCTATAGAATATTCTCAAAAAATAATGGGATCAGCATGAAAAAATTTGTTTTTGTTAAATACGTGCGAAGCCGGGGCGAACAACCAATAAGTAGATTATCAATGAAACCTCACGATGTTAAAAAACTTATTCTAGGGCCCATATCAAAATAATTAATTATTATTGCTTTCTAAACCTTACCTAGTAGTAAAAATGGTAACTTACATAACCAATCAGTAGATTATCAATCCTCGCGCTATTGCAGAGTCCAGCAACAGAGCACACTTGCTGAGGGTTCATCTCTGAAGACAAGGTCTCAACCAACTCCGGCACGAAGTCATCTGCGACCTTGATGCATTCTTTGCGGACGATCTTGATAGGTATCAGCATGCAGGAACCTTCGAACACTTGCTTTAATTCCTCCTGTGAAACGGTACGCATTGTTATCATGGTGATGTATAGTAATTCAAGTACATAGAATAGAATAGAAACACATTTATTTATCTAACATTTACACAGGTATACAGACAAAAAAAGTACCTATAATACTATAATAATACAATTGTAAATACCAGTTCTAATTTGGTTCTGTTACTTTCTCTTTTTTAGTAAATATAATACATATATGTATTATGACACAAAAAATGAGATAAATGAAATATATCCTGTGTTATTTCTGTTTTTCCTACACACATGCAAAACTACAGCCCAAAGGCTTGAAGAAGCAACAAACATACATCCACCCATCTAAACTTTTGCATTTATAATATTACTGTGCGTCTAGCTAGAAAGAAACTTAATTTTAACCTAGAGATAAATCCGTGATCACTAACATATCGGTCATTGACCCAGGGCTTTGCTTGACAACTGGAGTTCAACGTTTGTTCTAACTGATAACTTAGGACGAGGTCGGGTACAAGTTATTGTCTTTTAAACTTTTAAACCGTCTCAACAGAATTTAGAATTTTAATGGCGTGAATAGATAATTCTTGTCCATAGTATTATTGGATTGTTTGCAATAGTCTGCAGTTAGCTTAACAATTTGAATTGTAAATAGGTACTTAGCCTTAATTTGTTTTTATGCTTTTGCCGTAGAATGGATACGGTTATGAAATCATGGTCTAAAATATTGAATTCCTTGTATATGATTAACTTAATTATTCATCGGTATTTAACGTTTGGTTATGGAGATAAATACTCGAGAATAAATACTTGATGTTATAGTTATAACTTTATATGTTGACTGTTAATGTTAAAATTATAACTTACCAAAATAACAACTAAATCCTACTACCTGTAAATTAATTGCAACAGTCCAGGAATTGTCAATACTAGCTCTAATTGGTTTCTTTTATTTGATTGATCTTTAATAATAAGCTACTAAATAAACATTAAAGTAGGTATTTATAACAAAACACCAATACTTAGTAATAAACCGTCAGTTCATTTGTTTACTTGTTGAAACTGGACCGGTTTTGAAATAACAGCGGGTAACATAAGCTTAGTTAAAATATTGTTTAAACGCGCTAAAAGTATAAATTAAGCTCAGGCGAAGTCGCGAATAGTTCATAATTTAATATTGCTCTACACGTAACCTTCCTATTTTCAACACTAATGCTAGAGCAATAAGGCTCACCTGAGTCTCGTTGCTCTGAAGTTGATCCCTCGCCTGTTGAACCATATCGGTACAGATCTTGCAGATGCTGTCGTTATCTTCTGGTACATGCATCTTCGACCAGACTCGGGAGACACAGTGGGAGTTGGCCTTGCATTCGTGGCTTGTACTGTAGAAATAAAAAGAGATTTTAAGCCCATTTCCTGTCCAGTTTCTGCGGTGCGACCCGAAGTGGCATACCACACTTAGAACATATGCGGCATAGACAATGAGCGACCCGAAGTGGCATACCACACTCCGAACAAGAACATATGTGGCATAGACAATGAATGTGTTATTAATCTTATGATCATAGGTAATTCCTTCCTTCCTAGATATTCAAAATCTATTCACTTTTCACAGACAAGACGCAAGAAATTATTATTCAATTCAATTGAATGCGTTTATTTCAACTTAAAGTACACAATATTAGCCATACATTAAAGATACACATATTCCTGTCTGTTTACTAGTTTTCATGTGAAAAATATTTATAGTGGAGACTACTGACCTAAGAAAACCCTTATTGCATCTCTTTATATGACCATTTACCGTCTGTCTTCCAAATAAATAAAAATAAAATAAATCCTGAATCCATAAATGCTAAAAATATAAAAATTTCAAGGGTTAGGTATTTACTTTTTCTATTTTAAACTCTGTAACTCTCAGCAAATAAGCTTTGTCAAAAAAGCAATAAATATTTATTCCTACTTAGCTGCAGTCGGCTCGCGAAACTATGTAAAACTAGTAATGCTAAATGTATATAAGCAAAACATATAAAATTTTCAAGAGTCAGGTATTTACTTTTTTCTTTTAAACTATGTGACCCCTATGTGACTATGTGAATATGATTTGTCAGAATTTTAAGCAAATAATCTTTCTATCTTTGGTGCTCAAGCCAACTTCCTCTTGCTTTCACAATAATACGCTCCGATTCAATCAACAGTATAACTTACATAACTTGTTATGGCTACTATAACACGCCAGTTATTATGATCCGAGGAAATAAGCTAAACGTAATGATTAGAGAATTTGAGATTTACTTTACACTATTACTGTTACGTATAAAGTGATAAGTTTGGATGTGAAGGTGATTTCCGACTCAGAGACAGAAACCGTATTGACATGAAGTTAGAGTCGTTTATTGAATGTTATGCAGTTCTAATGTTTCCCCCAGGATGTGATTGAAAAGGCTCGATTGAGTTGCAGAGTCGTGCGTGTTGTTAAATAAGATTTGGACGTGGGAAAAACCAAGGGACGTTCTAGCTTCTTTAGTTTACTATTAATATTTTTTTCTACAATTTTTAATTCTGGATTTTTGATTATTTTAGATTATTTAAGACATTTCCACATTAATCATTGGTACTTGACCGGTTCATATAACTTGCTGTTGTCAATAAAAAATTCCCTTATTCATGATAGTCTTATAACTTAGAGCATTTCTTCTCACTCCGTCTTCTTTTATTGACATAGGTCAGAGTGAGAAATAACACTACATAGCACTGATTTAAGGCTCCGGCGACGGATGTCCCAAACAAACGTAGTACCAAATCATTTTTAATGAGGGACTGTATAAGACTGTATTCTATTCTTTTTGTATCAAATTCAGCTGATAGTATCATAAATTACAAGAAGTACGTACTATTGACATTCTTGTTACTGACATAATGACCACGATTGTAAAGTTAGCACGATATTGATTTACAAATAATCGGACTAATTAAACAACGAAATTCAACTCTAATACTTTGTAATAAGCTGTATAAGATTTTGGCATATCGTTATTTGTTTACAACATTCTGTATGATGGATAACTTATGACTTGTTTGATGTTTTCCCAACGCCCTGAAGCTAGATATAGATACTGAAATGTAAAGTCATTGTTCACTATTGTTTTCATAACAAAGACTTTTCACAGGACAGTGGGTACAACGCCTTTAAATCGACGCACCTTAATGGTTTACTTATTTCCATTTGATTGGTTAATAATAATAACTTTTGCATATTTAAACAGGTGACACACAACTGCGCCAAACGGATTAAGCGTTTCTTTAATCAAAGTAATATTATTCTCGTGTTTAATTTAACAAGCTAGCCGTGGTAACATTATGCCACCAATATCAGACATGGCGTAGGTAAGGTATCATTAATATAGTACTGGTAAAACCTTTACTAACAAGTAAATATACAATTAAATAACAAAAACAGAACTAGTATTTACAACTGAAACAATCGAACTAACTGAACGCTGTTTAAATCTTGGGTCACACGACCAGACGCTCAGATATTTTTATTTAACCCTGAGAACCTCGTTACCCCAATGATCTAGGGTCTCTACTCCAAAGGGAGTTCGTTTAAGGGTTGTTTATGTAGCCTATTTTATTTCAGCGTTCAAAATTACATGTGATGTGAAGTTTGTTATTTATTATTACCTGAAGTTACTGCACCAGTAAGATGGCCCCCAAGTGCATTTTGATTTGCCCAACAACCCTCCGGTAAAATCTGTAGACAACACACAAGAATTATTATGATAGAAGACAGAGCGATACATTTTTGCTATTTACGTACAAACTACGCAACGGATTTTAATGCAGTTTCTTTATAGATAAAGCGGGTCGCGCTTTGACTTTGGACGGGTGCAATGACACAAAATCCTTCCTCTTGAATCATTATATCTATAAAGAAACTGCATTAAAATCCGTTGCGTAGTTTTAAAGATCTAAGCATACATAGGGTCAAAAAGACAGTGGGAAGTGACTTTGTTTTATACTATGTAGTGATAGATAGAGCGCCACAGGCATGTATCAGTTTATGTCGACCGCTGTGGCGAGGCGGTCGTTGCGGGTTCGATTACCGCCTTGAGAGATTTTTTCGATTTAGAAATATTACTATTTTATTATACTCAGCCTATGCCGTGTGGTGCCGGCATAGAATTTCACCACCCCATCTCTTCCCGTGGGTGTCGTAAGAGGCGACTAAGGGAAACACACCGAGGGGCGGGCAGCAGCGCCCTCTGCAGAATAACTCCACCGAACGGCGATCCCGAACCCGCATGCCCAGCGTGGGGATTATGGGCACTAACCCCCAAATGATAATGTCATCTATGGCGCTCATTAGGGGAGGCCTATGTCCAGCAGTGGACTATTATAGGCTGGTGATGATGATGATGATTATACTCAGGTTTAGTTTCTATGTACACTAAATCTATCAACATTTGGACTAATCTAATATAACAACGTTTCGAAATACTATTATTTCGAGAAACAATAACAATCGGTTTGGATCGGATGACAAGGTTGTATCCAGAAATATGAGTCTTTAGGTGTATCAATTACATTGCTACCTTTGCGCTACTTAAACCAATTTACTGACTAACCAAACAATCTATTGGAATTATTGATAAGCACTTCTTTGTGAAGTCTTGGTCTGCAGGGACGGCGCCAAATTAGAAAGAAGCCTAAAAAAATTCAGCGTTTTTTAAACTGTTCAAGAAAAATCATTATGTAAAAACAGTCACCTAAAAAATAATTATCTGTTTTTAGGAGACTTTTGTCCCACTTCTGGTAAAGGACTAATTCCACTCTTTCCAAAAATAACAGAAATCAGTCTTAACGATAGTTTTTACAATAATACGTTTTTAGATGAATTTTATGATTAATTCAAAATAGGTTCGTAGCTAACCCCCTAAGCATCTTAGTGAAAAACAATATGTTCAAGTAGCCTTTTACTATTCCACAGGATACCTATATTTATATGTTTACCTTGCAGAATATTTTTCTGAGAAATGTCAGCGAATAGGTAGAACTTAAGTTTTTTACAATAATTTTAACCCCACACAAAGACAATTTACAAAATTGCAACAAATAGACAAAGATATTAAAAATTCATTATCATTAGCCAAGCATTTAGTGTTTCTATAATGTATCTATACCAATATAAGTTGAAAGATTTGATTGTTTGTTTGAATTGAATACGCTCCGAAATTACTGGACCAATTAGAAAAATTATTTCTCTATTTGGATTATCATCACTGATAGACAGGAACATAGTCTATAAAATATTACCAAGAATGTAAAGGATCCGTATGAGTAGGTACTGAAATAATGTAACCCATTCTATAAATGTTTGTTAAACTCGCGTGCGAAGCCGGGAAGGACGGCTAGTTTGAAGATAAACAGACAGAAAACCTTTTGGATTTGAGCGGGTTAACTATGAACTTTATTTGTGAAAGAATACCATTCCTGAAACTACGACAGTGTTTTATAGAAAAATAGACTTGTTGGTAAACATTACATAAGCGAAGCAATTATAACCTCACAGATCATAGGATGTAAAATAAGAAATAATAATTGTTTACTTACGTATGGGTTTCTTCTCCAGAGTTTTTTTCTGTAACAATAGTGAATAATAATTAAATAGGTATATGCCTCACACCCGGAGACTTAACAATCTTAGATGTAAACAGGTTATGATTTGTAGAAATGTGAATTTGTTCGTTGAAATATTGTCTATGGTCCGGATTTGGATACTAAACAGATCTATAGAAAAGAAACACAATAAACTTGTTAACACACGCTTTATTGATTTATTGTTTACCGAATCAAAACTAAGCGACAATAGATTAAAACATGTGGGATCGAATATGCGTATTCAAATAAAAGAATAGCAGAGCATTCAATCATAAAATTCATGTCCCTTTAATAACGATTGTCGCGTTTATTAAAAAGGTAGCCATAGGAGATATTACGTTAGTAATTTATTACGTGACATTCATTGTGCACGGTTCAACTTAAAACAATATTGGAATTCGGTACAGAATAAAACACTTCTAAGCATTTTTGTAAAGAGAGGTTTACATCTAGAAGAGTATAAAACCATAAACGTTATTTACCACCATTTAATTGCATTACCATTGCATTATTCAGATGCATTACCTATAGCGCAAGTTCGTCTTGACTTTCACCAAATATCAGAGCGCCACCAGCGCCCGTGCTTTTAATCATGGATCAATTATCTATGCCTAGAGATATTTAAGTCAAAATAATACAGAAGTAAATAAACGCTACTTACGTTTCCAGCTAGATGATCCAGCTTATCATTCCCGCACATTCCAACAATAGCGCAGATCGTCTGCGCCGATGCCTGCGACTTCAGGACATGGTGGATGTACTGTTCCAGACCGGCCGTGTTCGTCTTACACTCCGCCGCTACGGACGGGTAGGGTACGTCGTGGCAGGCTGATGCTATGCGGGTAGCTAGGTAGTCCTGGGGAAAGGCTTGAACTTAGTCTTGAAGGAAAACAAGATTCAGGTCCCTAAAATTATAGGCAAGAATGCACGTTAGGAATCTCAGGAAGGAATAACTGAAGGAATAGTAAGGATCTTGAAAAAAAAAACTAATTCAAAAATTTTATGTTCCTTTAGTGTGCATAAAACCTATTAAGAGCTCTCATTACCAATATAAGCTTTTGTAAAAATAGCTTGTGGTTTAGCGAGTGCTTCCTCTTAGACTGTTCATTGTCCAAACAAGGCTTAAATACCTATTACTGACTATCTGGCCAATCCCATATACAGTCACTGGATTTCTATACATATGAACGGTAATACAAAATAGGTAGGGCCTATCTTACACTTACTTATTTAGTTCTAATCTTTAAATTATATATTTTTTCTAATATGTGATCTATATTTATGAAGTTAGGGTCTTTTTGTGGCTGCATTTAACTGATTGTTTTTATTTATTATTAATACAAAAGTTTAGATGTGCAGATGGATGGATTGATTTTTGTTATTTCTTCACGCTAAGCTACTTTTTATTCCATAAATAAGGTCAAATGGGATAGAAATAACCTTAAACCATTTCCATACAAACCACCCGTGCGAAGCCGCGGGCAGAATCTAGTAATCTCTTACAATGAACACTCCAGCTCGTACACAAACAAAGCTAGACCCGATCGCTAAGGTTAATCTTCGACAATCAGAGGTCATGATTTATCAGAAACACGGACGCAGCACGTATTCGATAAGCCAGCAATAACAGCTTTACAATTCACCTCATTGATAAGATCTTTGACATCCTTCAGTTGCCTGAAGAGTCGCACAAACTTGTCCGAGACTTCATTGTGATCCTGCGACTTCGCGGTCTTTGTTTCCCAAACCGTGCTGGAGCAATGGCCGACAGCGCCGCAGTCAGCCGCGATTCTGGTAAAGAATGGATTCATTGTCACCAATATCATCAACCTACGCTAGTGCACAAAAGACAGTGGTCCCCTAATGAGTAACATAGTGGCCTGTCTGCAGCTCTAGCCAAAACCCAGGCCAAACAGGGTGTTCTACCTGTTTAGCCTGGATTAGAGCTCAAATACATTTAAGATCTTCTCTGTACCACAATTAGCAAAGAAATAAATGGTTTCAATGGATCACCAACTGCTGGCCTTTCGCTTTTGCTAGACTGCTTTGGCTTCTCGTATTTGACGATGTCAATTCTTATTCTTAAAAGGACGACTCGGATTTCGACAGCCCACCGCCGCCATCGGTTTAGTTAGACTGATGTTAGTTGTTCGAATGGTAGGTTAAATTCTCGCGACCATCACGTGCATCTTGAACTTGGCCAGACGAGGCACTAGGCCAGCAGTGCTACTTTAGCTGCGGCCTTCTGTCGCGCCGCAGCCGGATTGCTCGATGGACCTTGTGCGTCGTAGGTAATGAAAGTGTTAAATTATGGATCATCAGCAGCGAGCAGGTGGTAGGAAGAAGATTATCGATGATTCAGACGATAGAAGCAAATTTATGGAAGCAATGGCATTGTTTACAAACATGGCGGGAAGGTGGTAGGAAGAAGATAATCGATGATTCAGACGATAGAAGCAAATTTATGGAAGCAATGGCATTGTTTACAAACATGGCGGGAAGGTGGTAGGAAGAAGATAATCGATGATTCAGACGATAGAAGCAAAGTTATGGAAGCAATGACATTGTTTACAAACATGGCGAGAAGGTGGTAGGAAGAAGATAATCGATGATTCAGAGGATAGAAGCAAATTTATGGAAGCAATGGCATTGTTTACAAACATGGCGAGAAGGTAATAGGAAGAAGATTATCGATGATTCAGACGATAGAAGCAAATTTATGGAAGCAATTGCATTGTTTACAAACATGGCGAGAAGGTGGTAGGAAGAACATTATCGATGATTCAGAGGATAGAAGCAAATTTATGGAAGCAATGGCATTTTTTACAAACATGGCGAGAAGGTGGTAGGAAGAAGATTATCGATGATTCAGAGGATAGAAGCAAATTTATAGAAGCAATGGCATTGTTTACAAACATGGTGAGAAGTTGGTAGGAAGAAGTTGGTTCTTAGAAATTTTATGTAGATATTACTATAATATGATCCATTAAATAAATGAATAGAAGCTGCGATAAATCTGTTTGTATCAGAACTGCCGGTATCATTTCCATTACAACTAACTAATATTGGCTGTAGGCATGTCGGGTACATTTACACCGGACGTATTAATATTTGCGGCATCGCCATTCGTTTCCAAGGAGGGGTAACAATGAGAACGTACAATAATGCGAAAGTGGACTGAATCACTGATAATGCTGGTGAGTGAGGTGTGACCATAATCGTCCAAAACTTTTTTTTTAATTCTGGGATAGGTTGCAATACTTTGAATGACAAAAATTTCAGTAGCAGGCAAAATAAAATTAGGGTACTTGAGTCATTTCAAATTTGGCGCAATAAATAAATATTATAAACCAATATTCGTTCGATTTCAGATATAAAAAGTGTAAGATGTATATTATTATGTACAAATTTTCAAATTATTTTTATTATGCTAAATGTCAATTGTTTGCTTACGACCCGTATGACGTCACAGTACAGATAATAGACCTATATACTGTCAAGGCAAGTGTTCTCGCCTGTTTACGACAGCTAAACTTTTAAAATATTTTTTATTGTGATTTTCCGAGTCTTTTTTTTTAATCATCTAATTGGAAAATATGTAATTGAAGGTCTCAAATTTAATAAAATACATCTATTACAAAAGTTCCTAAGTTAAAATCATATTACATTTCAGATTAAGTTTTCAAATTTCAATAACATTTTTTCTTTAGATTTACAAAATAAGCACTTAGTCAAGTCAAATTTCATACAGATAATTATTATAAAATAGGTATGAAACAAGTTTTACTGAATTTCTCTTCACTTAATTTTTTTATCCACAAGTGAAAAAAAAAGTATTAATAAAGTATTTACATTAATAATAATGTAGTGTAGTCGTTTGTTATTCCTAATTAAATAAATAAAGTGGAAGAAGTGAAAAAGGTTGATAAACTGAACCTGGCAATGTAAGATTAGAAAATGTTTTAATGTTTGTTCTTTATACTATGAAAGTACATAATAATTTATTTGTTAATAAAGGCTTTGCCAATATAAAAATGAAAGTACATAATTATCACAACAACAAGGTCCAGCTTTGTTATTGTCCTGTAGTGATTCATTAACACTAATCTACTGTTTTATGTCATAAACATACTGATAGACTCCATTGGCAACCAAGCCTTATGAATCATGATTTACATAAATAAATAGGTATAATTTGCTTACTACTGTCTAATGTAAGGAATTAAATACATCTTACTCAATAAACACCTACTAGATTCTTTGCATTTCGAGGTGCATTCATTATCTCATAACATAACTGTTCTTAACAAAAGAATGGATCCTTTGAAGGATTAAATACATTCATATCCATACAGGCATAAGTTCTTACAATATATAGTCATGTAAGTACCTATACATAGTCATGTAAGTAGTGGGGTCATGTTGATTTATTTCAAAGTATTATAGGAACCTGAGATAAGTACTTAATATTTCAGTGATACTTTAATATTCATTTGATAGAACTAGTACATTTCTGTAAGCAAGTACCAACAAAACTGCTCACCTCAAACTTTGACACCAATAAGTTGGACCCTTGCTGCATTCTTTTGGCAATTGCCGAGCAAATGACAAATCTGAAATGAATTAAAAATAAGTTATCATTCTTAAATGAAGCTGTAGGACTTATTTACAAATAAATTAAACTAAGGTTTTGTAGTAATAATGAGGTAACTTTTATGAATCACTAGCTGGGTGCCCATGGTTTCACCCACATAACTCCCGATCCCATGTAGCCCATTCCAGGTCATAAACTATCTGTTTTCAAGTTTCATCAAAATCTTTTTAGTAGTTTTTGCATGAAAGAGTAACAAACATCCATCCATACTAACAAACTTTCACTTTTATAATATAAGTGGAATAGTTCTATGCAAAAAATAAACATATTAAATAATATGTGATGTCAGCCTGTTTATCAGACTAAATTGATAATGGTAAAGTTATAAATGCTCCCTAGCATTGGTTTATCTTTTGACAGATAACTCCAACACAAAGCATAGCAAGGGTGATCATTGCGGCATAATATTGCTGTGGTAATAAAATTTACAGAATTGATTGTTCTGATAATCCTGTAGATGGGCTAGGTAAAAAATTAAGCTATATATTTCAATTTTCACCACATTTGAGGTAATAATTATTATTAACTCTAGTACCTAGGTTTTATTATTTAAACACTTGCTTCAGCTTCGTTAAAACAAGATATTATTAACTCTAAATAAGTTAAATAGTAGTGATAAATGTAGCTTGTAAAATATGTTCGTTTTTAAACTTCAACACTAACTTAAAATACCAACAAAATAAAACAGCCTGTCCAAGTAGACAGTGAAATTCTCGGGATAAATTGCGTGTCTAGCAGTGCTTGTAAACGCAAACTACCTGTAAAAATTGCAACGTAAAGCAAAATTGGTGTTGAAAGTATAGAATGAACCATTTTAAAAGTCGTCACTGTAGCATGTTATAGGTAATTACCATGCGTCGTCCAAGTCTTGTTTTATACCCTGTAAAGCATTTAAATTTAAAACCTGTTTGTAGCGAAAATAATCTATTGCTTTTGCTTACAAGGCCGTAGATACTTAGAAAAAACTTACTTGCACAACAAAAGACAAAAAGTAGACAAACACCGAGCGTGTTCGTCATTGTTGTTGCCTTTGATTTATCTAGTGTGGTCCAGTTTCTTCCCTTACGCGTAATAAACTAAATAAACACCGAAAATTTCACTCGGTCTAAAAGTTATTGCGTATTTGTATTTGATTGACAAAATTACAAGTCACTTCTCACTTGCTGATGAGAGAGAAAACAACGAACACCCGAGCCGAGACTAGGAGTGTGTCGTTATTTAACTAGATAGTTTTATAAACCGTTGACAGAATTCTTCAACGATAACGTTAAGCCGCTATTCAATAACTATCTATAAACGCTTTCGATTTAAACGAGCAAATTTCAACGAAACGACGACGCGCGTCATGCACCTTCGCAACTGAATGCGTGAATGCGTGAAATAACGTAAAGCCGCTAAGAGTGAAGACAAGACGTGAGTGAAAATCAATCAGTGAAATGTGAAACAGATAAAATCATTTCGTGAGTGAGTGAAATTTAGCTTTCGTTGAATTTTGGATTGTGAGTGATTGGACCGAACATGTGAATTAGTTGTAATATTTTGTTGATTCGTTGAGCGACGTAAAGTGTAATTTTTCTTTGCATAATAAATTCATGCCGTTAGAAAAATTAAGTTTATTCAGACAAAGTATTGGCTGACATGATTTCTAATTTAATTGTCTATTTTTTTTTAAATTAGGTAGGCATGTGTTTAGCTTTTGAATGTTGAATTTCCTGCCACAAGTTAGCTAACAATCAGAAAGAACGAAAGAAAATCGTTTAATCGGCTCACACAAGAAAACTTATGTACCTACAAACCTTAAAATAAATAAAAAAGCATTCGTTAGAGGAAAGTTTTCGTGCGAAAGTGTCTACACGCACGGCTGACATTCTACAACAACTAAAAACAAAACGTAAAATGAAATTTTAATAGAAGTACATAATGTTAAACACGGGATCCCCCGTAGAGCGAGTAGATGGTATAATAAATCTATGGGATCCCAAGTCAAACAATCAAACCGTCCGGACCAGACCAACAACTGACGTGACTAGTTCCCGAACGAAACCATTCATTTTTTTGTTTCGAACGTCCAAACTGACAGTTCGTTCTGAAATCATTTGACAGTTGACTTGACATCTTCGATATGGCAATATGACTTTGACAGTTATTGACTGCCAAAAAGTGACATGACTTGACTTGACTTCTTTGTTATGGCAATAGTGGATTGTCCAGCATTATTTATTTATTTATTCTTATTTTTTAACGGTTCTTAACGATAGATAGTTATTTTAACGGTTTACGTGGCCAATTAGATAGTTACGTTATGTGAATGGAAATTCTCTTAACGACACACTCCTAGCCGAGACGGACGAGCGCAAAACAAATAGTATTGCCAGCCTAGGGAACATAAATACCTCCGATAAATGCCTACTTCATCAACCCAAGTGCCACCTTCCGATAAGTGCCTGCCCATCCGTTATTTATTACTTTCTTTGTTTGAATGTGTTTCGTTGGAATACTTACTTTGTAGAATGAGTATCCTATTCTACATTTAATTTCCGCCAGAAAAAGGCGTTTCGCTTTATTCTTAGGTCGAATTTAAGTACAACGACAAGGGACTCGCCTAAATCTTATTTTAAACTGTATTATTGTATGTCTGCTAAAGATAAGCTGTTGAAACTGTACACCTTATACCTAAGATATTTTCTGTAAAACAGTTAACAATAAAAATATTTCTGATTCTGATTCTGATTCTGCAAGGTGAGAATTAAAACATTTCGTAACAACTCAGTAGCACAATCCCAATCCCAGGCTCGGAGCTCAAGGAGTTCAGCACGCAATCAAAAAAATGTCTTAATACCACCAGTACTTTCTGGGGAAATTACTGAGTTGGCAGCCCTTAAAAAACACATTAACGAAAAGGATCTGCCAATGTCAAAATATTCGCGACTATACTGCCCTCTATTCAAACATTCTGACGAGATGGTATCAAATAAAGCTAACCAAAACGGTTAGGATTCAGCTACTCGATAACAGATGTCGCTAGCAGTATATTCTTATCCGCGAATGAGAGAAAATAATAAACCGGGCTCTATATTGGTTCCACAGGCTTGCTTGGATACCCCAGACGTACTACTCGTATACACTAAGGTACCCATACGTACTACACTAGGTTCGTAGAAGATTTGTATTTGTAAATGGTTATTATTTATGGCAAAATCCCCTTATTTCACGCTTGTTTTACGTTCAGCTGTGGGTGAAAGAGTGCTAATAGGTAGGTAGGACTATAGATTGAGTGAGTGGTATGTATGTTAAATCTCCTAATACAGTCTATACTATACCTACTTGATAAGGTTATATAGGTACCAGAAAAACGTCTTGTAGGTAGGTACTTACTTATAATAAGTAGGTAGGTTCTTCTATCCATCTTCCCAATGCCCAATATAGGAGAAACGGACCGGTATTATCTTTGGATCGATAGATACTTTTTAGTAATTTAAAAGCAAACAAGATTGCATTATTATAGGTCAATCCCTAACTATTTATTTATTTAATGAAAACGGTTATTAAACCAAAATATTAATTAACGGAAAAAATAAACCATCATCACAAACCTACAATGGTCAACTAACAATGCATTTGGGCATTTATCTTAATGTTATAATTTGTACTTAAATAATAAGCTTGATATAAAAGGAGGCAGGTCATTTTCCATTCTACAGTAACTCTATAAAGTTTACATTTTACATTAAGGCTCCGGCGACAAGGATGAATTTCCCAAATAGGTATAATACCTACAAACGTAATATCAAAACGATTTGTAATTTGACTATTTTGTATTAAATTGTATCTATCTAGGTTCCTATCTAGGTTCAATACATTGAAATGAAATTCAACCTAATCGGATTTTTTTCAAAGACATGTTTTCTTAGTATTTGTGTAGATAGGTAAGTGTTTTCAAAGAAGCTTGTGGCAGGAACCTACAAAAATACTATTCTACTACGGATAATTGAAGATATATATATAGGTAGTAAAAATTATGCTCAAATAACAAATAACTTTGGTAGGTATTACGTTTGTATGGGAAATTCATCTGTCGCCGGAGCCTTAACTCTGTTTTTTATAGTTATAAGTATTTGTATATATTGTATATTTGTTATAGTTATAATAACTTACCGACCAAAATTAATTCCATAACAAACATTTTACAAAACTCCGTAGTCAATAATGTACCGTTCAAAATTGTTCCTATTTCCCAATACCCATCTCTAATAGACTTTTGGAGTAGAAGGTAACGAAATTGGAATCCGTTGTTTTCCTGAGACACAATTAGGAGGGCTCCAGTGGGAAAGGCAGGGTTGTAATAAAATTAAGGAGACGCGGCCGAGTCGCCTTCTTCCGTGGGCATAAAACAAATCCGACCGGGCAATCCGACGGCGGACAGGGAAAGCGTGGAGTAGGTAATAACTAACGAAGTATTTTTGAAAATTCAAGTCCCCCAGATGAAATAACGCCACCTTTGGCGCACATTAGGGGAGGCCTATGTCCAGCAGTGGACTGATAAAGGCTGATGTTGTTGTTGTTGTTGTTGTAGGGACTTTTATTTTAGTTTTTAGTAACTGCTCAGGCGCATCTGTCTCTTTATATACATGTAAGGTTAAGTACGTCTGCTAATAAGAATTTTATTGAATAATTTCGTAAAATGTTTAAGACCTAGCATTTAATTTCATCTATTTCTCAAACAATATATATTGTTTCGGAATTTTTCAGATATCATATAACGAGTAGAATACACCATAACTTAACTAAACATAATTTTAAAAATAAGTAACTGACCAAACTCTTATAAGCCGACATAGCAAATCCAATAGCCATAATTAAACAAAATGATTAATAAACTAATTCTTAAGAATTTACACACAGCATCATCTATTCTCAAAATAAGCAGAGCTTGTGATATGGGTACTAGATCACTGAGATACTTAATAATATGTTACATAGATTTATTTACTTTAAATATATAAACCAGAACACCCGGAACAAATATCTGCAGATCGTACAAACATTTGTTGAGTTCGTCGGAGGCGGACCGACCGCGCCACAGCGGGGTGGTCAGAATTAAATATCAAGATTAGTTGCATCTACACCATTTGAACACAGCAGCGCTGGCTGCTTGACGGCAGACGTGAATATAAATAAATAAATATAAATCACAAATAGGTATAGGTACATCTCCGAAACAATCTAGAATGTACCTACGGAAGTCTCTATACCTTCGCCCACGTGCGTCATGTTCACATATTCTGAATAACACTTCAATTGCGGACCCTAACGCACTGAACACTGGACTGTGCTCCATATAGTCACGTGACAAGACTGCGTACTGCCTTTAGCTAGGCGGACTGTGGAGGTTAGATATGAATGTTTGGTTTAGTGGATAGATACATTTAGCTGTAGGCGCTATATGTTATTCGATGGGTGTACTGATATCTATTGATTGATATCCCTTTATACACTTGCTTCCGCACATGGCTTCGCACGCGCTTTTCTGCTTATCCTGAGGCTAGATGATGTTGCATAGATTGTACAGGATTATTTATTTTCAAGTTATATTCTTCCCGGGCATACCGTACTTTCCATACTCATTTCCATATTCTGCAGGTGCTTGCCTGTGCTTGTATAGGTAGGAGAGGATGTTTCTATTTTTCATGATGACGGTTTAAACGGGTCAACTAGTTATTTTAATACTTACCTTACATACCTAACTGCCCATTGAAATAATGAAATTAAAGACATATTTTTGGTTCCAGGCCTTAAGTTATCAATTTGCCTATCTTACAGTTGCTTGTGTAACATAAAGTGTTCTTTCCATTATCAGAAGTTTCACCAATATTGCTGGTTGGAATGACTGCAGGCTCAGCCACAACTGGATAAACGGAACATGCGAGGTAAGGAACGTAGACTACGAAATGTGACTAGTTTTCTAAAGTTAATTCCTAAAGCCTTGGGTAACAACCAGTGCATTCGAGTATTCCGGCACTTTATCCCGTTTGGCCTGTACAAAGCACCTGTACTCGGAGAAATATACGAGTGTCCGGTAATGTTGCCAGACTGGAAAGTTTTTGTCACATTTCAGAAACATTTTATGCGGAGGGAGCAAATTTGAAAAGCGTACCTCGTTATGTGTAGTTTATCATGCATAGATGTTGGGTTTAAGTGATGTGGCAATGATGAGGTTAGGCGAAAATTGACTTTAATTCTTGGCATGTGAGTAACATCTACATCTACATAAGTACCTACTCAGTCTACATAGGTACCTTGTTTCTAGCAACAATTTAAGTGTAAGCAAATTATTGGTTATCGCTGAAAAGGGCTCGAAAAACACAATTCTGTGAGAAATTCTCAGCGTCTTAGTCCAAACAAAACGGCAACACCGTTGGTCGGTTAGAGTCGCGAAGTTCCTAGCAGTTAGGGAAGATTTGTCGCGCGCCCGGTCTAATGCTCTCCTCCGCCTCTTGTAAGTAAAAATTATGATTATCGCCCACAGAGAGGTGAGCCCTTGATCCCCAACTAACGGCCGAGACACCAGACTTTCCTTTTCTTCTTCACTATAACTCTTTTTTATTGCCTAGCCAGCCAGTAGCTAGTTGCAACCACTGGATTACTGACCTAACGGATCGCTCTAGTAAGGACCGTTGAAGGTAGGTATATATTTACGAAAGGAGGATTTGTTTTTTGTAAAATGAGTTTGACCCGGAGCCTCGTAAAAGGACGATTCGCCCGTGGGAGCTCCCGATTACTTTTGTGACGTCGTAAAAGTCACCTTTACGTTGGTAGGTACCCGACTTCGGAATTAACTGAGTTGGTTAAATGGGTAAAATAAATTCGGGTGTTCTTGTTTGGTGCTTTTAGGAAGAGAATTTGTTTGGATTTTTTCTTGACATTTCTTTAGATATACTTAAGATTAGTCGGCTTTATGTAATCGGCTGTATTGGTGTGGACTACATAAATAAAATGTCCTCAATCATTTGACATTGAAACATTTATGAATTAATGGATTCACTAGTCAAAAATACCATCAAAGGAACCCATTCTAATTTAGCACCATTTATTACCATAAATCCAAGCGAAACTAATCCTAACGACCAGGATCAAAGTGTTCATAATAACCTGAATAAATCGTGGGAATAAGGAAGGAATCCGCGAAACTAGATGTTGCAAATTGCAGAGTAAACTTCTGTAGCCTCGATGCGGTAAGCTGCCCATTTATTTTGTGCAGTTTGTGGGTAGCTGGAATATGCTATTTCGATTCCAGATATTTCTAGTATAGATAACTAGTGAACGGGGCCAATAGAAAACCTACGTATTTAGTACTATATGGAATGGATGTCGCCACATTGATTTCTAGCCCCAAGCTAAGCAGAGTTGTGTAATGGGTACAAGATACCTAACTGATATACGGATATTCCTTAGGAAAATTAGCGGGTTAACATGATGATTTCACTAAATGTACGCCTGCAACTCTGATGAAAGTTCCTAAAATACCAATTATGCATACAAAGGAACATCTTAAGTTCAATTACAAATCAGAGACTTTCCACATCATCTGTCGTTCTTTTTGTCCACCCTTCCACGACTCTGCCCAAAGACTTCTAGACATAGGTAGGGTTGCCTAATCACTGCTCTACCAGTAATTTACTAAAGCGGTTTTTAACATACTTACCTAAATCCTTACTGTAGGTCTATCCTACAAAAGCTGTAGGATACCTATAAATATAGTAGAGTTATAAACTGGTTCTTCCCCAGGATCAACAAAGATGATGGTATGGTAAGTACACAAATAGGAGATATTTTCGTATTGGATGGTAGACCCTAATTTAAGGCACTACCTACTAACCAAATCATGTAATCTTTAGACGTTAAACTAAAGTAACAGTAAAGGTAAACGACATCTATCTAGCAAGCAATTAAAACGAAATCAAAACTCAATAAAACCTCCTTTAATCCTATTCAGCTAAAACAAACCGGCAAAATCTTCGTTCGTATCCAGACCGACCATAAACCATAAGATCTCAAGTGCAGTACAATACATAAATGAGACGGGGGCCCCACAGAAGGCTCTGACGGTCGATTAAGGAAGCGAGTGCACCGTTGCCTTGACAACGCCGCCATCTTGGCACCCCAAACACCCCCAGATCTGGGGGGTTCTCCCCCTTTCCTCCCTGTAAACAACCCCGCTGTATCGCTGCACTGAAATACTCGATATATTTAAAAGGCTCGAGTCTCGGATGAAATTGTCAATTTATTGAGGATCAAAAAAATGTAATTGCGCTCGGAGACAGCGACTTTTGACGCCGCTGTTTTTGTAGTTTTATTGAAAATGTTTATACAGAGCCAATTTACTTTGTGGACGTTGTTGGTTAGGTACCTATTGGTTTGGTAAATATATTATGTACAGTTACACTATAAAGGGGCTCTATATCAGTGATGTTTTTGATGTTTATAGTTGATATACCAGTTTAATCAAGCCGTGTTTTGTTCCAGTTCGACTTACAACAAAAATGAATGTTGTTACTCATACATATATGTATATCACTAGTTACCTTTCATAATGTTTTGGAAAAAAATCCTACTACAAAAGAAACAACTAATATTAAAGTTAAACGCGAAAGTTTGAAAGTATGGATTTGGTTTGTTACTCTTTCACGCAAAAACTACTAAACGGATTTTGATGTTACATGTACACAGATAGTTTATGACCTGAAATAACATATGGGCCACTTTTTATCCCGAAAATCCCACGGGATCAGGAGTTACGCGAGTGAAACCGCGGGCACCCAGGTAGTATCTTTATATCTTCAACTTCAACAGCGAAACATAACAATTGTAAAAACTTTGTCCTCGCAAATATTTATTTGAATATTCTCGCAGAATTTCAGGAATGTAAATGGTGACCATCCAATTACCGCACGTGGTCCCAAAGACAAATGGTGTCCATTACTCAAGATTAGGCACATGGATTCAGACGTGACGTCCACGGAGTTAAATCATTTTTATTACTGTGCCATATCACTTTTAGTTATTATTAGGTAGTCGTGTCTATGAAGACAATAAATAATATTAATAAATAACGTTGAACAATCCACACAGCATCACCTAGCCTCAAGCTAAGCAGAGCTTGTGTTATGGGTAATAGATGACTGATATACATACTTAATACAATATTTGCACAGATATTTTTTATTATAGGTATATAGAAAACGACCAGAACACCCTGAATCTGCAGATTGTACAAATATTTGTCCCGAGGCGGGAATCTAACCCGCAACCTTCTGCATCGCAAGCGGACCTTCGCCCACCGCGCCGCAGAGGTCCTTAAAGCATAAATGATTCACATTAACACACTCAACAATCAATCAGAAGTCTAAAAAAGTGTTCTTCAATTTCCTATGAAACAGCGTGGTTTCATGAATTTCAACTTCAAGACCAAATGATTTAATAAATTAAATAAACAAATAAATAATGCCGGACAATCCACACAGCATCATCTAGCAGCAAGTTAGTAGAGCTTGTGTTATTTGTACGAGATAACTGATATATTTAACACAATACACATAGACAGACATAAATATATTAATAGATGTCGTTTATAAAATATACGCATTATACTTTAACAAAAGGGTAAATAATCACGTGCTTTTATATGCTTTTGTTTTGCCTAAATTATTCTCCCCATTATTAAAGCTAAGGCAATCTGTACACAGTTTTAATGTATTACGTAGAATTATAAAGGCGACGGGCACGTTCACTTCTTATGATTTATTCATGAGTTAAGGCGAAATTTGAACATGCCTGCTTGTACACAGTTTGAGAAAATTTTGAGTGCTTTATTAAGTAATTTGTTCGCAGTAATTAATTATTTATTGGAAAATTTGCTTGGTTTGTTTAGTAACCCGTTTAGTAGAAAACGCTGTAAAATAAGGTGAAATTTTCAGTGTTTTTCGTATTTAGAAATAATTGTCTGAGTTGAGCAAGCAGAATAGTAGGCAGGTTAGATTTTCTATAAAATCTAGTTCGACCTTATAAGCCATTCATGATTGGTCATCATGCTTGAAAGATGATTAGATAAATAGACAGATAATATGGATAGATAGAAATAAAATACTTTATTATACCACACAAAGACAGTGAACATTACAGACAGATATTATCATCATCAGCACATATCAGTCCACTGCTGGACAGGCATGTTGTATTGATAAATTGAAAGCTTTTTAAAGTATATTGTAATCACCACGTCCATAGTGTCAAATCTTAGTAATGCGTTTGGTCGTTCCAATATCTTCGTCTATTCAATACTCTAAAGAAAACTTTCCTAGCTTCCAGCACTCCAAACATTTTATACACATAATATTTCTGAAAGAAAACTTCTTTGAAGTCCGTACAAAGCCAATCCACCACAGTTATCCGTGATATTTCCAAAGTCGTACCTTATTCGCAAACAACGAATCCCGTATACAATACAGTGCGAAACGAAATTCGAAGGATAGATAATTTCGAGAAAGAAATAAGGCGAAAGGGAAAAAAATATAAATTGAATAGTCGAATACACGCATCTTGGCATTACCATAAAGGCAACAGGGATCAAGCGGGATTCCTCTACGAACTTTTTTATTTTCCTTCCACCTCTAAATCTCCCAGGGAAAGCTTCGTGAATCTGCAAATGTTGATTTGATGATGTCGTGTCGTTGCGACAAGTCGCGTCGCCTTCCTTTCTTATTGGTTTGCCATGCGAGCAGTTTTGATCAAATTATATTTTTAACAGCCCTAGCCTAGCTTAGCAGGCTTGGCAACCTAATGGAGCAGGAAGAGAAAACCAGGTTTTGTTTTGTTGCGTTTTCATATATATCTTGAAAAATAAACTATAAAGACAATGTACAATGAATCAAGAAATAGCAATTTATTCTTCGTCGGTTTTTACAAAAAAATATACCAGTAAATACTAGTTATAATTTGGTTGTTTTATTGTTATTTTCATTGTTAATAAGGTTTAACCTAATTCAACAAAGATAAATACTTCCACTCTACCTTCTGGTGATGACTTAGATTATTATAAAATATATTCTAGTGTTTATATTCTAGCTGTATTTGTTTTATTCTGTTTATTTATGCCGCCAGCATCTTGGGTACACTTCCAACTGGTATTGGTATAGATCAGTTGAGCTACCTGTAGTTTGTTTGCAACAGTCTGCAGTTAGCTAAATTGTTTCAAATTGTAAATACTAGCTCTAATCTAGTTAGATAATTGTAATTTTGTTTAATATGTTAAGTGCTGTTAAGTTAGCAACCATACTATAATAATAATATTATAGAAATATATAAAGTTTTTCACTATTATTGCAAATTGTAAACTCCCATTTATTTATATATATGTATGTTTGTAAACCATAATCTTTATCTAAGATAACAACTTGACAAAGTCGCATTGTAAAACTCAAACCGAACCTATTCAAATATTAGTAAAAAAGGACCGCTGAAAAAATAGACTCCATTGGAGAGATATACGGAAGTGTACATTAGGTAAAGTGCAGAAGGAAAGGTTGTGCGAGGAGGGCGGATTAGGGCGGCCATCCATTGTGGTCATTAAGACACATCACCCCCGCCCGCCCACAAACAAACCCGCTTTTTAATTCAACTTTCCTCCTTCAATTTGCATGATTACTTTCGTTTTTATTATACCTCCCTTGACTCTATTACGCTAAAGTATTGGTTATTCTGATAAGTCGTAGTTTAAATACTGGAAAATCCTTTCCATTTTCTTGAAGAAAATGTGTTGAAGATTTTCAAGGCGTAATTTTTGTAAGCTTTCCTTGGCGGAGCGTTTTATCTATCGTAGACATCTTGTAAGGATACAATATAGATAGACCTATATTGTGGGTAAGTGATAGTTAACAAAGCTGAGTACTGCGGCCATTACTTCCGGCAGAGGACATTCCAACTATCCGGGGTGCAATTTTGAAACAATTACCTCCAGCTCAATATCGTAAGATTAAGAAAGTCCACGGTCGGAATTAGGATTTGGGCGAATGAGGGCGAACCGTCTTAACAGCCCGACTCCACAAATTGCGGACCTTAACGAGGGCATAAAACTCGAGACTCGCAGTCCCGAGACGCCGCAGATTGCGCTGAGTCTTAGTTCAGGATTAATGGTGTAGAAAACAGATTATCATTGGCTGGATTTCCATTAGTAGTAGCGCAGAGACCCCTGCCAGCGGCGCGTGAAAACTCCGCAGATAACAGCCACTCCGTGTTATTATTTTCCACATAACAGAGCAGCGCTTCTACCAATTTAATTCTATTACGTTCTGTCGCGTTTGAACGACAGGACAATAAAGTTGTTTGAGTCGCGACGTCGCGCGACGTGAAGGCGATAGTGAAGGCGAAACTATTCTGTAGTAGCGCAACTACCTACAAGGGAAATACTATAATAATTTGGTTGCATATAATTATAAAATAATCATAAAGTTTTTGTAACGAGCTATACCGAATCTTTAAACAAATCTTAACTGATATGTTTTTTGACGTTTTCATGTTCATTGGTGAATTTTCGAAATTTACCTAGGTTCTCACATTGTGACTACCACATACTGACTGAAAGGTCGTAAGACTTAGAAAAATACACGCAGATGACGTTAATATCCCTAATATTTAGTTCATCTTCTTGTGTTCTTTAATGTTCCCTAATATCCTCCTACCTTAATTGTCAGAATGGCAATGCTGATGCACTGCGCCATACTCTCAGCTCGTGACCTATCGCGTATCAGCATTGTCAGTGGTTTAGTTTAAACAGTCGTAGGTCATAAGGACAACATAACTATGTATGTACTTACAAAGCGACGCTTCCGACTGGTATTGATCACTTGAGATACCTATTGATCATTTGTTGCAGGCTGCAGTTAGCTCAACTGTTTAAATTTTAAATACTAGTACTAATTAGTTATTAAATGTAAATTTTTATTTATTCGTTAATACACAATACAAATAATATAAAGGAAATTATTATTTACCATTGCAGAATAATTCAATGTTAGAGATGAGAGATATCTTATTATTAGAGATGATGCAGTATTTACAGTCAGCATCTTGCATTTCTAGGATATTGTATAAGTAGAAGATGGATTGTGGTCAGCGTAAGGATTTAGAGGAGGTCTTGTTGGCCCAGCAGTGAAAAAAAGATCTGTCGAGTGTAAATTGTTACCCACGGTGCCTACAGGTAGGCTAGGTTAGGCTGCTTCATAGGAGACCGTGATCAGGTGGATTTCATGAATACTGAGACCGGGGTAAACTAGCAAATACAGATTAGGTACACTATGATTTTTTTGGATCCTTAATTATTTGCCTGTGAAGGCATTTTGTTTACCTACAATTTTTTTTTCTGTAATGTGTTTTAAGGCTATAATTTAATTTATAATACGTACGTAGGTACTTTAATTACACATCACAATGATTAATAAAACTTACATTAAACTTAGTGTTATGTAGTAACTAAACAAAATGTGACGTGTTATCCTTGAATTTTACGAAATAAATGCTTATTGTTTATTGTTCTTAAATTTTACGAACTAAATAAATACTTACTGATTATTGTAACAGAGTTTGCTGTGAAGTAACTAAAAACGAAGTATCAATTCAATTCATACCTATTTTTAAAAAACTATACTTGCAAGACTGATTTTTTCTTCACTACTGCCTGCTTATTCGCGCCAATATAGTTGGCGCTGGAGGCGGAGTCGATAGCGGCTTCGCGCCTTTATTGAATACGCTGATTTGATTTGCCCGATGTTTTGTTTTGAATTTCGAATGTAGGTACTTCCGTAAACAAAGTAAAGTAACCTGAAAGAGACTGAAGCCGCCAGAAAGTGAATGATCACGTATGAGGGGAGTTAGTTGGTTAGTTTTTGTGATTGTGAAAATCTGGTTCTTTTTCTCACCTCGTTGGGTTACCACTTGAAACAAATGTTGTATGCCAATGCAGTGGTACAAGACATTTGGCAGTTATTTAATATTCTACATTTTTAAACTTGGAACGTGTATATTTATTAAAATGTGTATTAAACAGGAATCTTATACTAAAGAGGAAAGATTTGGTTGTTTATTTGTTTAAATAGAATTGGTTCCGAGCTAAAGCTACTGAATGAATTTAAAATTTTTTTTCCTTATCGAGGATTCTACATCCTACATTATCCCAGATGAACATACGATGTAGAATATTTAAAAAAAGTTAGGGATCCGTATGAAAACTTCAATAAAGTAACCCAACGTGTACATTTATGATAAATACCCGTGCAAAGCTGGGGCGGACCGCTAGCTAAAATATATAGACATGGTCATTGTCGAAGTTGGCACGAGTGATTTTAAATCCTTTACAATTTGCCTTTTTTTGCAATTGGCCTCAATTTGCACAATTTGCCCACTACATCAGAGGGTTAGCAATAAACTAAGTATTTTTAATCGGTAAGCAGGGTAGTAAATTAAAATAAATCTGGCTAAGTGCGAGTCAACTTATACACGGAGGGTTCCGTACCACCTTACCAAAGTAGTTCGCAAAAGAAACCATAAAAACGGATTTATTTTAACGGAAGAAAAAGCCATTATTCATTATAGCGTCAATATTAATGCATATTAATACACCGTGTCAAATTTCAACTAAGAATTTATTAAAGAGATACAACCTTGACAAACGTAGATCAAAAACGTTTCATGTACATCCCCTGTAATTTAAATAATTATTATCTTTTCATTATTTGTTATTATAGCGTAAACATAATATACACATTTTGTGAAAATGTCAAGTTACTACCTCTGACGGTTTTTAAGATACAGGTCACTGACAAAAAGGCAAACAGACGGATGGACACACAGCGAATCAATGATATTAATAAGCCGATAATGCGGTTCCTGTTTTCACCCTCTGAGTACGGAACCCTAAAAATATCATCTCGAGCAGGTAGGTAATTAAACAAGATCGAAAGATTTCCTCTGGAATATTTACAGATTACGTCCAGCAAATGACCAATCTAAAAAGGCAACCTTATTACATCTCCACAAGTACTATTCTCCCATCATCCCATTATCACCCACGTCAACACTATCATTATGATATGTGATATTCGAGCCCCCGAAATCAAGGGGGTGAGCCTCCCCAATGAAGATTTACGACTTCGTATAACGAGCGCTAGATGAGGCGTAAAGAAGGCCAATTCCCGTTATTATGCCTATAAACCTGCTTTATAACGATATATTTGTTAGATTTTATGCTCCACTGACTTTATTGGATTACTGAATTTCAGAGGGTTAAGTGTTTTAAACCGAGGTTTGAACTTTTGAAGGTTTAATAAAACCTGCTCTACCATCGCGTAACATAAGCTTTTAACTTAAATTTTAGTTATTATAGTGCGTAAGCCGTCGCACAAGGGGTAATTTCAAGAAATTAAATAATAGCTTTATTTAATAATATATTAAACATTTTCTATTTCGGCGGGACTTGAACCCGCGATTTTCCCTCAGACTGTGCTAATATCATTTAATTTATTATTTAATTAATTATAATAACGGCTATCATTGCGATGTTTAAAAAAATCGTTGCCATTCATTGCTAACAAAGATGGCGCTGTATGAAACTCGACTCTCAAAAATCTTCCAAAACATAGAAACAGAAAATTATTTCGTTGATTATTTTAAGACACTTTACATTGGCACTTTTGTGCAGCGGCATCTAGTGTCAAAATAAAGCGTGATTATTTATTTTTAAGAATGCATTGAAACCCCCATTAAAACCTAATAACAGTTAGGTATGTAAACGATGAGGTTCTATTAGTGGAAGTAACATCGGATAGCTACGTAGCACGTCTTAGAAGTGCCTTAAAAATGCGTCAAGGTGGACAAGGATCTCAAGAAAACGTTTAAGAAAGGAACCAACGATATAAAATAATATATTAATTTTAAACAAGCATTAATCTCGCTTACATGGAACTATTACAACAAAAAAATTTAAAAAATCTATCTTTGAAGCCATTTGTTTATTATATACTGTGATGAAATTTTACCCAACAAAGGGTTGATGCCTTTTGAAAAATAGAAGCTTATCTGAAAAATAGCAGTGAAGAGAAATTTAACTAGAACTGATTTCTTTTTCAGAGAGGCAGTGCAGTCATCTTGTCATCAGTTCATCTTGGATACACTTCCGACTGGTTTTGATATGGATCAGTTCAGCTACCTGTAGTTTATTTGCAACAGTTTGCAGTTAGCTCAATAGTTTCAATTGTAGGTACTAGTACCAATTTAGTTAGTTAATTATAATTTTCTTTGTTTATATGTTATAAAAAATTTGCATATAATTTGACTTGTCTTTAAATAAATATAAATAATGCTGGGCAATTCACACAGCATTATCTAGCCCCAAGCTAAGCACAGCTTGTGTTTTGGGTACCAGATAGCTGATATAAATTATAATATACGATTACATAGAGAGTCTATCTGCTATTTAGTGAGCCTCAAGAAATAAAGCCATTGAATTCTGAAATCTGGTGCAAGGGTGTCTTGCACCCTTGATACCTAGTCCTAGTCTTCTATACAAAGTATGTGGTATCAGTGATCGTGGGGTGCGCGGGACCCGTAACTAATTTGTAGGATTAAGCACATTTGCAAATGTAATTTGTATTCATTAAAACAACAGCAGTGTACGTGTTATGTTTTTAAACGGCATTCTAAATGAAGCTTTGTTAGCACTAACGTACGGCTTTAGTTGACAGGGTTTTTACACAATTGTGGAATAAGTTTTGTTAAATTTTAAATAACTTTACAGTCACTCATGAAGTTTCATTCACTACAATATTACTTTTCAAAATTCTAATGTATTGTGAAAATTTATTTCATATTTTTATTATTAAGGCTTTTGAAGTGCTGTACGCGCTGTTTAAAGGCGCATTACGCGCCTTTGAAAAATTAATGTAATAAACTGAAACTGAATAAAATAGGATTTTTATTTGAAAAGTTTTTTGAAAAAACTACACAGAAATTATAAACGATGCACATTATGCCATACTAAAGTACTCATCATAACAAGAAAATAATCCTTGCGTCCTAATTAATAATCTCTAGATTTGCGATTGCAAACACGTCTTGACGTCATAACTCGTTTCAAAAGTTTCACTATCAACCAATACATCTTCTAATACCTCCTCATTAGGAAAGTTAGCGGGTTAACTACAAACCTAGTTTTTGCCGGAAGAACACCGAGTTTTCCCTTAACGAGGGACTTCATCAGTCTCTATATACAGTGAGGATAAGGTTTTCTAAGGCTCTTCGCGACGGACTTGGCTTGCGGTAGCAGCCTTCACGTTTGTAAGCGAATACAACGCAAATTGCACTGGCCGCCACCGCAGACAGCGTTTTTCTAGGAGACAAAGAGACACTGGCTTTCCGTAACTAATAAGGAAATCGAAAAGAAGAAAAGCTTGTGGCAGGAACCTAGATAAATACTATTATAATACAAATATTAGCAAATCATGGTAAAAACATGCTCAAATTGCAAATCATTTTGGTAATACGTTTGTATGGGAAATTCATCCGTCGCCGGAGCCTTAACGGTAAAGAATAGTCTGCAAATAATACAAATCATTTGAATACTATTTTATTATCTACAAAAACATTTACGGTTTGACGAATTCATTATGAATGATAGTGGGTTAGCTACGAACTTAGTTTGTGTTGAATGAACACCCACGTTGAACCCCTTAACGAGAGACTTGATTAATGTAAATTGACAGGTTTTCGAAAAATAATTCTTTATATGCGACCTAGCCTACGAACCTAGCTATGGTCAGGTAAAGGTTGTTGCTGTTCTTTGAGATGACACTTTATATATAGCTGATTGGTACCTAACCAAATAACTCACTTTAATTCTACAATAAATTAATTATAGTCTTCAATTTCACAATAATTTTATATTCCCTTGTTTACAGAATATCCAAGAAGTCAGACTTGTATCTGTTCAAATCTAGGCAATAAATCGCCGTCGCAGTATTTATTTACTCCCGCCCGCCCAGACGATTCCGCCCAAGGCGTTGTACGCCATGTCTTGAAATGTTTGCAGTCTTGTTTTTGAATGATTTTTAATACACTGATGTGTATAATCTTAAGATGCAGTATGAAGGATCAATTATTACATCATTTTTATGTCTACAGTGGAGGCAGTAGTAAAAGTTGCCAAATGGGAAGATCAGCTTATGTGATAGGCAGCCCTCAAATATGCTGATTCTTCAATTCTGTTTATGCTACATGATCTAAGTGAAACCACTTTAAAAGTTCCCGTAACACTAAGATTATACGTAACCGCTTAGAGTAATAAGTTTAGTTATTCCAAGCGTAACCGAATGAGCGTAATGATTCAGAAAAGTATGCCTAAAACATTTCCTCTAGACCTTTTTCATCAACTACCCACACTACCAACAATATACGATTAGATCTAGGTACCAACGTAACAAAAGTTAGACACGATGTCCCTCCAAGCAGTGTACTTTGTGTAATTTCCCAAAAGCAATTCCGAAACAAGCTCAAAGAAGCCGCAAGCTGCATGCCTCATAAGTTCACATACAGTAGGTAGGTACAAGCCCGGGCGATATTATTTTGCAGTCAGAAGCTTCAGGCACGGAACACAATTAACTTGTAAGATTGTCTACGGAGGCTGCACACCCTCACCCTCATCCATCTACCCTCCCTACCAAACAAAACATCAATAAACTACCCTCACAGACCAAAACCAACCGTAAAACCAACCTTCAGAGTTGAATTTTCCAAGAGAGTAATAAGTTTTATGTGCCGCATTTATTTCGTGTAGGTATAGTCAGTCCAGTTACCCTTGATTGGTTGTCGTATCTCTAATCCCCTTTTGATCCTTTCCACCCAAAACCTAGCCCTCTTCGGTCCTGAATTAACTATTGACATGTACCTGTAGGTACACGTGTTTATCTACATACGTGGGGTCGGGAACTGTATTTTGTGATGAATTTTTTAACGTTGTCACGTATTAAATTGGGGTAGATACACAATTTTTAATGGAATGTTCAATAAAAATAATATACCTACATATTTCTGATTTAGTTGCAGCAGTAGTTTTAAAGCAACTTCATTGTTTTATAAGTTTGGTTAGGAATGCGTTTCATTTTAACACAAATATAACACAAGCTTTGCTTAGCTTGGGGCTATATGATTCTGGATCCACACAGCATTCCAGTACTTATTTAGCAATTAATGATTACATAAGTAACAGCGTTTGACAATTTTGTATGCTTTGTATGAGCACAACGTAGGTAAAGATTTTTGGAAAATTAAGTGCTTTATTGAAGTCTGTAACTCTATAGTAATGCGTGTTCCACTGAGAAAATTCCAACTTACTCAAAATAAAAAAGTAAAATCATGTATTATTTAGTATGTTATAAGTAGGTATTCAATTTATTTTTCCAGCTACAGTTAGCTAAGTACCGATCAAAACAATTTCAGAAGTTGCGTTTTCTTGCAGATGTTTACGTACCCTTCCTAGACTTTACCTTAAAGGTGTGCTGTACTTACGCTAACGTAGATATTTAGAAGGAGGTATTAACTATACATAGTCTCTGGAATTGTTATGCTTGAACAAGTATAGATAGATAGATAGAAGATAGAAAATTATTTATTGTACACTTAATAAAACAGTACAAAACAAAAATAAAAATTACAAAAAATGTGACTATTGGCGGTCTTATCGTTCAAGAGCGATCTCTACCAGACAACCGTGGATGGATTCGATTGTTGGACTTAACATAGGGATCTGTGCATTACTATGTAATTAAAACTCGAAAAATTATCAATATTTAGTGTACGTACTATCTAACCTGATGCATGAATAGTTGTTTATAACACTCGGTCCGCCCCGGATTCGCACGGGTATTAAACAAAAAATAAATTTTTCATGTGGATCCCTAACTTTTTAGAAAATATTCTTTAGCCTATGTTAACAAGGAAAAATTTAGGATTCTAATGATGAAAGAATTTTTCACATCGGTCCAGTAGTTTCGAAGCCTATTCGATTCAAACAAACAATCAAATCTTTCCTCTTTATTATTAAGTATAGATAAATATTTGGTATTATGTGACGTGCAGTGAATACGAGAAGATATGCAGTAACTACTTAATTCAAAAACCTAGTTCTAGACTAACAATTCCACTATGACGCCGATTATTTGTTAACACTATATTACGTCGTCATTATGTGTTTGCCAGTAAATATTATTTAGGGTAGTAGATAACAGACCCCAGACTTCGGTGACTAACACCATGCTTGATAAAATATAAAACTCTCTGTTTGTCTTTGTCTGTCTGATAAGGGTGTTGGCAAAGGTAGTGCTTTTGATTCAGAAGTAGAGAGTTCAAATTCAGACCCTTGTAAAAGAAAATAGTCTATTGTGAATACTGTTGTGGTTGGTGCCGATCAAGCAAAACAACTGTGATAACCATTATAGTTACGAAATCGAACGATATATTTGTATTTTTGGTTCTTCACATTTCGAACTTATTTAGGGTGAAACTTAGTAGATTTTATAATAAGATTTACTTTTTCCTACCTACTCTTATTTTTTCGGTTCTGCACATTTCAAACATCATCATTTAGAGTAAAACATAAAACGAAAATCTTATAAATAAATATATATTACTACTCATTTGCGCCTCCAGAAAGAAAACTTGTAAGTATAAGAATTTGCCAACACAAATCAATAAAACGGTTCCATCAATAAAAAGTTTTCTTTCTGATAAGACTTCACACTGCTGTCGTTTGTTACATTTTTAAAACCTGGATTTGTATTTGTAGGGAAGGTAGTAGAAGTTCAGTCGCTCGTTGGTCTTATCCTGTTCAAGTCTGGACAGGACAACCTTCCTAAACTGCTTTGTGGTCACGAGAAGAGAAGATACACTCATCTATCGCGTTTTTAGGGTTCCGGAGTTTCTGGAAAAAACCCTTATTTATATTTCATGCCGTTCAGTATCCATGGGAACTAAAAGTTTATAATTTGTAGATTTTCGTGGTCTCTCGTCACAAGGTCACCTTTAAATAACCAAAGCCTACGAAAACCAAAACGTATGTCTATCAATGACAAGCAGCTATTATTCTTTATTATTTCATTTCTCCCTTCCTTTTACGGGTATAAGATGGACTTTTTGTATTTTCTAAAACAAACTATTAACTAATAAATTAAGTTATATCCCAAAAAAGTATTGATTTCGTCGATATGATTCCCGAACTGAGGGAAGATCGTGGGTTCAACCCACGATCTTCCCTCAGTTCGGGACGCGCTCACCAACAACGCCAAGAAATCTCGCCACCACCTACTTTATGTTATTATTCTGTTTAACAAAGGAATTTTCAAAAATCCATCGTCCAGTTTGTGATACCTATCATAAGCTTTTTTTTAATGCCTCTGTAATAGTTTTATTCTATTTAGTTTAGAAAGAGATACGAAGTTGCCCTCGGTGGCCACCAAAATCTATTTTCGTATCTCTTAGCGCTAGTTTAGGTGCTGTATGCGCCTTAAATACTTTCTTCCGACTCTAGCGCCGATTTTGGTATATTAATAACTATCTTAGAAATCACCCCGAGTGCGAGGGCTTACGCACTATGAACTATAGTAAAACTACGAACTATAGTAAAAGATGGACCCTACATGCGTTGCATGCACTTAGCCGTTTCATATTGTTTGCCACCATAAAGATAAGTAACGTTCACTGCACCACACACGTGCTCGGAACATTAACTAAATACAAGCTTAATTAAACAGTTGTAAAAACTCGATATTGACTTTGTGATAGTGCGACATGTATATTGTGTTTATCAGATTCAAGCCGACCTTTTGACGTCATTAGATATCTTTTAAACTACCGAAAAATATTAAAATGTTAAACACGACGTAGAATTTCGAATCAGTGATTCGAAAAAATTTATTATATTGGTAATTTTGACAGTACATTGCCAATTTAGCCAGTTGACTGTTATCATGACGTCGAGTTTTATAAAAAAAGTAAATAAATATTTAACTAAAAGTAGTTAGGTAGTAGATTGCTGCTCTCAGCTACCTGCCGCCATCATTTATTTAATATTTCAAACAGCTATATCTAGAATCATGGACGACGTCGCGGTCTACGTCTAGTTATAAACTATTGTATAATAATAAACTATGCTTAAAATTTTCACAGCCCATTACAATTTTTTCGAGCAGAGTCACATAAATACAGGGTGATTACAATGGAATCCGACGAGGACCGCTACTCCTCGCGAGCCTCCACCAAAAAGAGCAAAGGATCGAAAAGCGATACGACTAATCCCACTAATCGGGAACCAATTGAAAAATAAAAATGTAGATGGCGGAATCATTCCATTTAGAGCCAAAACGATGCGACAAAATAATAAAAAAAGATCTGAGTGGAACGGAATGGCCCGCCGGCCCGGGCTAATATTGAAAGCAAATCCTCGGGTAAAACCTTAAGCGCCTGGATTGGAACACCTGAAAACTGTGTTTGCGCCCCTGATCATCATTCCCGGATTATTGTGTACTTCCCGCCTAATATCGCGCATTTGCGTGAATCAATTGCTTACTTATAGGCTTTAGAGGTGATTTTTATTTTTTGGCTTGGTTTTGGGTTTATTAGGCGGTCTTTTTTACTTCAGCCCGGACGATGGTATTTTTATTAGAATTTTTGTTACCAGCATAACATAACAAATGATATATATTAATTTTGCTTATACGGAATACCTACTTAATACTACTTATACTTGGAATCAATTATAATTAATTAAATATAGATGTGGGTGATTAAAAGTTATCTAGTTCCTTTTATACACAGACAATTACAATTAAATAACAGAACCAAATTAGGACTAGTATTTACAATAGAAACAGAGACGGCAGACAGATAACTTTACTGTAAAAATAAAATATCAGAGCGTCTGGTCCAAGCGACATGTGACCCGAGAGCTGGTGAGTACCTGGCGCAGCACATCAGCATTGCCATACAGCGAGGCAATGTAGCCAGCGTCTTGGAGATGCTTCCGACTAGTATTGATATACATGTTACCTTTATGTCGAACAATGACCGCGTCGGGATGTCGTAGTTCAACCGAGACGTTAAAATATGGTGGTACTTAAATGGTTTCTTTAGAGAATCGAAACTCACAAATGAGGCATGTGGTGCTACACAGCTACGAATTCCGTAGCACTAGTGGGTACCGGCGTAGGTATATCGTAGCGAGTGCTACGAGAATAATATTGAGGTTTTCGTAGGTTTGTAGGTATAACCTACGAAAACCTCAATGTTATTCTCCTGTAATTTTCCCCATAAGTACGAAAGTTCTCGTAATGTTTGTGTGTCTTGGGTGTTTTTCTGATGCATGACCTTCTCCACAAAGTTCAAATGTGTTTAATTTTTCTGAATATCATCTTGTAATAACAATTTGATTTGATTTGATAACAACTATCTGGTACGAGTAACACCTATCCTATATCATATAATAGTTAATATTATAATATATCTCCTATAGTTTTACCCAAAAGTACTCGTATTTATTGTTTGTCTTGGTCGTTTTTCTGATGCAAGCACCTTCTGAAAGTTATAATGTGTTTGATGATTCTGAAATTCGGTCATGTTATAACAATTTGATTTCTTTGAGGAATGTAAATTCAGAAGAATGTTACCTGGTAACATCTATCCTAGGTAACATCTATTCCTTTAATCATAAAGTTTATTTTAAGAACTTTTTTAATGCTTCATCAACATTAAAAAAATAAAAGAAAGAAAGTAAATTGTTTATTAGGCTCATGAACACCAGACTACATTAGTACTAAAATAAACCTTATAATAAATGGTAAATATAAAAAAAATCCTAAAGACGTAATTAAAATAATCGTACAGCGTACGAACGAAAAAGGTCCTGCCTCAGTATAATGTTGCTTTGAACAGTAAGCCAAGCACGGGGATTGTTCTCTAGGGTAGAATAGACAAGAATGGCATCGCATCGCCATACATTGCGCACATTATTGAAGTTGAAGAAATTAATTTCAAATAATTTACGCATTCGATGACAAAATGACGTAATTTTTCTCTATTCTACCTTAGACAAGAAAGCCCGTGATTGCCCTACTGGAGTCGATAAACGCTGGTTTACTGGTAGGACCTTTGGTGCAAGCGTGTCTACACGGCTAACCAAAAAAAATCATTTTAGTCAGGAATACTGTTCAACATGGGAATCTAAGACAAGACAATCAAACCAAATGCCGATCAGCGTCCGGACCAGACCAACAACCGACGTAACTAATTTCCGAACGAAACCATTCAAATACGAGTCTTGGCGTCTTGGCTAGGTTTACTTCCAAGCATAAAGTGGCAATTCGTTTTCTTCTAACACGTATAGTTTCATAGTTTACTCACTTCTATCATACTACAAAAGTTTTTATAGTGAAACACATAAAATCTTCACAACATACCTTACTTTATGAAAACTGCCATTAAATGGTGAACAACGGTCACTTTTTAAATTGTTTATCCGTCGCAAATCTCTCAACAACTTCGAACGCAAACAGTTTGCTCGCGTCCGGTACAGACAGCTTACTGGAGGAAAATTTATTTGCATTTCAATAACGCATCCTGCAACTAGCTGTATATTTTAGGGAAATGCTGGAGATATTCTACCTATTCTAGAGTTTCCGATATCTACTTCCAGCCACATTTCTAGCATCTGGTTAAAATGAGTTAACGGTGTATACAACATTTTCGGCTCATAAACGGCTACGAATGTAAACATTAGCTCGCGCTTCTACTAAATATATACATATATTGAAAAGGAAAGATTTGATTGTTTGCTTGTTAGGTTTGACTAGGCACCAAAACTACTGAAATGATGGGGAAAATTCTAACGCTATTAGAATCCTTCATTATTCCCGATGAATATAGGTTATAGAAACATTTTCAAAAACTTAGGGATCTGTATAAAACCTTCGACAAAGTAACCCAAGAATGTGTTTAAACATGAATAATTTATTAAATGTTTGTTATAGACTTGTGCAAAGCCGTAACGGACCGCTAGTTTGTACTAATATTTAAAATCACTGCGCATTTATACATTACAGTTTAGCTTTTATAACACGTTACAAGAGCATCCGCTTCGAAACGCCCAATTCTTCTCGCACTGGGTCTTTTTCACCTTTGACGTTTGTCAATTTTGACGTTTAAGGCCCCGGTGTCGGATGTCACCCGACGATAGTTTTACCATGATCTGCTTTTATTTGTATTAGAATAGTATTTTTTCCTACCGCAAGCTTTTTGAAAATACTTATTTACACAAATACTAAGAAAAAATATCTTCTTTGTTGTAAAAATGCGATTAGGTTCATTTCAGAAAACTATAGGAAAAAAATTGCGACATGAACCTAGATAAATATATTAAATATAAACAATACCAGATCATAGTGAAAAATTCTCGAAATACATATAATTTTGCTACTAGGTACGTTTGTATGTGAATTCATCTGTTTCGGAGCCTTACTGTAAGAAAAGTCGTGTCAAAAACGACAAAACAACTGTTTAAAATTATACCATAATATGTTGGTGACCGCGATTGTATTTTTTTTATTATATTAGAAAAGCCAATGACAGAATTCGGTGACTCACTAACCTTTCAAAAATATCTTGAGATCAAATTTAAAAATTAAAATGACAACAGCAATTCTGTGTACTTACAGCACCCCTAGTGCTGTAAGTAAACAGAGTCGTTTTCGGAGTGGACTAAAAATTAAGAAGTATTTCCTTTCTTAGATTATTAGGCAGGTTCGTACGTTATGCCGATTGTCCTGCGCCCGACCTCTCCCCGGTCGTGTCGTTCTACCGCGCTATCGAATTATGAGTGTGAGAGATTAGAGAGTGCACCTGTGTTTGCGCAATTGTGCACTAAAATATATCCTACTTGCATACAAACTTGCTGCCGTGGGTAAAATGTGGCTAGGACATCAACAGGGTTAATAATTTAGGGTAAAAATGAAACATTTTGTAGGATCAGTGATATTTTTATTATGACTAGAGGTTTTTGATTACAAAACAACGGATTTCCATTAGGATTCTCAAAATACGTAACAAATTGTTTGCAGATATTATTCTGATATGTATAAAATGAAAACCTCAATTTATTTCACAATTACTAGATATTTCCAACCTAGTGGGTGAATATGTACAATTTTCACATTTGTATGATATTATTTATTCACTGATTGTAGGCACACGGAAAGGTAATCTAATTCGTGATTTAACTAAAGATTGACCTCAGCCATAATTTTTCAGGGACGCTCTATCCTTTTCTGTTCCATGGATATTCCTTGGTTAGAGTGAGAAAGACTTATTTACGATTTATATTGTGATATTACATTTTCACAGAATGAGACCTGCTCATTCTACGTACAATTCTTGCGTCATAGTCGTTTTTCTCTCTCGTAAACGTCACGAGACAGAAAGAGACAGAACTATAGAAACTTTACACAGGCAAAGAGGACAAACTCTAAAACTAATTCTATTTAAATGCTAAAATTATTTACAGTTTTCGGTGTAACTTTATAAATATTTTAATAAATTATTGAGATCCAGGTTACTTTAATCTCATTTTAGGCGGCTATTTTGAAGTTACTTGAAGTTTGGAAGTTACTTTGGATATTCTTGTTTTTTTCACAAGTGTACTTGTTTTTTAAAATTATTTACATAAGAACAATTTTTTAGGTATAAAAGTTCGGCTTTTCCGTAAGATTCAAATCGAATTCCGGAAATACCGATACGACGTGTATTATTATAAATTATAAACAACGCGTTAACTTTATTTCGTTCATAAATGTTAACCTGATTTGGTATCATCTTTGGTACACGTATAGTTAATTTTATTATGGTCACTGCCAAGTTATGATAAAAGTGACATGTTCTTTTGTTATTAAATTTTGGGTTATTTTGTTTCCTAATTTTATTATTGTACCCTACATTGTACCTCAAAATGCTCGCGCTATATAATTGCTAATATTTACAAAATTCTGAATTATTCTACAAACTTAAATTTAATTAAATCTAATACAATATTAAGCTTGTAAAAATTGCACACTTTACTTTTTTGGTATACGTACACAGTAACTACATATTTACATATTTAAAATGTCGTTAAGTATTTATTGCCCGGAGTTACAAATATTTTACTAATAAAAGAGGTAAAAATTTATATTTAATTATTCGTTCAATTCCACAAACAATTCTAGTTTTAAAATATATTTTTGAAATGTTAGATTTTACGGAAATTTGTACAGTTGTCTGGTATTTAAAAAATGTCTTTAGATTCGCCACATTTTTGTTAGTACACAAAATAATTTAACATTGTCAACACAAGATATCCTGGTTTTTAAATAAAATAAGGAAATATTATTTTACATCTAGTTGAGAAGTTCGAATGATAATTCTGGCTTTTCAGAAAGAGCGTAACCAAGTTTTATATAAGTTTCCTCAAAACATAACATAAATAATCGCTCTCAATTTTACCCAACCTGATTTTCTTAAAAGCAAACAATTAACAATCTGCATTGTTAGCTAATAGCGATTAATGTTCAATTTCTTCCCTTCTCCTTAAAACAATCAAGTGGCATTTCTATGCCCATTATAATAACGCGTGGAACCATAACATCACTACCAAATTCGCAATTATTGCATTGTTTCACTGCACAGTTTATCGCACGTACACATCACTCGAACCATTCCCACAGATTGCAGGGTAGGGCGTGTGTGCGCGCGGTTGGCGGCTAGGAGACGCGCGCGACGAGCGGCGGCGGCGGCGGCGGCGGCGAGCGCGCCGACTCACCGCGCGCCGCCTCTCAGAGCCGATCAGAAACCCCTCCTGCATACTGGCACGCTGACAGAGGAGCTGAACCCGCACGCGACACTGGCGATACCGAT